>JANZLQ010000032.1:22628531-22683777 GCA_026212715.1 Elanus axillaris
GGTGGGGCGGGAAGCTATTAAAACCTATCTCAAGCTTTCCACTGGGAACCCAGTGCGGGACCGATCCAGGCCATGTCTTCCTCAACTCCTTATCTAATCTAGTTTGAAAATGACCTAAATGATGGGCATGTGACCCCAGCCTTGGAAGGACGTTTATTTTTGATCGGTGCCATGCTACCACCGCTCCTACTTTTAACAATGCTGCATTGTCACCTGTCTGCCCCTGACCGACCTGCTGAGCCCCCCCTGTCCCCAAAGGGGTGATGCAAACCCTCAGCAGGCACAGCTGGACATCTGCTCACCGGTATCAGTTACGCGAGCTGTGCTGCTCTTTGGGCTTTTGCCTATAGCCCTTTACAAGACCTCACCATCCAGAAATTTCTCCTAGCTTGGTTTCATTGCATTACTCCCGGGAACACGGCTGCCGACTGATTTTACAGGTGGGGGCCCAGGAGGAGAAGCTCCTCAGCTTTTCCAGAGGGTTGAACATATGCGCCTTGGAGGAATGAGCAATCTTGAAGCTATAGGTATTGAGGCATGTGGCCGACACATCAGGCTGAGCCAGGGTAGAGGTTTTGGTTCATTCTTTTGATCTTGAGCTGAAACTTAATGTTTTTATTATTTGATTGGTGTTTTTGTGATTACGTGCACCTGCCAATAATGATATCCAGGCACACGTGTAGGTGGGGTGCTGTTGAAATTAAACTCTCTTCCTTCCCTAAAATGACTGTGTAAACACCAATTCCAGCTCCTTGTGTCATGTTTAGAAATGAGGGCTCCTGGTACTGTATTACCCTTTCTGAGCTGTACAGAACAGACACAGAGGAAGCCCACGCTGTTCTGCTCTTCTGGCCTTCTTTTTTCTTTCTTTTTTTTTTCTTTTTTTTTTTTAAATCAGTTTGCCTGCTGTTTGGGAAATGTCATATCTTTGCCACATCATGCACTTAGGGCTGTGTTTCTTCTGTCCACAGATAGTTCACATGGCTTCATTTAGGACCTGATCCAAGGGCTGGTGGTCACAGCTGGAGTCTTTATGCTGTCTTTGATGGATTTTGGAGCAGCCTGAGTAGATTTTGGTACATCTTCAATCATGTTGGGTAGGTATCAACTGTTAGTCTTCCCAGAGCTCTGTCTCTCCTGAAATTGGAAGGGTTTTTTTCTAACCAGTGGCAGCCTTGGTACTTGGATAGCCATGGGAAGCATCAGAGGCAGATGGACAGATAGACTGCACAATGAGCCAGAACCATAAAAGGATATATTTAAAATGTAAAAGCCAAAGATCTGTGTGAAGGTTTGGTCTCCAACAGGTGAGATATGAGAGGTGAAACCTTCCATGTCATGAAGAACCTGATCCCCAAATGGAGCCAACGCCAGGACGTCTCACCTTTCACTCCATCCCACTCTTCCCACCCTTCCCACAGCAGCCTCCTCTAGCATCCCCCTGCCCAGTTCTGCAATAACACACACAAGTGCTGCCCGGCTAACAAGCGCCAGGTCAAGGGCTGGTTGCCAGAGATAGATGCAGCCTCTGTTAGTTTGGGGGAAGGTGCAAGAGGCAGCCCATGGCACTGTCTAGAAATTGGGGGGGGAGCGGTTGTTGCCCCACAGTGTCCTCTCCTGCAATTCCCCCCACGTCAGGTGCAGTGGCTGATATGAAAAAGCAACCTCTGAGAGTGTAGCACCATCTTTTCCCATGTTGGGTCTCCCTTCTTCTCTATTCCTCAGCACAAGCAGCCCAGCACAAGGCTGCCCACGGGTGCAGGCAGAAGCATCCACAGCTCAAAAAGCCTCACCACAAGCAGGAGCCTTGCGGGCAGCGCCAGCAGGGGAGGCAAGGGCCAGGCAACGTCTGGGCAGCTTCAGGCAGCAGAGAGGCAGTTGCTGGGGGACCAGGGGGGTACAGGCATCTTCACCGCCACTACCATACACTACATACAGATGGGAAGCATCCAGCTCCAGGTGCATCTGTCCAGCAGCTCTCCCTTGCTCGAAAACCAGCCTGAGCAGAGCAAACAGCAGAGCAGCGTGCACGGGACCACTGCCGGATTTTACCAACAAAGCCTGGTCTGCCTAGTATTACTTTGGCCCAAGGTAGCGTGTCACACTACACCCTTTAAACAGCGTGAGTGTTGCTCCTCGGAGATAATTCCAGCCGTGCTAGAGGCTGCCAGTCGCACGGGAAAGAGCCCTTCAGAGGAACACATAACAGGCAGGCAGCGTGACGAACATCTCTGCCCATCGGAGGGGGAAGCGGGAGGGCTCCCCCGCGCCCCACGGGAGGAGCATGCCCGGAGGAGGGGGAGGCATGTGGTCTTCGCTCCAAAAATGCTGGCAATGTTTACAAAGTCAGACACGTCAGCGCAGTTACAGTCAGCGAAGTGAGTGTAAAACTGGCCTTGTTACTTCCCAGATCTGAGGGATACGAGTCAAACGCGCACAGATGGTCGGCCACTTTCCATAATGAAACACGTCTTTATTGTCCCGAGGAAGCTGCGTTTCACAACCTAAGCATTGAGGCTTGCTTCTTTTTTTATATATTTTATTTTCTCTGCAAACTGTGGGCAGTTTTGCCCCTTTCCTTAAATCAAAAATTGTGGACGATAAAGACGTGTTTCATTACTGAGAGCTGGCCAAGCATCTGTGTGCAATGGACTTCATTTTCTTCTCTAGGTTGCTGGCACAAACATTCCCAGCCGAAGCCAGAGAGGAAACTGAAGCGAACGCAGGGATCTGAGTACTCCCAAACTTGGGGAGAGTTCAGACTTCGTGGCTGCTTCTTTCTGGTATGTGCCCAACTGCCACATCCCAAACTTGAAATGATGTGGTGAAGTTTAGGCACAGACTGGCTTTGCCAGACATGAAATATTTGGGTGCCTATGCTGTCACGGCTCCCAGAAGTAGCACAAGCTCACAAGAAGTAGATGCTGTCCTTTGAGGGATGACGAAGTTGGTGCAAGGCTGTCTTGAGTGACCTATCTAGAGAACACATTATGCTAGTGATCCCCCAGGCTTTTTTTCATTTCTCCCCTCACTAGCGGTACTGCAACCCTGACTTCTGTTTGCACGTCTGGACTCATGGCCCTGGCGAGGCTCGTGAGCGCTCGTTTGGGAACACCTTCCCATGAGCTGGTCCTGAGCTCCTCCTCACTGCCAAGGAGGGGACGTGGTATGATGTTCGGTCCCCATGACTGCCATTCATGAGGCTCTAGGATCCTGCTAGGATCCTGCCTGCCCAGCAGAAATGACGCTGTCCTGTTCTGATTTACGCTCCTGACAGAATACTTAACAAATACACTACTTTAAAGCATTACCATATTCACCTTGGGACGAATCCATTCAGAGACACAGTACAAACCATATGGTTGTGATGACAGCTCTGGGACCAGGATGTATTTGTCCCCGGTGCAATGGGGTTACGCCTGCAAGCATATATTTTGTGAAAAGTAGTTGGCTTTAATGGTATTTAAACAGCCAGTTCTCTTTCTCAGGAAAGACAGAAAGACTAAGAAATAAAAATAGAGGAAGGAGGAAGGGAGAGGGCCCCCCAAAAAAGACGAGTCATTTTTACCACAAGTAAAAGTGTGGGGCTTTCGACCAGGCACCTGAATAATTAGAAGCATGTTTTTAAAAGCTTCCCTATCTGCATAATTTGTTGCCTGCCTGCTGGTGGGTTCCCAAAGACAATAAAGGACCGGTCTGGGAGGGGAGCAGCTGAGTGGGATTCTTGAGAACTGATTCTGCTCCTGGCTCTGCTGTCGGCTCGCTGTGGGAGCCAGGACTGAGCCAGGATATGTGCTTTCCCTTCACGCTGCACCACAGACATGGGCTCGGGCTGTTTGCTTGGCGAAGCTGAATCGATTTATGTCTGCGGGTACAGTCACACCATGTCTTACACCGGAGTTAGACCCCAGGGCTAAAGCCTTAGCCTGGCTTAATTTCTCCTTGCTCGTATCCCAGGTCTTGGTCCTGGCTTTCTCGGTCCTGGTTTCAAAGTCTGCCCCAGGGTTAGGAGCCACCAACACACCGGTGCTAATTCATGTTCAACTCTTACTGCAAAGGCAAGGCTGATGAGACACATTTCCACACTGTGTGACAGCAGCATGACATCTCATCATGCAGTACCTCTGCATGAGATCTGTGTCACTCAGGATGCTCAAAATACAACTTTTAATGGAAAATTCAGGCATACTAGTGTTTAACCCACACAATTAAAAACAAAGGTAATCGACTCACTAGAAGTGGTTATTAAGCACTCTTACCGTGCTGTTGGAAACCTCCCCTAAATACAGCAAATGCTTACAAAATAAAGCACATGCACGTTCCAAATCTATACAGCTCATCTTCTCCACTATTTAAATCCCGTCTTTAGCTTCTTAAATTGCAAGGACAAGCAAGAGACTTAATTTGCGGGTCCCTTGACTGTCCTTGCCTAAAGCACCCAGCTTCTAGGGCACCTGACCATCACAGAGTTTTGGGGATCTTCTCCCTAAGTCATGTTTGGGACAGAAGAAAAACCTCATAAAATACACTGACCCATTGACAGTTTTGTTAAAAACCCAGGTGATTTCTTGTGACAGATGTGAAGAGCAGCTGGTGTTTTGGCTGGGGGCGATGCGGAGCTGAAACTTCACTGAAATGCTCCGGTTGCCCTTTGGAGGAGCCTGTTGCTGCCCCTTGACTACATGAGGGACAAAGAGCCTGGCCTCCTGGCTTGGCTTGGCTTGGCCAGGCAAGGTGCTTGGTGGTGGATGTCGCGACTGAGGCATGAAGTAGCAAGAAGCTGTAATGCAGCTGGGCATTGATCTGTGTTAGAAGGCCAACCTATGACCTCAGCAAAGTGGTTATATTACTCGGGAAGTAAAACAAGAAAGAAAAACCTGCTCCCAGTTTACTTCTGTGCTGTCCCCCCTCTTGCTCCATCATTAGATGTCTGTAGGGCAGTGCATGGAGCATGTTTGCAGCTTATCTGCTACAGCTTTCTACACCTGTGGTTACCTCGTAGGTCTTAGTCTTCAGGACAGACTATCACCCAGCCAGGTAGGTGACCAGAGTCCTCCTCAGTCTTGCATGGCAGGTGTTGATTATTCTCTGGCACTGGGGCTGGGGAAGCTACACTGAAGACAACAGCGGTAGGGGCACACGATGGTCTTTGAATTGCAGTGTAGCCACTGCAGGGCCCAAAGTTGAATCTTGTGAAGCGCCAGTTTTTAAGCTGCAACTCAGAGGCAACTCTAACCTGCAGCTAGAGCCAAGAAAACCACCTGGCTCTCACAGCAGACAAGTCTTCATGCTCTTTTTCTTCTTAAAAACAAGTAAAGCAGTAGGTAAAGCAGAGAACCCGAACAGTTCCCAAAGGCATTCAGTGTTTTCACAACACCACCATCAACGATTGAAAAGCCAGTTCTGGTAAGAGCAGCATGTCTTTTCTTTTTTTAGACTGCAAACCTTGGCTAGATATAATTGCATGAAGTCTTCTTTCCCTGGATTCCTTGTGTTTGTAAGATCAAAGCCCCTCAGGATGTAACAGGAATCTCTACAATAGCCTGTGGATACTCATTTTAATAAAGAGTTGCTTTTAAAATAACTCAAAAAGAGGGAAAAAAAAAAAAGCAACCAAAATCCAGGTCTTGATGGGATAACATATTTATTCTCTCTCTCGATTATTTTCAGCTCTGCAAGACAAGTCTCAGAAATGTCTTCTCCACATCAAGTTGGTCTCATATAGGGCTGTATTTCCCACCTACTCAAGCAGAGGTGGCATGGAGCAAAGAAGGGTTTTAGATGGACTTAGAAGTAGACCAGAGGCAAGCAGAATTATGCCAGCAGCCCGAGAAGATCAAGAAGTGTTATTGCATTCTGAGACAGAGAATCAGCAAGGGCTGTCATTTGGTGGTCCAGCACTACTTCGTCAAATAGCTCAAAAAAATACACTCCTGTATGCCCTCAGCTCTTGCTCCTGGCACTCAGCCCTTCCTGAGATGCTGATGAAGATGCCCCTTGCATGCCATTAGCAGCCCCTCTCTGCTGCCCTAACGTGGCGCTGAAGCCCAGTGAGTGTGAGAAGAGCAGCTCTGCTTGCTTTGACCAACAGCTTCCCGTCTGCCAGAGCTTGCTGGGTGAATTAGAGGAGTTCAAGAAACACCCCGTGTTCGGCAACACGGCATCATCTGTATCCACAGCTTGACATTCACCTTCTTGTCACAGTAAGGAACTCAGGGTGTCATAGAGAGGGGTTGGGGTAGAAAAAGTTGTTGATAAATGGTCTCCCTCTGAAGTCCTAAGCAGACAGAGTGTGCCTGAGTGAAAACCATAAAGCAAGCCCTTCTTCCACCACTAAACTGACAGCAAAGCATGCTGAGGGTCAGGCCTTTGGTGGGTGATTCATGGTTCTGAGGTCACAGGGGTTAAAGATTCTCATCTGAAGGGGATTAGGTGTTTCCAAGGAAGCACAGTCCTTCAGTGCCTCCAGCATTTCCTTGAAGCTTTTGGAGTCTCAGACTCACTTAAGACCTACCTCATTATTCTGTCTCATCATATGAAAAGTCCATCACGGCTTTGGCAGAAGGTACGGAGGGTGTGTGGTGCAGGGAACACAAAAGGAAATCCTTTGAAAGGTGCCAGTTCCTTCCACCAAACCCAAAAACATCTGGGTGCAGGGGAAGCCAGGCCAGCTCCTGGGAGTCTCCTTGGTGCCCAGATAATATGTTCATCCATCTGAGAGCCTGTCAACCGAGCATGGTCCCCACTTGCTGCCTTCCGCGTGCCCCCTACTTTGCTGTGCAACTGCACCTTCCACCCTGCTCACTGCAAACCAGCACAAACGTCTGTTCGGCTGGGCAGAGCTGACTACGAGGCACATCCTACGTGGTGACGACTTCTCCAAAGACAAACTTGTCCTGTGGCCACCGAAGACAGGGCTGGCTGCTTCACTGATGAGACCTGACTCTCAGGAGACTGCCGGGGGACAGGGCTGGAGCGGGCTCCGTTGGCCCTTCTTTGCCTCCTTCTGAACCCTCTCCCTCTGCTCCTCTCTCCTTTTCGACATCAAACGCTTCTCTCCTAGCAAGGTGTTTTCTGATGCTTTGCATTAAGTTCACAGTGTAAAATTAGAAAGTATTGGGCCACTACAAGATGCTGAGGTTGTTAAAGCTGTGTGTCTGCATGTGCGCACGCACATGTGTGTGTGTATGTGTGTGTTTAATGCAGGGCTTTACAAAACTATCAAGCACGCTTTAAAGTGCCATTAAATTTAATGCTCAATAGGGAAGCCTAAACAAATGAAGCTGCACTATAAAATGTTTAGTGTTACTATCGCTTTCACTTTGAACATGAAGACTTACTGTGACTCACAAGAGGGATTTCTCTGTCCTTTTCTCTTCCTTATCCTTTCTCCCTTTGCTTTTTATCCTTCTGTATTCCCTATTCCCAGAGAATTTACTATGGATTTTATGCGGGAATATCTCCAGCTCCCTGTGTGCTTGGTTCCAAAAGATGCTGCTGTCTGCCACTGAAGGAAGTTGCCTGTTCTCTGATCGTACCTTGTCATATATATAGTTGAGATTAAAAAAAAAGAGCACTACTCTTTCATCTGCCCCAAAAGCCACTATATCTAACTATTTTACCATATAAAGTGGCTGCCAGAAGTGCCTGGTGCAACTCTTATCCTTGGCCTGCTGTGATTTTGTCTGCTTTTGTTGTGACTTCAAACACAGATCTCAAAGTGTAATCGCTGGAGAGCCAAAGTGTGCCCTAAGGTCTCCTAAGGCACAGGCAACGGGGACGTTTGGTACCGGCCCAGCGAAGAGAGCCAAGCTGCACATTCTTGGTATTGTCAATGAACTCGACCATGGTGTGACTTCCACCTCGCTTGCACATCTCTCAACACCCTCTCTCTAAACTAAGGCAGGACATGAGCAGGTGACGTGCCCTTCTTGCTGCTGTGAGAGGACCTCTCAGCTAATCCTCATGGAACAACATAGTCAAGTACTGGTGAATAAAGTCAGGCAGTTAAGTAAATTGCCTATTTTCAAAGGCAATGGGGATTAGATATTACCTCCAGCACCCCGATGGAACAGCACCAGACCATTCTCAGCCTCATAGTCCTCACCTGTACTCCAATGGCGGCAATTTTCTGGTACAAAGGTTTCAACTCATTCCTTAAGATTTGTGACACTTGGCTTTGCAGAACTGAGATGCCGGCTGAGATTGGCAGGGAGCAGCAGGACACCCTTCTAGCAGGCGTAGCTGGTTTTCCACCAACAGGCAGCAAAGACTGTGAGCTGTCATCTCCATCTCTTCTGGACTATGGCACAATATTATGTAAATGTATGGTTTCAGTTCTGTCCGTACTATGATCCCTTTGGAGAAAAGATGTAGCCAGATGCCTTTGTCCAAATAATTTTTGCAAGTGAAAGGCTTCAGATTATCCAGGAAATTGAATGGCTTCTCTTTTTCTAGACCTCAAAGAAGCCACAGCTCATGGCCTTTCCTAATATTTCACCCATGTACTTCAGTCTCATCAAGGGAACATTGCAAGGTCACAGCCTTTCCTCCTGACTGGAACCCAGGAAAGTGAGGATTTAATCTTGCGCATATTCTGACGCTCCTGTATTTGGACACAAGTGGAAGGAACTTGTCTGTTTTCTAGTTTGCCTTCCATCTGCCCCGGGGCCTGAACTTAGCTGCAGGTTTCAGCATGAGAAGAGGCATGAAGTTCCAGTGTGCACATCTGGAATTAAGAGCCGAAAATTGGGCTCGGTGCTGATAACGCTTTATTGACAGGAGATGAAAGTCTTGATTCCAATAACTTTCCGAGCTCCAGTTCCCACTGCTTTACGAGGTGTTACACACTTTGGTACCTTTGAGAGAGAGTTTGCTTCCCCTCCTTCTCTCCCACATCTTTATTGCTTCTGTTCCACAGACTTGAGTCATTAAAGTCTGAAATGCTTCAGCCCAGGAGGGTACGGAAACCTCCTTTTCCTGAGTCCCAGTGAGAAAATGTCAGCAACCAGGTTATCTGAGAGGGATGGGCATGACCGACCCTGAGGCCAGAGTGCTCCCAGGCTCCCGGCATCGGTCAGTGCTCATCGGCGCTAATGGCTCAGGTCAAACTCCACTCGCAAAGAGGGCAGCCACCTACAATCCGTACTCAGTTCTTCCCTCCTCTGCCTGCTGCATGGCACCAGCACGGAAACTCCCACGCTATCCAAAGAGGGGGGACAAAGCAAAAGCAGAGAAGGGAACAGTGAATCAAGTACCGCAGGAGGCATGGTGCAACTCTGCTTCCCCACTGCCATGTGCTCCTGCACTCGTGGCATTAGTGGATGGGGCAGGACTCTCATGATCATGACCTTACCCAGCATCGAGGATCAAACTGATCTCAGAAGGCTCCAAAGTCAGAGGGACACCACCCGCTCCCATCAATCCTGCCTTATAAAGCCCAGGTCATCTGCATCCATTGGGCTTTGGAAAACCAAAACAATATCTGCGTTCTTGTTTCCTTTTGAGCTGACCTGAGTTTCCACTCTTCTCCATGGTCTAGCCACGGGTTGAGGGGCTTCCTCTTGCTTGTCTTGCGCTACCTGGTCATTTACCTCGCTCTCTTACTGCTGGAAACGAGACCTAATAAGAGTCAGCTGCTGTTAGGCACCCCAGTCCCTGAATCAGTTCTACGTTAACAGCAAAGGCTTCATGAAGGGAAAGTCAAAGGCTGCAGGCCATTATAATTACAACTGTCAAAATATAACATTGCTCAAATTGACAAATATTTCATAAAGTGATTTTTTTTTTTTTTTGGTGCAGAAAATGTGTGCTTGCCTGCAGAAGGGCTTCTGTGTTTGTAAGTATTCCTTTCTTCCTTGTATTAATTTATTTCCTAACAGACACTAGCTGTCCTTAAAAATCTTGCCTGTGCTTTTCTGGACACTTTCAAATTTTCTTTAGAAAGGAAAATGCCTGAGAAAGATCAAGTTGGGGGTTTTCAGCTAAAAATAAGGTATTTTGCCTCAAAAAAACCCCAACAATAGGAACTTTAGCCAGCTATCATAAGTCACTCTTCTCTTTTAAGAGCCGAGGTCTTCAGTTACTCATCATCACATATTGCTATATGGGCATCATGGGATCTGTAGTCTTACCCCAGCATCTCATCTGTAGAGTTGAGTGTGGGCACAAAGAACTCTCGCTGCAGCTCCCATTAGGTAAGGCAATGACATACACATTAAACAGAAAAAAGATAAGCATTTTCAATTTTAAAAATAGTTCAGATGAAATGTTTACATTTTTAATGTTAAAAAAAACCCCATGTTTTCAGATCGGCCTGTAATTGCAGCTCTGTGATACCTGTAGGAAGCTGCTTCGGTATTTATTACAACACTGGGGTTATCGCTAGTGTTAACTAACAGCTGTCCCTAAGGGTGGGTAGACTGTGATCCAAAAACCTTATCTCATTCATTTGCTGTCTCTTGCCCCCCTCCTTCTTCTAACTTTGATGCTGAATTGAGCCAGACTGTCTAGGGAGAAACTACAACTGAAGCCACAAGGCTCCTCTGGGCTTCGCCCTTACTGCTGAGCATCTCGTCCTGTGATGATACCCAACCGTTCACAGTCCAGTGCTTCTGAAGCCCACGGAGAAGGAGGCAATTAAAAGTGGCAAGAAATTACCACTTTCCCACCTGGATTCAGACATGTGCAGGTCTCTGGGATGCTGCTTGTCTGCAGGTCTCCCTTGTTTCACCTGGAGATCCTTGTTGTCTTTGGCGATTTCTTCTTTCTGTAGAAGCAAAGAAGCATTAAACCTTCAGGAAGCTAACCGTTTTCTTCGGCTCTCGCTGGTACTACAAGGCCCCTCGATAGCTGCCAGCTGCTCCTACCTCTTCCCAGAAGTTTGAGTCCAACGGTGCAAGACTGTCACAAAACCACACACTTAGAGGAGGTTTCTTCTTAGAAAGCGCAAGGTTGCTTTCCAGTTGACACAGTCCTGATGTGTTTGGGAAATAGATGCCAGCTCTTTGGATTGCTTTTCCTAATGCTTTCTGAAAGAGTTGGGTGGCTTTAGTTTCATACCAGATATCAAAGAGCAGCTCAAAATCTGGAAAGGTCTTGAGTGCTCACTTGAAAAGATCCCCAGAGAGCCTGTGAGTGGAATCCTTTCCCTGCCTCCACGGATTTTATTTTAAGCTTTATAGTGAGCTTTTTGCTCTTTTCTGGACCTGAATTGTCTCTGGTCTGTCAGCCACATGGTGCAGATGTCTGCATCCCCTTCCCTGCCAGCATTCTCCCAGTCATTATTCCCAGAACCTGATCTCCTTGTCGGAGCCTCCATGTGTTAAGGATCCCTTTGGGACAACGTGATTATTTCCTTCTGCCTGCTGCGTATCCCCTGACAGCTTGTCTGGCAAAAGCCAAGCTCTGACCACAGGCAAGTATCAGTCTTAGAACTGGTTCATCTTGAGGAGAGAAGTACCATTACATGGAATTACAGTCCTTTCACCAAACAGATCTTGTCACCAGCCTCAAAAAAACCAAACCAAAACAAAACCCAAACCCAAAAACAGAGAAAGAGGTGGCAACTTTTGAGCTTCTTCACCTCATAGGAAGTGCAACCATTTACTTCCTATTCAAAATGACTTTTAATTCAGCATGGGAAAAACAACAATGAGGAAAAACAAAATTAGACTGTGTGTAAAAACCAGCTAGTGACAGTCTCCAAACACCAAGAAATACTTCTTCATCCAGCCTAGAGTTAAGCCATGGAATTCCTTGTCACAGGATGTTTGGACATAAATAATGTACTTACTAGAAGGGTAGATTGAGGGAAAAAAATCATCTAGAGCTGTTAAACACAAGGATAGTAAATTGCTGGAAGTCTGGGAATATGTGCTTAAAACCTGCCTTGTTCATCCTTTCCTAGGCATCCATGATGCAGGTATCAGAGGGTGGCAGAGTAGCTGAACCATTGGTCAGCTACTGTGTGGAAGGACCACACAGTCCTTTGTATGTTTAGATCACGTTGCATTAGAGCCTATATTGCTCTTTCAGAGAACCTTGCTTCTATCCAAAGCTTACTGCTTTTTCTCCTTTCTAATATGCAACCACAACTCAAGAGAGAGACGAGTTGCAGTTCGTGTACTGGGAAGGTTCTTAGGGTTACGGGATGCCCTAACAGATTTTCCTACTAAAGGCAGGAGGATCGTCTCTCCCAGGGTTTGGGCCTCTGCTGTAATCGGAAAGCAATACTCCGTCTCATGCTGCTTCTGTCTTCCTTTGCATTGCACCCACAGTCATGTAATACTTAAAATCTGGACAAGAGTTAAGAAAACTGCACTCATGCTTACGAAAGTAAAATCAACTACTAAGCAAGGTAGGCTCTCTTTTGAGCTCTTCAGTCAGATCCCAGAAATCCTCTCAGCCTGTCCCGCAGAAGAAGGGCTGGGTTATCCCAACTGTGTTGGCTGCCAGGTTGTACCGGAGCTGCGCAGTAACCCATTGCTCAGAGTGACTCTGCATTTCCTCGGGTTTTTCCCAGCATTAGTCTCTGTACGACATGTTTCAGGTGCAGGTACTTTATTAAACATGGAATTCTGATTTCAGCTCACACAGCAATAACTCCCTCAAAACACTGGCATGAATTTGCTGTTTCTGCAGACAAATGTCGCAGCAAAGGAGATAAAATTAGGCATACTCTGGGTGAACCTTGGACAATTTTGTGTTGCACACCTTGGTTCTCCGAGATGCCACGAACGTGTCTCAGCTCTGGTGTGAAACATTCCCTTTCCTTCTGGTCCCAAGAGCCATATACAGGCAATCCATTACACCACCTCTAACACGCCTATTTCCTTGCCTTGCCAGTCCTGGCTTTCCACTGACTAATGAGGGAGCAAAAGGTATCCCTGTGTCTGCCCTGATGGCCAACAAAAGATTTTAACCCTTTGCCACCGGGATCCTCTGAGGGGAAAGCGAGGAGCACGAAGTTGAGCGTGCTGCACCTCGGCCACGGCTGGCTGTGATCTCCTGCTCCCCTTTGACAGATGGGAAAGACCCTGAAGCAAAATTAAGAGGAGCCCTGTTTATTTTGGGACTGAGAATTACTGTCAAACATGGAGAGAGGCAATTATTTCCATTGTGGAAAATGTGGCATTAGCGAACAAGCAGTTCCCTCCACCTCAGCTTTGTGTCTTGCTTTTCTCTAAGGAAGGTTTCCTTTTTTTTTTTTTTTTTTTTGTTTTCAGTGCAGTCTTGAATTAAGTGGGCAGAGAAGCATTTAAATGCAAATATTTGTAAACTAAGTGGTTTTCCTGAACAAAGTAGATCCAGATGACAGACAGTCTGTCCGCTGCAGCATCTCAGTGCCTGTCGCACCACGTGTCCCAGTGGCAGGATGGAGAAATCAGGGCATTTTTGACCACGAGCACCAAACTGCCAGGCCTGAAGGCGACCAGGACCGTGGTAAAACTGATGATAGTTGGAGAGCCCGAAGGTGCAGAAGATGCTACGGAGGTGCAGAAAACGACCTCATTGATGTCTAATGGATTTGTCAGGGGGTAAATAGACCCTGGCAGCCTGGCAGTGGTGTGGGAACGTGGAGGGCAGTGTGGATGAGCAGCTTCAGAGGCAGCATCGGCCCTAGACAGTTCTAGCAATTCCTCGGATCATGAGGGCAGGGCGGGAATTTTCTTGCATAACCTTTTTCTGCCAGGAAAAAATTTGTTCACCGTATCCTAAACCTTCTGAAGGATTTGGTAAAAGTTGAATTAGGAGGAGTTTCTCATGCCTCAGAAGGTCAAAAGTCGAAGTGGATGCCCCTTCTCGAGGGCAGCCAGCAGCTAAGGCCTTCTCTGGGGCCATAGGTGATCCGGACTCAAAGCCTTTGCTTAGAGTAGGTCTAAGCAGTCCCCACCTCTCTCCAAACCCTGTTGACCGGGTGGCTGTGTTTGCATTGTTTTTCACTGAAAAGCTTCAAACAAGCTGTAATCCATCCTGAAGAGAAAGAGAAGAAAAAACTTGGAAGCACAGGATGGGAAATGGACCTCTTGCCCATCAGGATGAATTCTTACCCCAGGCTTGTACTTGCTAACACAATTTCTGCCCCACGTCGCCCACCTCCCGTGGCTCCCCTCCGCAGCAGTGGGCTCTGACCGGCCCTGGGGCCCTGCCCAGGTCTGCAGGGCAGCTCCATCCCTCTGGATATGGAGGATATATGCGGAGCTGCATATGCCAAATGCCAGGCGAGTGCTAGGTTCAGCTCTGCTGGCTGTTATTTTTAATTCTTAATAATGCCCCGAGGCTTTTGTTACTTTCCATTGTTCATTTCTGGGGGGAACTGTACTGCCAAGGTCTGTTCACTTGTTCTGGCTTTTTCTGCAAAGGCCTGAAATGCCTTTTTTCTATTTGTTCTCAGAAATAAAGCATCTCTGTAAATGGCACGTACCAGCTTTCCACTCTCCCTGTGTCTTAACCGCAAATGTCTGACTTCTGACAGTTTCTCTCCTCCTAACTTGGTCTTTCTGCAGAGGCTGCTTGCACTTCCCTGGTCTGTCTGTACGGCCATGGCAGGACACAATGGGGTGGAAGGAAAACTCCTGGTACAGAATACCTGCACGGAGCAGCCTTCCAGGTCATCAGGATGGGCATCCCCATCGGCGGGGGGGCTGCTCCTGGACCCTCTCCCCCAATCCCTGTGAAATATATCCCACATTAAATTGCCTGTCACATTACTGAAGGGGGCACTGATGTATTTGATTAGTAAGGAAGCTCTGAAGGAACCCATCTGTCTTAGCATTTGGATGGATATTTATCTCTTTCATGGGTTTCTTTTGTCCAAAGGAATCGTTTACTCTGATGTGAAATAATGCAAGAACTGGTGTCTTCGGGGATTTCAGCAGGAAGCTATCCTCCCTGAGCCTCATTTTAATCTCCTATTGTCGTAAATCAGGAATAACCGCAAGAAAGTCAGTAAAATTAAGCTCGTGAAAAACTGACGTACAAGACTCGGGGCCTCTGATCTCCACCAGCGTTGGAGATGAACTCACGCCCCGAATCTCTTCTCCCTCTGTAAGCAAATGCTGCTCGTCTTTTGAGATTCTGAGATGTGGCTCTGAACCTTGTATGCTGGAATACAGCATCCAGGCTTTGAAAAGTGGCTCCCCACATGATTTTACTGACCAGGTAGAAAAAGGAGGTATTAGGACTTATGGGGAAAATTTCTCTTTCTAGAGGAGGGTCAGGCCAAAACAATAGAAATAAGAAATTCCAGTTGTGCAGAAATGCTTTTGAACCTGCTCTCACCCCAGCCAGGCTTCTGCAACACACCTCCTACTTGCATCAGTTAAAATGATGGGTATGGATCAGATTGAAAAAGGAAATCTAAGGGATATTGCTGTGGTATCAGAGCAGCCTGTTTCTAAAACTTGTGTGACCATAGGAGCTCCACAAGGCAACATTTTGTCTCTTGTTCTTGTTCTGCCTACCCACCAGATATGGTCAGGAAAAATGTCTTATGTTTTCTTCTCTTTCAAAAATGCTAAAATCTGAGCTTAGTTTCTCTCCTGTTTCAGGTACCCGGAACGGGTTCTGATTAAAAGCTATGTTTAATTGGAACTGCCGAGATAAGAAAATATTTTAAGATTTTGCTATGTTGAAGATATGAATTTAAGAACAGATAGAATTCCAACAATCTGACTTGCAAGATGCCATTTTTTATTTGTTTCCCTTCAACTTTTTATTTGTCTCAGACAGTAAGAATGGTCTGCTCACTTTCATAGTTTGGGGAGATGCTGAGATCTCAGACCATGCAGGAAATACCTAATAATGCCATTCCTTCTTGCCATTCTCATGCTTTCGCATTAAGGTTTGGCATAGGACCAGGTTTAAGAGTGAAACACTGCCTGTCTGTCAAAGTTTTACGGTTCTTCCAGTGATGTCTGGGCACCTTATTGTTTTTGTTAAGGCTTGAGAGATACACAGAGAAGTGACCTTTCTGCTTTCATAACTTGTATAAATAAAGGGGCTTGTGAACCGCTTCTGGCAGCCCTGGATGACGGAAAGCTAAAATTCCACTTTGTGAGAAATTTTTACTTTTAAAACGGAGATGTTATTCTGAGTGGAAGTGAAAAGACAGTCTTCATGAATTTCCCTTGGAATAAAATGCTGAAACATTTCAATTCATAGCTGTCAATGCATCGTCTGCTGCTGGTCTGGGACTACGCTGGTTTTATAGCATCAAAACATGAAGCTGTGTGTCAAATATGACACCTGGTACATCCAGGAATATTTCATATATTTTGCAGGTGATAACGAGCTTAGCACTGAACATAATTTTGAAAGCAAAACAGGGGACGGGGAGCCATGGGAGGGGGAATCGCTGTGCTGGGGTTTGGCACGGCCGCTCTGCCCTGGGCTGGCTCTCCGCAGGAGATCTCGCTGCTCACTGAACACAGGGTAACAGCCCATCCTCCTTCCAGTCCGCAAAATTGGACACTGACTCTCTGCAGCCCTTCTAAAAACCGACTCCCTTTGTTGAGTTTGCTCCTCTGCACAAGAGGGGCACTCTCAGCTATGTTTCCCAATGGAATCTCAAGAAGCTGCAAGGTTTAATTAATCCCGTAATACT
This sequence comes from Elanus axillaris, assembly GCA_026212715.1. Taxonomy (NCBI): domain Eukaryota; kingdom Metazoa; phylum Chordata; class Aves; order Accipitriformes; family Accipitridae; genus Elanus; species Elanus axillaris. Next base: position 22,645,138 of record JANZLQ010000032.1, read on the forward strand.
ACCTGGATAAGGGCAAATCCTACCAACTAGCGTAGCCATATTTGCTTTTAAAAACTCCCAGATTAAGAAAAAGAAAGTGGCAGCTGACACAAGCTTCTGACCAGAGCATCTACCGATACCCACCTTAGGGCTTTATAAGCCACCTGGTTGGAGACCTTCCCTTTACATTCACTTAAAACCTGCCGGCAAGCGCAGAAGCAGAGCAGCCGTGTTTCCCAGCACATCCCGCACGCTTCCCCTCCTGCCTCGCTCAGGGCTGCGAAGGTGGCCTTTCTCCGAAGGCCCTTCTCCGAAGGGAACGGGCTCTGCAGCTCTTCGTCGGGCACCGACGGGGACTCTGTCTCTTTTGTAATGGCTGTCATCAATTTGTTCCTCTCTAATTTCTTTTTCCCTCCCCCCTCCCCGATCATCGCACAGACATCAAGAGGCTGCGATAGGCATGTTTGAATAAGACAAATGAACAAAGACATTCCCCCTGCATTTCCCACTGGATAAAATACAGATGGGCCCGAATCAACCCCCCTCGATCCGGTGTGTCATTATGTATCTGCCACTATTGCTTTCCAGGAGGAAGGATGAATATAGCTTTAAATGATTAGTTGCCTTATGTACTACCATGTCTCAAAGCAACAGGGGGTAACACGGGCAAATAACTACACAGGCAAGGAAATACATGAGGGCTGAGCATTCAGGACTCTCTAACAACTGCGGTTTCTTTATAAAGAGCAATAAAGATGGTTTTAATGTACTGTATATGATGCAACAGATGCAGGATGCCTCTGGCAAAACTCCTCTGGTCCAAAGCTGACTGAAGACAGTTTGATGATTTGCAGGGAGCTACAGATCCCAGAAGGGGGATTGTACATACCTGTCAGCTGGTAATCAAAGCTCAAACGGGCCTTGAAAAAGCTTAATTAGTACTGACACCAACATAATTCTGTGAGCTTGGGAACAGTCGGTGACGGCGGAATTTGGTGCCTCTGCCCCCTTCACCCCCACCCCAATCTCAGCCCCGCTGAATTTCAGGGGCCAGCTCATTTTTGCGTGTGCCTGTGCCCCTGACGCCACACGCTGCACCGGCCGTGTCTCCAGGCTTAGCAGGAGCAAACAGCAGTTCTGGTTCCTGTCTATACTTGCTGCCAAAGATGACCGTAGCAACTTCAAGGTTGCAATGACGTTGATAAATACAGGGCAAGAGCATGAGCACGCTCAAGGGATAAACAAACACGTTCTAGGAAGCCCTAAGAAGCACATGGAAAGTAAAGCAAGAGGCTGCAGCCTGTCATCTCCCAGAAATACAACGATGCTGCAACCTCAGAAGGTTTATATCAATTAGGAATAGACTTAGACTGAGCCTTCAAATCCAAACCGTGACATGGAGCTCCTGCCCCTTTCCTTTCTGTAGTGAGAGCTGCAAACACCCCTTTCCTTTACAAGGGCTTCAGAATTCAGACCTGTTTTACATATCGAGATGACTGTGATGCTTGCCTTCACAAATAAATTCAGTCATTTGATTTAATATTCCACTTGAAGTCCCATCTATAGGTTTTCTTGGCTTCTTTTGCTCCTTGCTGCCTGTGCCAATTCCTCCATATTATCCGGCTACAAAAGCCTTCCCAAGCTGCCATAACTGATTCATTAGAGACAAATGCAGGGAAGCCCAGAGACAGAGCAGGCACGGCAGGGGGAAAGCAGAAATTTCACTGCGTGTTGCTCACAGGGAACTGCAAACAGTGGAAGTACCTATCTGGGACTGAGATGACCCCATGTCTTGCACACTCCGGCCCAGAGTGGATCCAAAGCTGCCTTTCCCCACAGATTTACAGCTACGTCAATGCGATGCTCAGCACTTTAAAGAAAACTGCAATGTCCAGTTGTGGGCCCAGCTCCAAAGTTTCCTGAAGTCTGGGGAGAAGGTGAAACTATCCCTACCTCCAGTTTTCTGCACACAGCGTGTCCTCCATACCCTCCAGCCTCTTTTAAGAAAGACTGAAAGCAGCAGAAACTTAGCTCTGAAGCCTCCAGCAGTGTCGGAAAGAAGGGAAAGGAAATATTTTCTGCTTGCTTTGTCAGAACTAGAGAATAACAAGCATTATGCCTGCAGATAGTTTGGCAGAAGATAGAGGGCCTGTCAATACCGTCAGGTGCCGATCACCACACACATTCCAAGCTGATGCAGTGTGACACAGTGCCAGTCCTGAAGATGGCTGGATGTGTCTGAGTGCAGCTGTGCCAGCACTGGTGGGTCTTTTAAGTGCACTTAGCAGGAGCCTGGTGTGGCTCCAGAACAGAGATTGGGCAATCTGGACTTGATTTCTTGACACTGTCAAGGGGTTGCTCATGGGATGAAGAGTGAAGAAGGGAACTGCGCTCTGTGCAACAGGAGTTCCTCCAAACCCCCTATGACGTGACGATTGAATTCTAATCTATTTTTAGAAATTTCCCCCCCAAATCCCAACAACAACTCAAAACAAAACAGAAAGCTGCACATGTCTTGAAAGAGGGCGCAACCAGAATTTATTTTCGTCCCAGAGGGAGAGGTAAATAAGTGAGGTAATCTCAATGGTCATCTGTCCAGGAGTGACCAAACTTCCACAAGCCCGTATGAAAATGTCCATTTGTCTGGAAACCACAACAGCCCTGGTAGTGCCAAGGGGGCAGATCTCCAGGAGCAGCTTCCAGACAGGAGATGATATTGTCCCCAGGGCTCCCATTGTTCAACGAAGATGGCAGCTGGCCTGGGCTGGGAGCAACACGGGATCCAGGACAATGCAGTGGGGTTGGTCCCAGCTTCCCATGCTGGTTTGCTTCCTCCCGATTCTGCAATTTGGACTCCCCAGTAGCCCTCCTGTCAGCTCAGCACCACTGTCAGTCACAGGACATAGCCCCTGGCTCCTAGAACACGGTGGGTTACACCCACAGTAGCCTGGGAACCTGGATCACAGAGGTCTTTCTGTTTGAAAGGAAGCATATCCAACCAGTCTGGAACTTAACAACCGTCAGATGTCATCCCTGGAACTGCCAAGGGTATGTACAGTCTTAGAGCACCTTACTTCCCTCCTCTCTGTTCGAATCTAAAACTAATGGCAAGGCATCTTTTACCTAATACTCCTAAATTCACCGGTGACCGGGACTGGGTTCTGGACTGATGATGCCAGCGGTTCATGATGCATTTACTGATGTTCCATGTAGGGCACTCTGGGCATTCCCTTGGCCAGATCTCTTCCTTCTTTCTACATACTAGCTTGCATGAAAAAGCAGGTACAAAGACAGTAAACATTTTCCCCATGTTGGCTTGCCAGGTGAGCAACGTCAGGATGGCTGGAGGAGAGCGAGAGAGAAGGAAGATAGTCCGTGCACCGAAGGACTGCAGTCAGCAATGGAAAGAAGCATGAGGTGCTATATTGAGATCTGATGCAAACGAGGGAACTGCTTGTAAACTCCTGAATTAGACCAATCATACTAAATTTATGGGAATGCAAAAAAAAAAAAAAAAGTCACATCCGTTGCTGTCTCTTGCCAACTGTAAGCTTGCCAGTGCAATTTTTAGACTAGAGGGAGGAAGTTACATATATGTTCACTCTTTTCTCTTCCTTTTCCCTTGGTGTCAAGTTTCAGGCAAAAATGCCTTTTGGTAGCCGAGGTTCATTTTCTACATTTATGGGGTGCGTGCAAATCAGCATAACAAACACTCTCAAGCTTGACCAAAAAGGACTTCATCACAGGGAGTTCTTCATCTAAAACACACTTAAACATGGATTAAACGCGTGGTCCTATGGCCTATGCTTGTCCAGCCTTTGATGAACCGTGAAGGCAGCAGTGGTGAGCAGGGCACATGATCTCCCACCTCCTGTCCAGAGGGACAATCCATGTGTGTCCTGGCATGACTAAGGCTGGATCACACCTCGTAATGCCATGCTTTCGTCTGCCTGGGCAAGCACAGGCACACCAGACCGCGTGCGCTCTGGCTACACCCAAAGCCACACACTTTCAGGTTCCCTTCCTTAGCGTAGAGGCATCCCTCAGAGGACAGCCTTGCAATAAAAAAAAAGGACTTCAGAAAGAGTATTTATGTCTTTGGAGTTCAGGATGCTGGAATGCTGCCAGATCAGGTCTAAAATGCTGCAAGATCGGAGCAAACAGCTCTGAAATGGCTAACCAGCACACGTGTGGTATGTCCATGCTTGTTCCTGAAATGAGAAGTCTCTGTTTTCTCACAGATCCTCAACTTCCTAAAACTCCCGCTCTTCCCTTGCCAGAGAAACCTTGCCCAGCTCCCGGTGTAACTTGGCACCATTGGCATCCGGGCTCCCACCTGCAGGAACACACAGGGTGCGGTGCGGCATGGGCCTCCAGTGGGTGCCCGGGTTAAAATCTGGCAGTTTTTACTCATTCTGCAGGCATTCCTCAAAGAGGGAAACGTCTAGCTAATAATAGAAATTTCAACCAGATCAAGTACTCAGATTTTGCCCATTAATCCATAAATTCACAAAATGAAATTTGACAAAGGCAATAAAAGTTTTTGGTTTGTACCTGATTTCTAGCATCCAAATGCTTTTGTGACAGCACTGATATCCACAGGTGAACAAGTAAGAGTTACAGGATATCCAGAAATACGCAATTTAAGCAGCCAAAATGAACACCAACTGAATTCAGGGTATCCGTGTCGATTGTTCCTGCTCTAAAACCTCTTTTGTGGCAGAAAACCGCCCCACTTGCTTAAGAAATGCCCAGGAACGTGACATACTTCACAGCTGAGTGGAACTGAGGAAAGGCAAACCTTTAGAGAGAGGAGGTGCTGGAGGGAGCTGTCATTTCCCTGCTCTGGTAAAAACTGGCACAGCCCTGCAGCCATCGGAGCCGGCCACCGAGGACCCGCAGACTGGTCCACATTTTTATACAATGACATGCCCACGCTCTGGCTGAGCACAGCAAGAGGAAGAAAATGGTTTCTCTGCTCGGAGGCACAAATTTTGCTGCCTGCACCCATCTGAGGAGGAACCCCCTTTCCAGACATCTAAAACACCACAAAGTTATTTGGCCTTCACTGTAGCAAATCAGAGCATTATCTCCTGCTCCTTTGGAAGCAATAAAGGGAACATTAAACCAGCACCATTCCTTATGGTTAGTCCACTATTATCCTATTTCCCTCCCTTTTAAGCCAGCTTCTTACTTTATGGCTATACCTCTAATCAAGAAGCTGCAGCCTGCAAGACTACAGGGCAAAAGATCCCCTGCTAGAGCCCTGTGTCAGGGGAATGGCTCATGCGAGATACCTGGGTACGGCCCAGCCAAGTGCTGGACATGAGATGCCAAGGGCAGATTCCCTTGCCTGGCTTGAGACTCTTGCAACGTCAATGTTTAGACTGGCACTGGCTGGCAGTCCTCCCTAAGGTGTCCCTAACTGGAGGGAAACAGGTGTTTCCAGATTGTAACGCATCTTATCCAGAAATCTAAATATCAATGAAATAGCCTGTGCTGTGGAAGTGCTTCTTTTCCCCCACTGATTACAAGAAGAGCCTCAAATGCCTCCAGGGCAGGTGTCTTAAGATAGAGCAGAAAAGTCCAGTTGCTATTGGTAAAGGCACTCAGAACAAAACATATAGCCTCAAATTATGAACTGCTTTGCGGAGTGGATGTTGGGCTGGAGGGAAAGTGTATCACAGCAGCAGTTTTCACCCTCCTGACCAGAACTCCCTTATTCTAGTGATACACTGAGTCACCAGGCTCAGCCCAGGGTTTTCTGCAGTGGAAGAGGGTAGGACCTACCCTTGTCTTAGATAAAACTACCTTCAAACAAAATCCGTGTGATATAAGAAAAGGTGCTGTACCTTCAGTAGCTGGCACGGAGACCGGACCAACAGCTCCTGGACTATTTGGAACGCTACTCCGCAGGTGCCATGCCAACTACGCACAGTTGTAAAGGTTGCCAGAAGATCTAAGAGGGCCCAGCTCAAACACCTCCAGCCTGTTTTCCTAGGACCCCACGCCATTTCAACCCAGTGCAAGAAATTGCGCTCCTCCCCTTACAAAGAGGTATTTACAATGCGCAGGAGCCCAGGAGGTTACCTGTGGCCAAAGCTTATACTGTGATCTTCTATGAGGCTGCATTGTGTGATGAGAAGCTGGGAACCATGACATCTCCCCAACCAGGGCTTCTGGGCCAAACTCCCCCCCCCTGCACTTCTCTCCCCGCTCCCCCTGCCTGGCACCCCCGCAAGCAGCATTGCTGCCAAGGGCTGCGGATGCTGGGATAGCCCTGCGATCCCTGCGAACAGGCCCTGCCGTCCAGAAAGTCATCTGGCTGGAAAAGCACCAGGGGCACTATTAAAGCTAGCAAAGAGGGAAGAGAGTGCATCTCAGCTCTTCCGGCACACGGCGTTTGTCCCCTCTCCTACCACATTGCTGTTGATCCTGCAAATCCACAGATTTTTATTGTCCAGGATCAGTCCTGCCCCGTAGTTGGGTCTGAAGTGAAGTAGGGACCTAATGTACCCCTTCAGCCTCCAGGTAGCCATAGACCAGAATGGACAGTCAGCCAAAGAGAGCAAAAATCCCAGTCTTCATGCAAAACTGAATCTGCAGCTGTTCAGGCACATCTTTAGCTTCCAGCAACAGCCTTTATAAATTCATCTAGATGATTCCTCACCCAAACACACCCACCTGCCCAGCTACATTATTTAGGAGGCTGTCTCAAGCCTCCTGAGAATGTGACATCCAAACCAATTCAACTTCAAAGTGTGATGTTTTCAGCTCTCTGTAGCATTCTGGACATGCGTGTAACAAGATGGATACTTCTGAAGAGCTCATCTGCTCCAGCTTCCAACTATATATGCCGAAGTCCCTAACTCCTCATCAGCTACTTATCACATGCTTTTGCAACTATTACACAAGATCCCCCCTGGGGTGGGAGACAGCCAGAATGGTTTCTCCAGGTCCCAAAGCAGTAAAAATCCTTAAAATATTGCAATGAGTTGCCTTCTTGCTTTTTTCTAATCTGCAGCCTCTACCACCCAACCATTTTTGTGCCCCATGTATTGAGTAGAGGGGTATTGAAGGGTGATTACCAGGCAGATAGAGTAATCATGGATATTCTTTTTTTGCTTCCTCCGAGGTTGCAGACTGCTTTCTGTTTCCCTGATTACTGCACTGTCCCAAAAGGAACAGCTGAGTGCAAAAGTCTCACTCCGAAACAAGGGGATTAATGTGAGTTTTGTTTCCTGCTTGATTCTCATTTCCATTCCCCAACTCCTGATCGGAGCCAGAATAAAGCCATAGTTCCATATCTCAGCTGTGTTCGAGAGCCCCGTACAGGTGACAGCGTGAGCGCAGTGCAGAGCACCGGGAGGCTTTCCCATAGCCACGACCCTCCAGCGGTCGGTCCTGTGCTGGTCTCAGGAACGCTAAAACCAAAATTGTCTGTTTTTCTAGGGTTTTCATCAGAAGAGAATTACTTGTGTGCCAAAGTCTCCCTTTCACATACATTTGGCGTGGGATGCATTTGGCGTGACCCTTTTTGACTTCGGGTACAGCATTCCTCCTCTGTGGCTCCTCTGTCAGCGGTGCTGCCAAGCTGCACCCAACCGCTCTCCTGTCCCACGCTGGCATTCGAGGAGCTCATGTTTCCCCTCTTGGTGAGCACAGCTCTCCAGCACTGGTGTTTCTGCTTTGTAATTTCTGGTGCTCACGGATCCAGAATTCACTTTCTGTTAATGTGATGAGTGGATTTATGCAGGGACTGGGCGGGGGGGGACGGGGACGGACTGGGCTCCTTCCCTGCCTTCTGCTCCGCATGCATCACCCCAATGTTTTGAGGCATATGACACATGGATACACAGCCTCTTCTCCCCTAGCCTGGCACCTCCCCAGTTCACAACACAGCTGGGTCCAGCCCTGGATATTCTCTCAATGCTGCTGATCCTGCCAACATTCCTGCTAGCAAATGCATTTGCTAGAATACTCGTGAAAAGCCAGCGTGAAAGGATGCAAAGACGAAGAGAAATGCCTCTCCTTTTCAGGCAGAGTTTGTGTTTCCCCCCTTGCCGTCCTCACCCATCGGACTCTGCCTCACCCGACCAGCCAAGAGTCACCCGGAGCGGGGAGCAAGCTGCGAGCAGGTACCGATGAGGCAGCCCCAAACGGGACGATGCTTGAGCTTCTCTCTCAATGCGAACCTCTGGCAGATGCTCCCAGCGTGGCCCACATCGCGAAGAGAAGGCCAGGATGGAAGCCATGGGATGGGCAAGGGATGCTCCCAGCCCGGGCTGGGAGCTCCCCGCTGGGCAGGCACCGGCAGAGGGAGCCGGGGATCGCTCCACCGAACGGCCGCCGCGCTCCTCCCGGCCCGGAGGGTTTGGGGAGAACCTGCCCCGCTCTCAGGATGGGTTTTTTTGCCCTGAAAATTCTCCACGTTACGCCAGAGTTGCTCAGCACAACGGAGGGAGGGTGCTGCAGCGGCCCTGAAATAGCCGCTCCCCGTTTTCGGGAATTTTTTCACCAAAGCATCAGTGTTTCCCTGTGGGGTTTTTTATTGCAGTCATTGCTTCAAATACTGCTAATAAAAATAGTAATAATGATAAAAACCTGTTTCCTGGTCCTCCGCTTTCCCCTCTGGGACACTCAGACCATGATAAATGAAAAACACTGGGGTGATAATGTACTGACAAAACCGACAACATTAACAAAATATTGTAACTGTAATCCAGGTACGCATGCTTTGAAAGGAGACAAACCTACCTCTCTTTTTAGTCCTGCAGGGTGGGAGTAGCCTCAAGAAGAGCAGGTTTCCCTGCAGATCACCCCTTTGCAATACTGCAGCCCCCCCCTCGGTGTCACCTCGTGGCGGCAGTGGCCTTTCCGCTCCCGCTGTGGCTTTCCCACTCCCTTTTCCATGGGGAAAGTCTTCCCCGAAAACCCACTAGTATAGACAAGCCACTGCAGGTATTTCTCCATCTTACCCGTTCAGCTCCTGTTCCTGTTCCGAGGGGGCTTCTCGGAGCATTTATCCCACAACATGCCTGTCAAGGGAAGGGATGCTATTCAACGCCTTCCTAAAATAGGGACCTGCAACACAGGGAAAAGGGTGGCTTTGAACAAGATCACTCAGGAAATGTGTAGCGGGGCAAGGAACAGAGCAGCCATCCTGCCTCTGAAATGTGAGGTACACCGCAGAGAATTAATGCACCATTTAGGTTCAAAAAAGGACAGTATCGTAACCCAGTGTTCAGCTGAAAACAAAACTGAGCTATCTCTGAGGTTCAATGAGCGTGAGTAACTTTAATTTCCCTGCCCTCCTGCATTATTTGCTTTTTTTTTCTTCTTCTTCTTCTTTGTGTTTTGGTACCTCAGGAATAGTAGGATCCAGCCGGGTTAGGAAACAGCATTGCCAGAATATCCTGAGAAAAGAAGATTGTGAGTTATTTCTGGCCCAAGCAGGAGCTGGAAGTATGTGACATCTCCGAGTGCCCGAAAAGCTTGTTTTCATGAGAACTGAGCTTCACACCGCACGCTCAGGAGGGCCAGATTTCAGGGATTTGGAGAAACCCTTGATGGCCAAACACAGTGGAAACCACCAGGTGGTCTTACCGAGGTCACCCTGCCTGGGGTCACCCTGGAGAAGGTCTCAGCTAACCACAGCTCCTGAGCCAGCACAGCTCTTGGCCACCGGCACGGCTTTGGGTGCCTGCTCCTCCTGGGAGCTTCCCCTTCTTCTCCCGCTCCCCATGCAGGCACTGCACTTGGGATTATTTTTTTTCTCCTCTGACAAAGCCCATACAGATGGTGCGTTGTCTGCCACAATCAAGGGGCTCAGGTGGGTAATGGAGAATGGCAGAACTTGGCATGTACTTGTTTGCCTTAGTGCAATTTCCCCATAATTGCACTTCCTAGCTTTTCAGCATCTGCGAAAGATCAGCTTGTGACACAGCAAAATCGGCCTTACACTTTTCTGGAGTTTGCATCAGGTTAGGAATCAAGCATCCTTCTTTTGGCTTAAATCATTTTGGAAGGGTGGGGAGAGAACCACCCCATTTTTGTGCATGGTCAGTACTGGCTGGACTTTAAAGCCCAGCAGGAAAAGCACAGCCTGTCAAACATATTTAGCCTAACCCTCTGGTGTTGCTTTTTTGGTTTTCTTTTTAGAAAGGTGTTGATGAATCTGGCACAAGTTCTTTTAATTTGCCCAGGTCTTGAGATGAATTCACTGAAGATTGAACAAGGGCGGGGGGGGATCCTGGCACAGAACAAAGCCAAAACTTGGGACTCTTACAATACTCCAGAGGTGCAAAGAACAGGCAAAGGTCATGCAGATGGACAGCTTTACTGTGACAGGAGACTCTTTCTTACCTCTCCTTCCAACCTCCATTTCTTTCCTTTAGGCATGTGTAGGCGCCAGTAATGCTATAGAGAAATAGATAGAAATAACTTTAGGACTGAAATCACTGAGCACCCTTGTCACTTGGGAGATGGCAGAACCAGACTGTGGCACATCAAGGTGCTAAGGATGACAAAGAGCAGTCCCTGCCTCAAGGAGCCTGCAGTTGCAGTGATTGGAAACAGAAAACAAACCTTGGAGGCTTGTGGGGAAATACCTTCTGCTCAGACAATCTAGGAGACAGCTTGGGATCGTGCTCTGTTATTTATCAAGGGTTGCAGGTTTTTGTACTGAAACAAGCGTCTATTCTTGTATCTTCCCCAGTATACTTCAGATTTCTTCAAGCTGCAGCATTAAATTGAGTTGCTGGAACAAATGCTACACTGAAATTAAACTTGTTCTAAACAAATGGGAGAGCAAGGTTTACTTTTCTGGAAAATCTCAGCTTTAGTGATCCTCTTACACATGTTCCCTGCAATAGCCACTATTCAACCAGGCAGCATTGTGTTTTTTCAAAGTTTCTGCGGCATTTTGTTCCTTATCAACCTCTCTTTCTGACCCGTGAGCACTCTCAGGGAGTAGTTTAGGTTCCCTCTTGTTTTGAGATAACTAAATCCCCTATTTTGTCAGTGGGGCTTTCCAGGTCAGACAAGCCACCCATTCCCCTCCTCTACTTCAATGAATAGAATTTTGTCCGTTTGTAATCAAATTTTAAAGAATAACATCAGCTTAGTTTAGGCTCAGAATAAAGCTTTATGATAAAAGGGAGAATAGAAGCACTAAACAAAGCTCCCCCCCCCCCTTTATTTTGTTATTGTTGCTTTTGCTCTCACCATAGATGAAAGCGGGGCTGGATCCAAACAACTTTAGTAATGTTGGAGACCCAAACAAAACAATACCTGCCTATGGCATGAGAACTGCCAGGAGAGGAGTTCAGCTTTACAACCCAGCCAGAGCAAAAGGAATAAAATAAGCATACGGAAAAATACTGAAAAGAATGGAGGTTTGTTGTTGTTTTTTTAAATTAGCCTCAGCTCTGAATGAGTTTTGTTTATTTCCAGTTCGGTCTTGTCTTGGGTTTTTTTTCGTTCATTAGAGACTGTAGCTAAATACACACCTTTGAGTCATATCTCACTGCCTGCTGTGATGCTCAGGATGCTCAGATTGAGGTTTTGGCCTCACATACACACATACTTATACTCAAAAAAACACTTCCAAGAGTACAGCTTGCTGTGCCTTTTGCCAGTGAAGTAAAAGCTAAGCAAAAACTAACTACCGTCTTAGCAACAGAGGGCTCTTCTGTGTTCGGAATTACATCAAGTAATTGGAGCTAAATCTCTTTCCACTTGAGTTATACTCCAGACCTGCAAAGTGATACCCAAACCACTACTTCATCCAAATATTCTTCCCATCCGACGAGTAGCAGGAAACAATCTTCACAGGGCTGCCTACGTTACTACTGAGCATGTGGGTATGCCTAAGGAATGATGCTGCAATCCCTTCTAAATCCTCCTCTTGCAAGAGAGTTGGGGAGGGAGTTAACTCTTTGCGGGGGATGAGAGAAAGCCCCTGCACCCGCTGCAGTGCAAAACCTGGCACAGCACCTTCAGCCTCAGCTGCGCAGAAGCAAGCAGCAAAAGGTGAAAGCAGACAATGCGGAATTCTTCTCCCATGCCAACCCAGCAGCAATAGTGATTCAGCAGCCAGGGTTTGGCCCTGTATGTAGTGCTAGATAAATACAGCAATTTACTGATCCCAGGTGGCAGGGACCCTGCCCAAATGAGTTTACGCCCTCCCGTTAACAGCTGATGTGCAGGACAGTGAAGTGAAGTGCTGCTGCAACAGGAGGAGCCAAAAGCATCAGCAGGAAACAAAAAAGGAAAGTTAAGATAAACAACTGAGTACTGGAGGGATTAGAAATAAAAGGGCCACTTGACACTTGGCATTGCCACAAACTGCAAAATGATATAATACCAGAAAACAACCAGAACAGCAAGAGAAGAGGGGTTTTCACCCAACAGGATTGTTGTGGGAGCAGGAGGTGTCTGCAAGGGACGGTATAGTCCTCCCCACGGAGCAGGAGACGCTCGCAAAGGCACGGAGGTCCAGGGCTATGTGCTGAATCTCAGCCCCAGGGAAGTTCATGGCAATGCTCCTACTGATTTCCCAGAGGACAGGATCTTACCTCTTAAATTTAGGAGCACAGTGAAAAGAGCTTTTCTCAGGGTGGGTTGATTTTGTCAAGAGATGCCAAATAACTAACATGGAGGGGAACAAGCTGTGATGACATGACAGCGCTGTAGCCCAGAGAGTGACGCAGGGGCAGCTGCTGAACTGGCCTCAGCATCCTTTGTTGGGACAAAAATGTTATTTCCTCCTCTTTTCCTGACCTTTGGGTCTTCCTCCGCCGGAAAACAGGCAGCTTCCATGCCCACAGGGTCTGATGAAGCAGGTGGAAGATGCACGATGTTGCCGCTGCCAGCAATTCGCAGGTTCCTTATCATCCAGGTAGTTCTAAGTACCAGGACTGGGAAACCTGGTTGTTGCACCCTGCCTGCTGTGCTCTCACATGCCCCCGATATTGTAGATCAATATGTTGTGCTGTCTGCTTTAAAGCTGCAAAACTGAAAACCAGGTCCAGGTTTCAGATAAAAGCAGCCGTCAGCTGCTTATTCCTAGAAGTAGCTGAAAATTTTTTGAGGTTTCTTGCTTTAAAAATGCGTCTCTCTTTCATCTTGAGGGTTTTTTTGGTTTGTTGTGGGTTTTTTCCTTTGGGTGAAAATGGTGTAGTTTAGGGCTTTCTTTTATTGGAAAGCTAAGGTTGACTTCTAGTAATAACAGGCTATTGTTCTGGGTTTTATTTGAACAAAACTGAGAAATCACAAGGTATGGGCTTGGAGGGATATTGTACTTTTTCCTTTTCAGCTGTCAATTCTGCAATTTTTTGGCTCTGAAAGCTACCTCATCCTTCTGCCTTTCCCTAAATAGAAAGAAGAGATTTGAGGAAGGTGAAAAAAGAAAGGAAAGAAAGGATGGCATGGAAAATAAGAAAATGAAAAAATGTGTATGAAAAATGAAAAGGCCCACAAAACTTTTCAAGCTTGTAGAACAAGCATGACCTCATAATTGCCTCTCTTTCGCAAAGTGGGTTTTTTTGATGAGTGTATTGGGTCTGGCTGAGATGGAGTCAACTTACCACAATGAGCAACGATGCTCCTTGCCACCGCACCTTCATTAGAGCTCAGCTGTCCCAGAGAGAGGGGAGAGAGGAAATCTGCGAGCCCCTGCTCCTCCGGAGCCTTGCGTGCGTTGAAGCGTGTGTCACGATAATGGAGCAAAACCTGGGTGGCTTCCCTTCCAGCCCCCGAGCCTTGCTAACATCATCCCCGAGTATGTGCGCTGGATCCCTACCAGTTCAGCCCAACCACCGATGGTCTTCCAGCAGAAGCTCCCACGTTTCACAGTGTGGTTACCAGAGAAGCCCTGTTAGCACTGGTGGCTTGGCAAGACTTCACAGAGATAGCAATTGCATTCTGCAGTCTTACAGCGATGGAAGCGAGTTGCAGTGCACTCTGCTGCTCCGGGTGGATTTTTTGATTTGGGCACATGTATGTGTGCATGTCTGCTGAACTTGGTTACTAGAAGAGGTGGGAAAGAGAAGGTGCTTGCATCTCACCCTGGGTCTGAATGTCAGGAAAGTCTTTCAAATGGCCTGGCTGAAAATCCCAGATCAAAATAGTCCTTAATTTTGGAGAGAATCCAGTCAAGATCTGCTTCACCTTAGATCATGCCCATCTCTAGCTACAACTGAATTCTTGCCCAACAGCCTCGCAGTCACATCGCAATTGAAAACACTCTGTTTACTTTCAGATGGAGCTTGTAGCGATTTTGTCCTCTCACAGTCAGCTATGAGTTTGGAAGAGGTGAAGAGTATTATCTGGCTGCCACATCTTGCATGCTTTCCTACCTAGGTATTGTAAATTATGTGTGCAATGGGCCCTGTTACTGAGCAACAACAAGGAGGAAACCCCTGCAATGTATATCTTAATGCATCATCTTCTGCAGCCCAGTTCCATAGGCAGATATGGTTCTGTTTTCCTGTTGACTTTGCTGTCAACAGCCCTTCTCCATATACACGCATAATATATTTTTTATAAGCGGGGAGGTAAACGCTTCAAATCACCCAGGAGATTCTCACCAAGCTGCACCATCTGGGTGCCAGCACTTGCCCAGGACGAGGGGAACGTGGGCTTTTGCTTTCATCTGATTGCCTCAAGCCCCCTCCACGCACCGACTTGCTCTGTGTCAGGCAAACCCTTGTACCAGCCAAGAGCCACCTGGAAACAACCTCTCATAAAACCAGCTCCGTAAAAGCTACAGCTACTCACTTTGATAGCTCCCAAATTGCTTTTCTCTCTCTCTTTTATTTTTCATAGGACCAGTAAACGGTAAATTGGTCCCCAGTAATCCATTGGAAGGAGCCAAGAGGCGCTCGGGAATATTGTCCTATTCCAGAAGCTCAGCCATCTGCCACTGAGCACGAATAGGGGCTTGCAGTTACCCTGCCCCTGTAACTCAAAAAGATGGGCAAGAATGGCCTTTCTCACACTCGTCAGAGATGGTAGAGCTTCCAGGCTGCTCTAATCACTGCTGGGTACCCATGACTTCAGCCTTGGGGAGAGCAAACCACCAATGGACCTATCCTCGGTACAGTCCACCTCCAAAGATGTTGATAGCACTAGGCAGCTGACCTCTCTGTTACATCTCCTTTTGGGAGCAGGAGAAATGAGATCTCTTCTGCTCAGATGCAGTGTTTGTACTTCTTTCTTGCTCAGGATTAGCGTCAGGCAAGCCTGAGGCTCTGCACGAGGGAAGCAAGCCCCTAGAGAGGGCTGTGATCCTGTAGGTAGGTGGGAACCCTGAGGAGCCCAAGCTGGCCCGGGCACCTACAGCTCAAGCTTTAGCTGCTTTCTGCAAAACATAAAAACCAAATCAAAAGTCCTGCAGGCTCTGAAGGACAGACCCCATCCTCTAGGGATGCATAGGTAGGTTGGGAGCAAATACACGAAAAGAGGTAACATCTACTGGAAGACGAGACCTGTCAGTCAGGAGACGTGTCTGAAATGAGAACTGAACGAAGGGCCTCGAAGCAAGCCAGGGGCAGCAAGGAAAGCAGGAGTCTGGGTTTGTGCATACACAGGCCTGGAGGCACGCATATTGCCCAAGACCTCTGTCTTGGCCAGGAATACCCAGAAAACTGGCTATCCTGGCCTTTTTCCATACTTTCCCAGGCTGGGTTTTTGTGATCTCTTTCCTTGGCCACTGGAAATTTACTATAAATACCAGGTACTGAGCAGCCGTTGTATACTAATATCTTCTAACCACCCTTTCTAGCTGCCCAAGGCTGCAAATGATGTGAAAATTGCATATCCCAGTCCCCGGCCTTAGTAGCTATTCCGGGTTTTGGCCACATGTCATTTGTTATTCTTGACTTATGCATACATTCTTCTTATTTACTTTTTGTAAACATTTGTGTATAATTATTCACTCCAGAGTTTCCAGTGATTTTCCCTGGCTCACAGATGTGGCAAAGCTTGTTCCTTGCATCCAGGAAAGAAGGGTTTTTTCGACTACTGCAAAATGGGATCCTGACAGATTTCAATCTGCTGCTTCCCTGTCCGTTCTTGTGATACTTAGCTACCCACGGCAAGAGACAATTAGCTTTTTAAATATAAACCAGAAATGGTCCCAAGCCACAGATTTCACATCCAGATCCAAATTTGGGGCAGTTCAGATTTGGCCTGACATTTTGGGTTTGGGCCCAGCCCTGACTCTCCTTACGAAGCAGTTTGACATTTCCAGTTCTGGGAAGCTCCCCTCCCCAGGCACGCAGCCGCTCCCCGGTGCACAGCCACCCCCGGGGTCTGGCCCTTCGCTGCCGAAAGCTCTCCTGCTGGTCCGCGTTTTTCAAAAAACCCCGCCTGTCATTAACGCAGCTAATTCAATTGCTGCAGTGACGGGCGCGCGCCTTCCATGATGCTGCTGTGGCATTTTTGTTCCTGCGACTGCTAAAACCCAGACGACTTGAGCTCTCCGCAGCTATGGGTTGCTCATGCAGAAAAAAAAGCCATCAAATGGTAAGAGTTTTGGGGAATTCGGGTTAAATCTCTGGCCACTGGCCTGCAGCTCAGACCCCGTCATCACCCTTACACACGGTGATAGCATTGTGTTCAGAGTACTGGACGCAGAAGCAGGATCCCGGGGTTCAAAGCTGCCACCTGTACCAAAAATTTAGTATTTGGCCTTAAGCATGTTACTCAACAGCCATGCGGCTCCAAGGTGGGGAAAACTACACCATCTACTGGGTGTTGGCCATCTCTCCAGGGCAGGCAATGTCTCCCGCTGTGTTAATACAATGCAGCACCGATCTCCACTGCTACAACAAACTCTTAAGTTCTGTCTAATTAACTTTCATTAGCTGCTGGAAATAGTGACCTGAGCTGTAGTTCACGTTTTGATGAACTGAAGTGTGTTTCCCTGGAGAATATTGTGCTTCTGACCTGCCTTTCCCCTGGCTGAGCAAGCTGTCACTCAGCGCCTCATGGTTGTTTTGTGGAGTGCATTTTGGATGTGAATTCTCAGTTACAACTTTATTCTATTCTGCTTGATTTCTCAAACAACTCAAAATCTCTTCTTCAGTCATTGTATAAGCAGGTCATCAGTAGAACTGGATCCTTCCATAAGAGGGCTGAATTTGGCTTTTTAATTTATATTTGGTCTACATAAAACACACAGACAGACTATCCCTAAAGTTTACAGGTAATTTGAGATGGATACACCATCACACTCAGCTTACAGCTCATCTCCTTTCATCAAGAGCGAGGCGCTCTAAGGAGCTCACGTAAGCAGAGTTCACCGAGCTCAAAATCAAGCTATCAACGCAAGAGATCTTTTAAACATTGAAGTTAAATACAGTTACAATATGTTTATCTCCGTAATCTCACTGAGAGGTGATTACTGCAGCTTCTGAAGGGAGAAAACTGAAGCACAGAGAGATGAGGTGATGTGCTCAAAATGACACAGGGCTTTTTATAGTAAAGCTCAGAAAACAGTGAAGAGCTCCTCAATCCTCTTGGTCTTTGTCCATGAGATCATACCTCCTTTGATATGCATACCATTCATAGGCACTGAAGTTGTATTAGGAGATCACAGAAGGATCCCT
Organism: Elanus axillaris; assembly: GCA_026212715.1. Taxonomy (NCBI): domain Eukaryota; kingdom Metazoa; phylum Chordata; class Aves; order Accipitriformes; family Accipitridae; genus Elanus; species Elanus axillaris. The sequence goes on from JANZLQ010000032.1 coordinate 22,662,732, forward strand.
GCAAGTATTTAGCCTAATTTTAACCCCAACATCAACTTTCAGAGCATCCTTTTAAGAGAAAAAGAGTGGCAGCAATGACATTGCAGCGAGCTCGATGAAATGGTGCTGGCCTTACAACAGGCTCCGAATGGGCTCATAGTGTCTGAAAGCATTCATTAAAGAAGGCTCACAGATAAAACGCACATATGACACAGCTCTTTATAAAGAGAGGCTTTTATAGGCCAAGCGCTGAGGAGCCTCGTGAGATTACTAAATAATCCAAAGGGAAGTGCTTGGAAGCCTGTTTCTTGGGACACAAAGAACCAGCCTGGAAAAATGCCATGGAGACGAGACTCTGGGGATGGATCAACCCTCCCTCAGGTCCTGGTTATGGATCAAGCTGGTTTTTCCATCCGTATTTTCTTCCATGAAATATAGCCCCTCTGGATTCAGTGCAAGGAGTGCCAAGGAGCAGGAGGAGAGGGGAGGTGCCACCTGTACTCAATTCCAGTTGTTTCACCAGTTCCTCACAGCCCACTTGCAAGGCAAGGTGACACAAATGAGTTAATTTCCATGGTATACTGAGGCTAATTGGAAACAGCTCTTGGGCCCTGTAAAGCATTAAGCCAGACTGCAAGTGATAATTGCTCACCTGCTGCATGGGCCTATAAGAGGCAGTGCATTAACTAGCACATGGGGTTTTATCACTTCCCTGGGACAGCAGGGGCTGGACTCCTTCCAGCACCCATCGTGCTGAAAGCAAGATGCTGGATTAGGCCTGTGGTTTACGGGCACTCAGGCAGGGAGAGCTGGTGATATGGGGCCGGATTCCAGCTTTCATTACATGCTCTCTTGGGTCAGGGTAGTGCTTTTTGTCTCTAGCATGGCTGCGGTATCAAGCTGGCATAAAAAGCTTTCTTCCTTCTTGAGGGCCTGGAAGAGGGTTTTAGTACTGTGTTGCAGGGTAAAAGTACAGATATTTGAAAGTATAAGGGGCCCAAGTACTTTTTAAGGGTCTACACCTCTGTATTGCAGGGGTTTGGGCTGCAGAAGGGTTAGAAGAGTCTCAGTCTGTTTATTATAAATTCCAGCAACTCTTATCTTATAGCTACTTGTAATTCTCCTCTATCTCCTTTTTCTCCACTTTCTCTTCTTCACTAGAATAAACCAAGCATTTCTCAGAAGACAAAAGCAGTAATTTGCCTGAGAATAGGAGATAAGATTGATTGTGCTTTGGGGGTTTTTTGGTAGATTGAAATGAGATTTCATTAAGGAAACCTCTGTTTTTTGAAGTGCTGACCACTCTCCGGTAGCCTGAGCGGGAATAGAACTGGTCATTTCCAGAGCCTGAAATGGTAGGTTTTTCTCAGGAGAGAAAGATTAAAAATATCGGAGAATTGCAACAGAACTTCACTAGGAGCTGAAAATGACAAAATGGAAGAAAATTATTAGAGCTGTCCATCAGGGTGATCTTGGTATCATCATTAATTACTTGTGTTGTTCAGCAGCAGCTGCAAATTGCACAAGAAGCAATGGGGACTGGGATGCTGTATGACCCATATATCCCAAAGTTTGACGTGAGGCTTAACTTTTTACAGAAGCTATCATGAGACTCTCGGTACTTTGTACCACTTGAGACCCTGGGAGTCTCTGTCACAGACTGGGACCCGAGACCAAGTGTCCCAGTCGTGTTCTTGGATGGCCGTAATATGTTAGCACTAATTTTGGCTTTTACTGAACAGGCATGGGATAGAGTTATCATGGCTTAATGGCATCAGCTGAACCGTGATTTCTGAGTATTTACTGAAGATGAAGTCATCTTAATGCCCTGGGAAACAGCAGCAAGTGGTGTGGCTTTTCAGAATGACCAAGTATCTGCACCTTCAAATCCACGAAAATGATGCCAGGAAAAGAATTTAAACTTCTACAGGTAATTAACTCTGTCAAAAGCACCAGGAAACCAGGCTTTTTTCCATGAGGTTCTTACCACTTCTATTTCTGATCCTGGTCTTGAAACATAAAGACAAAACCAGGCTAACTTCCAGCCTTTTCCACTGGTGCCTTGACACTCTGGGGCTGAGCCAAGATCCAGAAGCTCAGAGGCCAGCAGAAATGCAGTGGGGAGTATGTGCCAGAGGCTTGAGACTGTATTAGATTAGCTTGAGCATGAGGAAAAGGGAAAAAGTTCTGAGCTGTTCTGTCAAAGTGAAATGGAGCATCCTTTTCCCTGGGATCTGTCATGTCCTGGACTCCCTTGTTAATAGTATGTTCCCATCAGGCGGTCACCGCAGGAACGTGGCTCTTGGAAAAACCCAGATACCAGTTTCTAGCTGGTGGGAGCTGAGAAGGTGCTCTTATCTGGGCAGACTGGTACAAAGTGGAAACTGGTTCCTTCTAATGAAGATGTTTAAGCAGTTCCTAATGAAAGTATCGCTGTAAGGAGAAAAAGGAGAGTCCTGTGATAACTCACATGTAGGAAACATTTTATAGCCCATGAAGTTCTCGGGATTGATGTATTTTCAGGTGGTCTGACTGTCAGATGCCTGATTTTGATGGATGATGCTAAGCATGGACATAATCACCATCTTGGTCTCAGAACCAGCCAGTAAGGTACGTTAAGATTTTCCAAATGTTTCTCCAACAATAAAAGGAAATGTAAAGTTAATCAAATTGTCATGAGAGATCAGAGCCCAGCAAGGAGGGACTAAGACTGACATTTGAAGTAGAAGCACTAATAAAACAGACGGCTGCTTGCTGATCCTGTCCGTGCTTGTGTTTAATTTAAACAAGTTAACGATGAATGGAGTTTGCAGAGGAGGGGCAGGGGTGCTGTCGAAATCGATGTATGTACCAGCCATTTAAAGAAAGCAGAGAAGTGGTAAATCTCTAGCTGCGTGCGAATATCATGCCTCAGCAGAGAGGTTCTGCAAACATCTCTGTTGGCATGTTTGGAGCAAGAGGCCATCCTGCTCCCTCCTCTACCTTACCTATGGCCGCTTGCTGCCCAGACAGAAGCTGGATAAAGTTAATCCCTGGTGCCTTTAGATTGATTTACTGCGTTGCGCTCAGCCAAATTAATTCCAGCACCTAAACACCATCAAAATAATTTCAAAAAAGAAGTAAGGTGAGCTCACCTCTTTTCCTAGCTTTCCAGTTATCAGTCTCTGATATTCCGTGTGTGCACACGTATGGCTTGAGCAGCCATTTCTCTCTGAAGATCTCCTCTACTGTAAAGCTGCTGGAGACAAGGATCCTGGGATGCTCTTTGGAGAAGGTATTGAACAATGAAGTTGAACGTCATGGCCTTGCCTGCTCCAAGTGGTAGAGACACGACACCTTGTCAGGTGTCTGTCACGTTGAGCTGGATTGTTGCGTGCCAGAGTGCTTTTCCCACCTGGCAGTGTTGCCAGGGGAGTTGGAAGGAAATAACTCTGCACATGGCAAAGCCATGAACTGCAGGTTTGCTCTCTTTGGGATAGTAAACGCCACACGCTGCTCCCACTCTGCTCTCCCTTACCCCAGGAACCGTTTTGCCCACAGAGGGGATATTTTATCCTGAAATCCAAGCATTTGTTTCCTACAGAAACCCCGCAACCACCATCAGGTGGCAATGAATTTCAATCAGCGCTGCCCTCCAGGCACCAGTCGGACTAGGGGCCTGGACACAAGAAGCTGTTCTGTTATCCATTACTCATCCCCCGAGCCAGCCTACACCGTGTTTTGTTCTGGATAAATACGGTCAGGAGGCAGAAGAACTCCTTCTGTTGCCTGATGCCTTTCATTAGATCCCACCTTGCAAGCGTTGGTTCTGCTGCAGGGCAGCGAGGAGGTCAGGACGGGCAGCCAGGGTGGCCGGCGGTTCAGCCCCAGCCCATGGGCCAAACAGATGAAGCAGCTCAAGCCGCTGCTTCCCTCCGTGCCCTGCAGCGGCACGGCTCCCCGGCCACAAAGCCCTCTCTCTGTGGCATGCCGGGTGACCCTTGCTCGCCTGCCTTTTTGCTCTTATTCTTCTCCGCAGTTCCTTCCTTTATCAGATTAACTTTAATTAGTGAAATCAGAATCACATGGAGTGGGGAGGAAACGCTCCAAACGTGGCGGATTTATTTTCAGCCAAAGAAAAATCGAGGTACATACAGGCTCTCGGAAGGACCTGGATGAGGTTTTGTCTAGAAAACTGTCTGTGGGTGCAAAAGCACTGGGGGGCCGTGAGTGTGTGACAGGGCAAGGGAAAGCCAATTTGTCCTGTGTGAGGCGCGTGTGCGAAGGAGCTGTGCCCACATACGAAGCATGCACGAGCATGTGCTAGCTAATACTTACGTGAGGGAGGCTGGAAATGTCCATGAAAGTCCCTTGTAGGCAGCATGAACCGAAGACTAGAGCGGTGCTCTGCAGCCTATCCCTCACAAACGCCAGGAGTTAGTCTCCAAAATGACTGCAAAACACCCATGTGCATGTATGCATGAAGCACAGGGATAAATGAAAGCGATAAATCATTTTTATTTGATAGTGTGGGAACATGGGACAGGCTAATCTGTACAGGGAGATTTTTTCAGGAAACCAAAACGGGTTTGACAAACCACAGGCCAGAGCAGAGGGCTGGGAGGAAGATGATCTGAGCTCTGGTCGTGGTTCTGCCACAACCCCGTCTCCCTGCAGCATTTATCTGGGGGTCAGGGGACATGAGCATTGCCGTCAGCACCTCTTGACACTGTGCTTGTGTCCCACTAATGCGGCACAGGGGCTGCCACATAGCATCCTGGTCTTTCCTCATTCGCATTATTGCTGTGTCTGCCCTAGTACCAAATCTCTGAGGTTTTTTTGCCTCTCTTATCTTTGGGCCGGGGCTCTTGAGCACTGTGTATTTTCAGTCTGGCATAGCGTGAACAGACGTGTGGCCTCTGGTTGCTGCAATGACAGAGTTTTGAATGCATACTCTTGGGAATCTCTCTGACTAAAGAAATTCTCCATTGCTGTTGGCCACACTCTGCTTCCGACTGAAATCTCTGCATAGACCACCTTCATAACGCCTCCGTGTTCGACCAGGTGGCCAGTCCTGGTTTCTGAGCCCAGCTCTCCCTGTGTATTTTCTGGACTGACTGGCTGCCCTGGGATGAACAATAAAGGGCTTCTGGTCACAAGACACAGCACCATCTCTTTGCTGTCACTAAAGACGGGCACATCTTCCAGGGAATCCACATTCCCAACTGCTGACCCTCTGCTCTTCAGCACGGGAGCAACCACCCAGCTGCAGCCACGCTGGCTTCCACCAAATGCCACGAGGTGCTCAGAAAGTGAGATCTCACCCAAAAAAACTTTCTGGAGAGTTGCTGGGACTGGGCCTCCTGGCTGCCCCACTCCTTTCCCCAGCTAGCAGTCCTGAATGGGACCCATTCAATGAGATCATATTAGGATAAGGGGAAGCACAGGGAGAGGAGTACCGTTTTACAGTAAAGACCAGAAGGGATGTGGAAGTGAAGTCTCCCTGCATCTGTTCAAGATATGTAGCATCTCCTGAGAAGAACTTAAATGGATGAAAATATCCTCCAGTGATAATATACAGTGGCAATCAAAGCCAGTGAGAAAATGAGCCTCCCTGCATCTTTTTCAGTCCATTCCCATGTCTCTGCATAGACACCTGATATTTCATCTACCTTCCATTCACATGCTGGCAACACTGTCCAGATAATGCACTGGGGAAAAAAAAGTGGCTTACTGTCCCCTTCCTTCTCATTCCTTTTTCAATCTATTTTGCTAATGGCTTGGTCCCCTTTGCAGTTCTGCAGTGCAAGCTTTGGGGCACGTGCTGCTCCCCACTCCAAACTCTCATCCAGGGCTGGTCAGCATCCTCCCCACCTCAGGCACTCATCTGCAGCCATGGCACAGGGCAGGAAGGGTTAAAAGTAAATAAAAACATTCAGAAGCTTGGAAGGAAGATGACTATGGTGGCATAGGCAAGGTCTTGTGTAGGGTGCAGAAGACGACGGTGGCCCATAAGAGCAAACAAACTTTGCTACCGATGACTAGTTGTGCCTTCTCTTGGCCACATAGCACCACTGAAATCCTCCCAGGCAGAGGCAGAGGGCTCAGGCACACAGTCGAGCAACTTGCTGCTCACCAGCCAAGCTGTCTGGCTGCCCAGAACCTGCAGCACACCTGGGGAGGTCCCCAGGGCTCGAAGTCCAGGCAGGGAGTGTGAGCGAGCACCCACCACCTCATCTGAGCGCTGTCTGAGGGCACATGCTGGACCAGGGGGGGCTCAGCTGATGTACGGGAATGCCAGGATGCATCTGAGCCCTCCACATGAGTTCCCCGCTGCATAAGCCCACGACCCTTTTTATGCTCACTTTTATTAAGGTGGTCTGTGGGCCTCTCACAGGTGCATCTCATATAGGAGCGCAGCAAACCGCCTCTGGCTTCTCCTAGAAATCAGTTCCAGATGTACTGGAGTAGAGCTTCCCTTCAGAGGAAATACATGTTTTCAGGTAGGGCCCAGTCTATGAAAACTCAGAATACTTCCTACACTGATGAACAAAAGCCTTTACTGCAGCTGCTCTTCTTTTTGACCCTTCTCTTTCCCTCCAGTCCTTGTGCAACATGCTAATACAAATAGTCTTAGTTTCTTCTTACCATCCCTGTTCACATAAGGTTCAAAATTTCCTTTGTTGCTGAGAGCAGCTTCCCTCAATGTCTCTCTGCTCATATACTTTGGGGCCCTTCTTCTTTCCACCTCTGCTGAGGCAGCCCCTCCATACCCTTCTCCTGCCATGTGGTCCTGGTGATTGAATTCATCCTTTGCTTCCTGTGCAAACAAAATGATTCTCTTGCTCTGTTCAGAACTCTCCTTGACACATTTCTGACAATAATATCAAATAGCATAGATTTTGATTATTTTTGTGAGCTGCATGAATTCGATATTGAAACTTGAATACGTATCATAAGCAATTCCCAAAGCCCCCACCACTCTGAGTTTTGAGTGTGCTCCACCAGCTCTGTTAACGCCATGCCAAAGCTATAGTAAAGGCTTTAAAATCCACTCCCGGCTTTGAAACTGGGGCCTAAAATCCGTGGTTTTCACTTCATAGCAGAAGGCCTTCCTCCCGTTTGAGCTTGACTTGGCTGCCCCGTGGAGGGCTGCACCGGAGAGCACTGATATGCATGGACATCTCGGTGGGAGAGCGGAGCTGAGGGGTGCAGCTTGCCCTGTTCATCCTGGTGACAAATGGGCATTAACGCTTTTGTCTCTAGGCTTGCCGTTGTCGTTGTTAATTGACACGATGCCATCATTTTACTAGAAAAAGCCAAGCAATCTGTTTATCGGTGCCCCACACTGCCTTTCACATGTCACCAAGTATCAAATGCTCTGGTTTCTTGTAAGCCAGATGCCTTAACTTTTCCATTTTTCACCCTAACCACTCACTTCCACAGTACCACTGCAATGTTAATGCAAGAATCTGTAAGTGTAAGGGCAAAGTAAAAGGAATGCAGCTTAATATCCAAGCAATTAGCACAAAGGTTATTGTGCTGAAGGCATTTTTCATTTTTAATTATCTGAAGCTGCTGAAAAATTCCTAGGACTGCCTCCAATAGGGTGCACGAATCGAAGCCCACACACAGAACGGTAGCATGTTGCAAAGGCAAGAGGAGAAGCAGTTGGCCCACTCTCACACAAAGTTTCTCAGCCCTGGCCTGGGACTTCTTGCAGCAGTGGAGAGCCAGCTGCTTGCAGCTGAGACCTGTTTATTTCTGGTGGGCATATTCCTGAGCTCACAAAAGTAAGATAACGAGGAGGAAGGAAACAGGAAGCATATCGGCATGTTCAGTTGCATCGGTTAATTTGGGCCATGTTTCCTCTGATGAAAAAAAAAGATAATAGTAATAACTCCTGGGTCATATTTGGGGAGGGAGGGAGAGTAGGAATGCGGCTGGATTTTTCAAATAGAAGTGCCACCCCCAAGTTAAATATACTTAATAGGCATATTTTCAGGGTGTTTAATTGAACATGTATATTGATTCACCACACTTAAATGCAATATACATTGGGCATGTCAGCTTCCTGCAGAAAACACATTATATTCTATAGAATTCAATAAATTGTCATCAAAAGATGAATTACAAATCTACTTTCTTCTGTCAAGGGCAAGGCAAAGATGGCAATGTACAGAGACAGGGAAATAATGTCTGGGGTTTCCTTTTCTAAGTTTAATGAACTTTAGTTTTCTACTTTCTGAGGATTTTTCCTCTTTCAGCTGAAGAGAGGGAAGACTCCAGCTCCTTCGCAGCTGCTTCTTTTAGGGTCTGCCTTCGTGCAACAGATGGGCAGGACCGTGAGCTTGATGCTGAAGGCCAGATTGAGCACCACACCCCCAATATTTGTATACAGTCCTTTGAACAGGAACTCATGAAAGGTCTGCTTGACGTGATGCTGAGGAGCTGCTTAAGGAAATCAACCTCTCCATCCCTAAACATTGCTCCTTAGAATGCCATCCACTGGAGTTTGATTGGGCTCTGATTCCCAGCTTTCTCTTGCACCACACAGTTTTCTGTGCAGGAGGAGAACTGTCTTTGCTAGCTGAGATATTAATGTATTTTCTGCTTGGAAGAAGGGCTCCTTCACATTACAGGGCTGGTTTGTCCTAGGAAGGTCTCTGAAATTGGGTGTCATTATCAGCCCGTTCCCTGTCCCGTGCTGGGGCAGAGCCAGATCTCTCTTCTGATGCAGTCCTGATGCTGAGCATCATTTGGGAACTTTTGGCAACTGTGGTTTTCAGAGAGCAATACGTAAATGAATGAAATGCATTTTGTTTGTTTTAGGAATGAAAGACTTTTCCTCGAGTCTGACTGCAACAAATTCCCATCCTCCTTTGTTCCTTGGAGTTAAAATGGACACATACAGCTACCCAGCTCTCTCTGCCGCTCCAAGTTGACAGCCCTGCTGTGTTCCCTAACCGGGGAATTCCTTTGGATTTACATGCCTCTTACTGTCCCCTTTGCCTCCAAGATCATGTCAAGACATCAGAAACTGTATAAAAACCATTTTCATTTTGGTAACCTGTTCCCAGTCCTGTTGCTAGATGGTGTAATAAGAACGAGACACAATTTTTCAATGTTAACAGAAAGTGGACTTCAGAGAGGGATGCCAGTTTTGTACCTAACTGGGAGTGTCAGGGGCTCTGACATTTGTCATGCACATCTCAGACAGAAAAGAGACATTTTCAAGGTGTGATTTAAGCAGATCAGACAAAGTGTAACTCTCATCCTGCTTTAAATCAGTGTCATTTTAATTTAACGGGAGTCAGTCAGGAATCTGAAGAAACTCACCAAAACTATACATCTTTTGAGTCATTTTCTCTGGGCTAGCAGAAGTAGTGTCCTAGTGTGTACGAGTAAAAAGGACATACAGGACCCCACTGAACGAGTTGTTCATATATTGTGAATATAGCACAGCGGAGCGTTGGGACCATTTTCTGACCCAGTGGGTGCCAGGGCCCTGCTTGCACCCAGCAAACACGGGACCGGGGGTGTCGGCGCGTGGGGAACAGCGGGGCTGCCCACGTGTGTCATCCTCTCAGAAATTATTGTGAAATACAAATAGTACTGGGTTTGGGAAGCAGGTGGCAGCTCTTACTCCGTTTAACAGTAGAAAACGACTGGTTAGGTTTTACATTTTTTCTAAACAGAAGTTTGAACAGAGTGCTGTTGTTCCAAATGTTCTGCTTACAGGAACTCTCTTAATCTCTGTTTACAAGACAAAATGTGTGCTAGCACTGAATTTTAGAAAATGTCATATTTTTTAATGGAACTATTTGGGGGCTTCTTTTTCAGCAAAAAGAAGAAGTTATCATGGGAAAAAAATGTTGGTATTAGGAAGGAGAGGGAGGAAGGCAATATTTCCTTAAGCTACAGATTTTAACCAGCTTTTAAAAATTATTTGCTTTTCTGAACTGTTGAATGGGGTACATCTCTCTACAGTTGCAAGCCAAAAAATAGATAGAAAAAGGCACTTTTTTGAAGAAAGAAAAAAAAAAAAGCAACTCTCTTCACCATTCCAGAGGAAATTGTTAGTGACAATGAGCCACAGTCTGTGAACTTAAAATTCCTTGCATTTGAAATGGTTTGATTTTTTTTTTTTTTTACTTTCAGCTCTGACCACCCACAAGGGAAAGGAAAAATGGAGAAGAGTGTACAGCTTACACAAAAAGATTCCTGCAACAAAAGGACCCTTTATTAGCTGTACTGACTATAAGGTACCTCTTATGACAGTTTCCAGGGTATGTTCAGCACTGTAGCTTGGAGGTCAGAAGATCAGATCAACATTATCAATTCTAGGAGCAAATTTTCAACATCACTGACTGAAACTGAAGAGTCAGACCTGAAAAATACCAAATCTAAAAGGCTAAGCTTTTTTTTTTCCTTCCAACATTAAAACAGGAAATACAGACTATCAAAGTTTTTGATGTAGAAAAACATTTCATTCTGGTGTCACCATACTGATAAACTTGAATTCCAAAATCACACTCCATTGCAATTCATCTGGGTGCCCTGCACAGAAGAAATGTAATTTTCACTCGAGAAACAAGTAGATTTGCAGAAGTCTAGTTGAATTGTCCTCCAATATCTATAAAAATAGCATTATCTCTGCGTTCCTAGATGAAAAAAGAAGTCTTTGATTTGCTAATATCACTTCAAATTTTAATGAAAAGCAATGAAAAGACCTGCATCAATGTTTAAGGAGGGACATGTCTTCAGTAATAGTTGTTATTTTGCCAGAGTGGTTTCTATCCAAGGCTTTGTAAATCACTGTCCACTTTGGATGCCCTCATTCTGAGGTTTCTGACGTGCCCGCGCAGCAGGCGTTGACTTCTTACAGCTAAAGTGGCCTAGACTTTCTAAAAAACAGACCAAGCATGGATGAAAAGAATCTTGTTTCCTTCTACTAATTCCCCAGTCAAGTCTTCATCAAAGACATCTTTTCAGTCAAAACCTAAGCTATAATTCTTTCTTCTGTTTCTCTCATACCAGTTGTGCATTTTTTACTATATAAAAAAATTATTCTCGAGCTCGTGTTGGTGACTGTGGATATTCCTACCCTGCAAAGGAACGAACTGCAGAGGTGTCTGAGCTGCCGTTGTCCAGAGCTGGCACATCCCTCCATCCATGCAGCACTGAGGGGATGTTTCCAGCACAGACCTCGAAAGCAGACCAGCCTTGTTTAGGAGCGGGTGTGCTTGCATTTATAACCTCTCTTCTCTCGGGCACAGCAGCACTCCTGGGCCACTTTTGTCCCTGGAGGAGCCTCAGTGTGGGACCTCTGGTGTGCTCCACTGGGTCGCAAGGACAAGCTAGCTCAACCCACTGGAGCAAAAACTGAGCAACGCTGAATTCAAGCCTGCACCAACTGGGGCCAGCAGACCCTGCCTGCGGGCACAGCTTTAGCACCAGTACAGCCCACCCGCTCTGCTGAGCAGCAGCTCTCCGGCGAGTGGGCAAGCAGATATATTTCCACGTGGACAGTTGAGGCTCTTGCATTCTTACTTTAGAGGTTGCAAACCAATCCTCTAAACTCGCAGTGACCACGTGCAAACTGCTGCCACCAAGGGTTCACCTCTCAGCTTCTGATTTCTTCCCCTTCTCTCAACACTGTCAGTCCAGCTGGGACTGCGTCACACTCGCTAGTTGGTTACACCTCTTCAGAGGAACCCTGAAAGTCCTTTCATGCTTTCAGAATGAGATAGGCTTGAAGGAATAGTATTGCCACGGCTTTTCGAGCAAGGTGGCTTGATGAGAGGTCTCAGCTCTGCAGTGCCTGTGCCTTGCTCTGCTGAAAGAGCAAGGATACAGCCTGCACAGGAAAAACTTCCATTTGTGGTGGCAAGGTATCCTCGTAGCTACCTGGCAGAAGCTCCTCAGACCGCTGAGTCCTGGTGCTGCTTCTACACATACAAATGAAAGAATCTGGGAGTCAGTGTATCTGGTAAACGTTAGTGCTGCCTCTCTTTTCCTCACTTTCATACTGATCAATCTAAATGAGGCTTTAAAGGAACAAGAGATCCCACCACAAATGAGAAAATATGAGACCAGAAGTCCAATCCTCTTCCTTTTTTTTCAGCAACACCTTTCATGGCTTTCCATGTGTAACTGAGAAGTGGCTGTGCTTTGAAAGTAAACTCCTGTGGAAAATGACTGGTAGGAACTTCTGTCCTGTGCAACGGAAAAATTAGGTAGTGAAGGAATTCTTAGGCCTGGTTTCTATCACCAAAAAACGAGAAGGCACCAGTGATAGCTCTAGTCATCTGGCATGGGTAAAAGGAGTCTAGTTTGACATGTGATATCGAGGGGCATTATCTCATAGGTTCCAAACCAGAGAAGATTTTATTAAACCCTGGGAGATGATCAGCTACAGAGCAGTGGGAAGTCCTGCCCCAGAACCTGGAAAATCCAAGGTTGAAAGTTTCATCTTTTGCTTGTGTTTCATAAGATGAGCAATACTGGTTGCTAGGTTTTGTAATATGCCAAGTACATTCTCTTCGCTTTGTTATATATCCCAGAGAAGGCCAAAGGATGAGGGTGAAATTATGAATATTCCTCTCAGGTAATGAGGGGACTGTTTGGATGCATGAGTGATACTCTTTGTGTAGGAACAAGAGGAACTAAAGTGAAATCTCATTTTTTCCAGTGAACAAACATTCATTTTATTCTAATTGAATTACTACGCTAAAGGACAACATGAATTGGAGCCTAAGTACCCATGATTCTTGGTTTTCTCTCCACGCAGAGCACTGCTGTTTTTAAATATTATGTCCCATTTGCACTGTTACATTTAGTAGGACTCTGCTATTTAATATTGTTATTCTCCTCCATCACTGCCAGAAGTCTGGGGGTTTGGATACAGTGGAGCCCATCTGAACAAAAGTATTTGTAGTTCCTCACTGCGGCTCTGCTGCCCTGACTTCATTGCCTCTGGCCCTGCCTGAGACTCACAGCCTTAAGAGTTGGCAAGCTGAGGAATCAGGCCAAGGAGAACTTGAAGCTGCAGCAGTGCAAATAGTTGTGGTCATTGTGAATTTAAGGTGGGGAAAATGAAGGCAAAAAAATGCCAGGTCCGAGGAACACTTGAGTTATGAAGTCAGTGTCACCCAAGAGAGAGATCATGGGACAGTGATGCACTATCCCACAGTCCCATGACCCGTGGGACAAGACCAAAGATCTACTGCCCCTCTTAATCATGACTGTTACATCCAATTCTCAGTATGTTCTACTGAGAATTAAATCAGGAAAGTCCTATGGCTACTGTTAGATAGGCAGGTCATGCAAGGCAAGTGTAGCTCCTTCTGGACCAGCTTAAGGCTCTCTCTATCCCAGTCTTAGTAAGTAACAACTGAGATAATAATACCTATTCACTTGTAGAGTTTTGATTACATTTTTTTATTCCAAGTTCTCAGTGTTGGTAAGGATTGAGACTTGGATTAAAAATTAAAAAATGCCTCCTCACACTCAAAAATAAATGTTAATTAATACTCACTGGAAACCTGCTCAGCGGCATGGCTTCTTCAGCTCTACTATGGGCAGACAGCCTGTATTGTAAGGAAGAATCATAAGAATACACCCAGCTTCAGTGAACATTAAAACAGACCTTCAAGGCCAATATCTTAATATCTGACAGTGCCCCAAACTGCCTGTAGAGCAAGAACAAACCCACAGCAGTACTGCAGGAGGGCACCCTCCAGCAAGGACTGCCCAAGGCAGAAGAGCTGTCTTTTTAATTTGCCCAGGGACACTTTTTGGTTTTTTAAACCTCCTGGAGGCTGGGCTGCCTAAGTACCGTGAAGCACCTGGAAGTTGCAATAACCAAAGTGTGACCACATGAGAGCTTCTGCGGGCACCAGATTCCTGTGACTGGCTGCACTTCCTCTCTTGTCCATCTGCCATTCCCGCCTCGAGGGCGCGAAAGCGTGCCATCTTCCCAAATCTCCGCTGAACATTTCATGTCAGGAAGACACACCTATATCCCCCAAATGTTTGGTCTGCTGTATTTTACAAGGCATTAATCTTTATCATCAATGGCAACATGTGCTTGGGATTCCTATTATCTGGCAGCGGGTGCTTTGCCCACCCATGCATTCCCCACCCCTTGTCAGCCACAGTCAGCACAGTGCTATTCCTCCCCTTTCCCATCTGCCACAACCTCTGCCGCATGTTTCCCATCCTGCCCCGTATACCCTCTGCTGCAGGGGGCTTAAAACAGCCAGACCTACCACAAGCTGACAGTGCAGAGGGACAGACCCTGCACCTTTCACCCTGTCTAGCCCATACTTACTCGTACAACCAAGACTTACTCATTCTCCTGCAGCCCCAAATGGCTTGGCCCTGCCGGTACCTTCTGCCCCAGATGCCCCAGCAAACCCTCCCCATCCAACTATCCCGCTTGTGCCGGGGCATGCACGCCGATGCGAGGCAGCGTTCCTCCAGCCCCATCCAGAGCACGACCTGAGAAAAGTCCTCTCTCTCTCCCACTGCCTGCCCAGTCCCAACGACGGGGGGAAATCTGGGGCTCCACAAGTGTTCGGCACCTGCTGCCTGCCCCGGTTCCCAGCTGCTGCCTGGCCAGCCCTGCTCTCCCTGTTGGCTGCGGGAAGCAGCCGCTGAAAGGCGATCTGCCTGACCTGATGTGAAAGGGATTTCACTGGTGTTAGGACACTTGATGACAGGGGGGAGGGAGGATTGAAATGAACTCCTTCCATCTTGCTGATGCAAAATGAGTGCAGACACATTGCTTTAATATCTTCTTTGTAATTCATTTCCTCCAGTAAAGACTGAAGACTTGATTCTTTATGTGTCTCTGGGTTTATGCCAGCAAACTACTTGCAAACTCACCCATCTGGAATAGACAGGGGGCATTAGTAGTTCTGATCCAGCTCTTTGTGTCCTCTCCAAGATGGGCATTAGCCCTATATGAGTACTGAGAGCTAACCTACTCCTCTGAGAGGTGATTTAACTGGTTTATACAACAGCCTTTACCTTTTCTTATTAATAAGACCTTATCTTTCTTGGGCCGTGTCCTGATGTCTTGTCTGCCACCAGTAAGGAGCCATGGTTGAGTCTGTGGATAAGAAGGGTTCCTGCATCACCTCACAGTAACAAATCTCAGCTGCTGCTCACAGTGGGCACCATCAATGCCTGTAGTTACCGGCTCACCCCAGATCTCTGGAAGGAGGGAGGAAACTGCTTGGACTGGGAGGAGAGTCACTTCTGCTCGACATGTGCCAGCCATCTCTCACCTCTAGAGGGAAACCCAAAGACCAAGGCTCAGGGTTTGCCAGCTCTTCTTTGCAGAGCCTCCTTCCCAGATATTTTATGGGGCTGGCATCACACCTAAACCTGAAAAATCCTTGGGGCCACCATATATCTTAGAGGGAATGAGTAACAGGCCAAGACCCTCTCTAAGGGATTGCCCACAAAGCGAAAAGCATCCTTTCGCCATGCTCCTTGCTGCCCAAGTCCCCCCTGCCAGGAGAATTCCTTCCTACCACGAGTAGAGGGAACAGGAGACAAAGCTGCTGCACCTTCCTCGATCTTGATGTTGCCCCTAAGCATTGCAGATGGGTGATCACAGCATGCCAAGTTTTCTCCCAGACTTTGCTCCTGCTGTGTGATTCAGTCGGGCATATTGCCTGTTTAACGTAAATTATGTTTGGAGTTTATTTGTATTCAGGAGCTTGGAGGCCTTTGGGTGAGAGACTCCTGTAGATGAAAGTCTATTATTAGTGTTTGTAATATTGAATAACACCTGTAAGCATTATGTAGTGTCAGCACATTTGTCCCTGCAGGGAAAGGAGACTTGGTTGTTGTATTCCAGAGCCAGTGCCATCTGGTTTGGTACTTACTCAGCGCGGAAAATACAAAGACTGCAAGTTTTCCATTAGAAGGCTTACTGACACTAGACTCCATTTAGGAGTCAGTCTTCATAAATTGAATTTATTTGGAAATATACACGGCCTCTGAATCAGCTCAAACTGCATGTGTCTGAGCTATGTATGTTGATGGAAACATTTAACCCATTTAGTTTGGAGTGTTTTCTCCAAGGCCTGCTGAAATGTCTGTTCACCAGTGAGGATACACCATGCCCAGGGCTGACAGCCAGCCTTTCTGAAATAAAACTTGAGCTGAGAAAGAAATGTTTTCTAAGATCAAGGAATGTATTGGACTAAATAAGGTCTCCAATTGTCAAAGAACACTGAAAACTTTGCAAGATAGCATTGCCAAATATCACAAGTTTTGCATACCCTGAACACAAGTAATTACCAGGGAATGCCAGCCAGTTCTTACAGCATTAAGGTTTCTACCTTTCTTTTTTTTAAGGGTGCATAGGGAGGGCTATCTTGACTTGAAGACATTATTTTTAAGCCAGTCTTATGAAGACTCTGCACACAGCTCTTTAATACCGCTGTTCTGAATTTCAGTATTCAGCTCTGTTGCCTACCAGGCAGATGAGCATCACTACCTCTATCTTACAAATACCTTATCAGATCATCCTAAGGCCTGATGGTTAGTACATGGCAAAGCCCAGAACAAAACAGTAGTGTTCTCATTTTCAGACCCCTTTGTGACTTACAAGACTAAGAAATGGCCTTATAGTTAATGCACTCACCACACTCTTTGTACAGCCTAGAAACTGCTCCGAAGTCATGTGGTTGGGTGGATTTTTCTATTTTGTTCTTGGCAATACAAACAGTTATTTAAGATTGTGCTGCAGTGAGGAATGATCCTCTTCTCAGCTACCTGTCAGGCTCTAACTCAAGCTTTGGAGTTTTTGATTTTTCTCCTGGATGCACTGGTGGAATCATAAGGCACTCCAGTAGACTTGAATGCTGCCTTCTAATGCCATCTTTATGCAAGGTTGTCAAAGAAGAAATGGAGGCTGTCAGTCTCGATCGGTCTAAAGACAAAACAGGCTTTGATTCACATGGAAGATGTTCTTGTCAATAACTTTCCTTCATACCTACTGCAACTCTTCCCTTTAAGGCATAAGCCAAGTTCAGCCACAGTCTAAGACTGCTAAAACGAATTCATGCCAGTGAATTCACACCTAGTTGCAAAATCAGTGGCGTGGTTTCTCTTTGTCTACTCAGTGGTTCCCATTGTGAAAAAGGCAAATTGTTTGACAGCCCATCAGTCCTAAGGGGCTGGGCAACATGATCCATCTTGTAGCTATTTGCTGAGATACAGCAAGGACTGTGTTTCCCTCACCACACAGTCTCCTTCAATGGGTTGCTGAGACACACAATGGTCAAGTTACTGGAAGTTAATGTGCCTTCTTGTGGGCATGTAATTGGCTAGAAAGTGCCGAGTTAGTAGTCCTAAATGAACTAATGAACCTGGTTAATTATGATCTAACACATCACATTGTATC
This sequence comes from Elanus axillaris, assembly GCA_026212715.1. Taxonomy (NCBI): domain Eukaryota; kingdom Metazoa; phylum Chordata; class Aves; order Accipitriformes; family Accipitridae; genus Elanus; species Elanus axillaris. The sequence continues at coordinate 22,680,118 of JANZLQ010000032.1, forward strand.
TCCAACTAAATCTGTCTCAAAACATCAGATTTCTCAATCAAGCTGTTATTCTGGTCCCTGTTATTAAAGCATCTCACTGTTTGAATGTCAGTGTTGCTATGCAATTATCTCTGTTGCAATTTTTAAATTCTTTCTAGTGAAGATTTGTCTTGTCCTGTAGGTAGAAGTGAATGACGCAAAAGGCTTTTAGTGCCACGGCTGAGATGGGATACTGCGATCTCTAGGCTGTCAGCTCAGCCCTGCAAAAATATCCTTGTCGATCTCTACAAGGAAGTGCTTGGTAGCAATGGCAGCCTCACTTCCAGCCATGTCAGAGAGACAAGAAGTTCTGATCAAAACACTTATAAGTCTTCCTGTATTCTGATTTATCCACCAGGCTGGCTTGCAGGATGGAATAAGTGACCTTTTTAAAATTAGTCTTCTTCAAGAAGAACATCTGTGAAGTCTATTTTGCTGCTCTGAGATGACCATTCCCATCTCTCTGAATGGACTAACACATGGCCTTCATTTTCATTAATGGTGACACATGTGGCACAGTGGATGGATGCAAGGGGGGAGGGATTCTGCTTCTTATTCATGTCTTTTTTATGCCTTTTGCCTTACAGAGAGAAACTCCCAAGAAAAAAAAAAACAACACAGCAGTTCTTTTCAGTGGCCTTTCTTAGCAGACAGTTGCAGGAAAGAAGGAATGAATGAAATGCTGGATTAGACCGCTGGTGTTCATTACCAGATTCAGCAACAACCACTACCTTTTCCTTCCAAAGGAAGCTTGAACATCACACAAAGCACCTGTCTAATTGTGCAGTAATGTACAGAAATGATCTGTGGTGGGAATTTCTTCCTGACCCTCACATGGTTGGCTTTATGCCATGGAGCATCAGATTTGCTTATCCTAAATATAACCAAATGCTAGTTATATATTTATGTAGCATTTTTTTGAAAACCATTTACCGCATTTGACTTGCAACTTTCTGTGGTTGAGATTTCCACAGTCTGACTGTAAATGGAGGTTTTTGTAAACCTCAATTTGGATATAGAAGATATATCAACTGAAGATGATTGGGATGAGGAATCGTGTTCCGCAGTAGAAAGTAAAGAAAAATGCTGAGTGTAAGAGAAATTTTCGTCAAGATATTCTATATGAATACTTGTCTGAACATTTCTTTAAGTGAGTTGGCTCAAAAGTCAAGTTACATTTTGGCTAAAAAATACCAGTTTTCTCTAAAAAAACACCCACACAAAGAATTGTAATATCATCAGAGCGTCATTAGTCTGGGCCATATTTGCTGAAGAAGTCTGTGCACCACTGCACATGATGGACCAAAGAAGCTTGTCATCTGGCCAGCAGCAAGCCGCATGCAGCATCATGTGGCAGCAGGAGCTGAGTGCCTGTAGGCGGTCGACAAAGTGACCAGCTATGTCTAGCGTGTGGCTTTTTGGCCTAAAAAGAAATCATGATGCTGCTGTGCTGGGAATGTTTGACAGCACTCTGCAAGGGGGAATGGGAGGTGGATTAGGGTAGGTGTGAGCTGAAACTTCCCTACTTGTCTTCTCCATCTCCCTTCCCTTCCCCAGTAAATTTGCTCCTACCCAAGCAAAAAAGCAAAAAACACCAACAGGATGATCTTGCGTTGAACATCTTGTTCAGCTTCACCTCAAATGTGCTGTAGCTTACCCTCATTCTCTTCACAGCACCATGGATGGTCAAATTTTCTAGGAGAGGAACCAGGACATGCCAGTAACTGGCACAGGGCAAACACTAGGCAGGTGAGATGACCATCAAGGTAAGCCCATGTTCAGGGAAGGCAAGTTTTCCTTCTGACTCCAGTTCATCAGACAGGAGAGAGCTGTTGTGAAGAAAGACACGTAATGCATTTACAAAGTGTGATCAGAATGGCAGAGTTTTAGACTATGGTCAGCAATTTCAAGCTGACTTTAAACAACTTCGACGTTTATGTGTGCCTAAGTTGTCAGACAGTTAATATTAGACATTTAGTAGGCCGATAGATTGTAGATGCTGTGCATGTATGCGTGTGGATTTATTTGGTTTAAAATGGGACAGAAATTTTGCAAATTTCAAAACTGGAGAAAGCGTGGGGCCAACCTTGGACTCCCATCTGAGCCAGCAGAGCTCCATACAGAGGTGCACATTCTGTGAGAGACACATCCAAAAGCACTGGCCCCATGGGTTCCTCTCCACTGGCTGCAGAAGCCATAGGCTGAGAACAGGGATACACCCAAACAGGACCTGCTGGGAACAATACAGTCTCATTCGAACTTGCAACAAACTAAATTCTGCAAAATTAAGGTATATTCAGTTGGCAGAAGAAGCTACCTCATTCCCTCAAGATACCCTACGGGGTACCCAAAACTATAGGCAGAACTGCGTCGGTGGAAGAGCCCATGGTCTTGGGCATAATTGCAGGGTGATGCTAACACCACTCAAATGTTCCTCAACAGTTGGTTTCCTTCTCTTGTTATCTCCATTCCAGCAGGGCTAGAGACCCTAGTCAACGCTGTATTTGTGAGGCAGGCACTCTCCTTGCACTCAGCAAATTCTTTAAATAAGGTTGAAGAAAAGCTCTGTGGGAAGAGGGGAAGGAAACACTATGTATCCTATTCCATTCCAGTACAGCCGGGAGAAAGAAGACCTTAAGAAGTCATCTAGTCTGTCCTCCTGCCTGAAGGCAGTGGGTACCATCTCTTAATTTGATACATAATGAACAGAAGTGAAATGGGCTGAAAGATATTTTTTTTCCCACCAGGACTTACCAAAAAAATGAAGTTTTCACTTCATGTGGTTTAAAACTGACTTAGGCTTCTTCATTGCAAACGGTTAATGTATTTTGTTGATCGAAATCACCAGTCATTTTCATTTGAAAATAATGGCATATCAAAACCCAATTTTTCATTCTCAAAAGTCAAATTAAAAAGATGAATATTCATTCACTTTCATAAAATTTTTTTAACCAATAAAGTGAAAAATAGTTACTCCGCCTTTTCTGTATATCAGACCTAAGCTTAGCCCTTTCCTGTTTCTGTTTACAATTGCCCCTAGCTGGCTTTTTGGAAAGATTTTCTTTTTCTTTTATGAACTCATCTCTTGCTATTTTACCTTTGTACTGTGTTGTTTTTCTATATGGTTAATTTTTACCTTCTATGCATCTTAATTTCATTGCATTTTCATGTCTTGCTTTTCTAGTTGTATTTAAACTAGTTTAAAGTTTCTGCCCTCTTTAATTCCTTAACTTGTGCCATTTTATTGCCATGATTAAGTAGCTGTCCCTAGGCAGCAGCAATGAAAATGCAAGCTTTCCCATCACGTTCACTTATCTGCTTCTTGCTGGAATTAAGATTAATTATAGTTGTCAGCGCATAACTAAAATCACAAATGTCAATTTCCCCTTTTCACGTCTTTCGCTGTCAGAATAAATTGCATAATCATCACTTAATACCAAGCTCTTGTTTCCCTAATATTACGCTGAAACCAAAGGTTTACCAAAGGGAGCCCAAGGAGAACACGTGAAACCCGAGAGGGTAAACACAACATGGGAAAGCCCAGCCGCGATAAGGCTGGTCCCACAGCTGGAGTGAAACCTTTGCAGGGATCCTGGAGCTTAGCCTGCGGGGTGGGCTTTGCTGGGGGGGGGGGGGGGATGG
>JANZLQ010000032.1:22688847-22705389 GCA_026212715.1 Elanus axillaris
GGGGGAGCGGGAGGGTGAACAGTTCAGAGAGATTATGAACCAAAAGATAAATAAACACCCACCACCACCCCAAGCTCTGAGGACTGGTGAAGGTTTAGCTGCTCACGTTGGGATGGCAGAAGGGGCAAAGTGGGGCTGGGGGGGTCCTGAGGAAGGGCAAGAGGGGCTGCAGCAGGGAAGCGAGGAGCGGCGAGGACTGCCGAGCTGCGGGAGCTGAGGCAAGGGGCGTGTGGTTGGCCAAACCCAACCCAAGGGCTTTTGCCGTCACTCCCACAGAGTGCCAAAAACATTTTTGCCTCCTCAGTGGGGGGGACGTGTCCCCTTGGGAGGTGGGGGGGGGGGGCAGCAGCGAGGTCAGGACGTGTGCCCCCCGAGCCGTGCATTTAGGCTGATCCCTGGGCCTGGCCTAAGGTAAATGCATAAGAGTGTTAAGGCCTGGGCAGCAGCACAGGAGGGATCCCATGAATAAACCAGCCTGTTCGGCTCACAACCCGAGCAGGGTTCAGTGTCAGAAAAGACATCCTTGTGGAAGACCCTGTGGCCATGCTGGCTCCAGAGAGGACAGCCCTTCTCCTCCAGCAGGCCTCATGCCCCTAAGACCTTCAGCCTTCCCCTCAAGGCACGCCGATGAGAGAAACAGGGCATGTACTTCGGCTGCAGGAGGGTGTCCTGGTGCGGTGCTGGGCTCAGGCTTCAGCTCCGGGAGCACCATGGCCCAGCAGGTGAACGTTAAATCAGCACTGGGGGTAATTTGACTTCCCCAGGGCTTCCCTGTAAGCCTCCCTACCCACCCTCCAGTGCCCCATGGACTTAGGCCGAAGCTGGGGGGCCCAGTGCTAGAAGCGGCCTCAGGGTTACAGAGCGCCAGACGGGGCTTGCCAGCGGGCTCCACAACACCGTGGGGTTGAGGTAATGTCCCCGTGTCCTGGTGCCGCAACGTGACGAGAAGAAGCGGAACCTGGCACAACTTTCAGCCCCCTCAGTGCCGCCATTTCTTTTTACCCAGGTGAGAAACAAAGAGAAGAGATCTGCCACCGCCGGCACGCGGGCGGGCTGGTGCTTCGCCCATCGCCGTGCTTGAAAGTGAGCATCACTTTCTCCCACATTTGAGCCTACTCTGCCGTGGATGCCCTCAATCAGTCATGCGATAAATCTGCAATTAATAAAGATCAGGCTGAGGAATGAAGATGTTAGTTCTTGGCAAAAAAAATCAAGCTCTCCCCCCATCAAGACCAGGGGGAGAAGGAAGGCGGAGGCAAGGGGGAGAGAGGGGAGAAAACAAGTACTCTGAGAGCGCAGGAAAAGGGAGAGGAGGAAAGGAGGGAGAGAAGGGACAGGTAGTGGGAATGGGAGAAGGAAGAGGCGGGAAGGGACAGCGGGAGAGGGTGAGACACAGGCGTGAAGGGACGGATACCGAGGAGGACAAAGAGCGGGGTGGGGTAGATGGAGGGAACAGCATGAATGTGTTTGTCTGCAGAAGAATACACACTAATTCTTGGAATATGCCAGTCCCTTAAATCACCGCCGCGGGAGGGGAGCCGTCCAAGGCTGGGGAGCCCCGCGCATTCCGGGTGACAGGCCCATGGTCTTTCCTCAGCAAGAGACTGAGCAGAGATGGGAAATCTTGCATTGCTGCGCCTCCTCTGAGGGCTAACATTTCTCTCCCTCTTTCTTTTCTTTCTTGTCTTAAACTTGAGAAAATCAAAAAAGAAAGCAAGTAAAACAAAAGCCCCTTTGCCTTAATTAAATTACTCAGCCGCCCTCTGGGGTTGACACTGGGGATACATGAGGCTTTTGTGTAATATCTGGAGGAATTCTCCCGCCGCCCCCCGCCTCCCCCTGCCCCGTCCCGGGGACAGGCGGGAGGATTTCAAAGGGGAAGCGAAAGGAAGGGGGAGGGGGGTAAGCTAATAGGGATGGGAATTATTCTGTGATGGCTGGAGGGATAAGAGAAAAAAGGGAAGGAAAGTCGCTGCTGAAATTGAAAGCCGATTCCCTGCGCTGGCTCGAGGCAGTGCTCTGACCTGGGGTAGCTGCCCTTTTGCCAGAGACACAGGCAAAGTTCAGGGCACGGGGAAAGCTGCATAAATATGAAGCCTTTATCGGGGGGCCGATCCCGCTGCCACAGGACGTGCCTGCCCGCTTTGGGCCCAGCATGACGAGGGTAGGCGAGATCCCCATGGCCACCAGCACCAGGCCAGGCCCCACTATGCTGCCGGCAGCTGTGCAGGGGCAGCTGCAGGGCCATGCCTGAGCAGGGACGGTGCAGGCGGCCGAGCCAGGATATCCAGCAGGATCCCGGCAGCCTGCCCAGCCACCCAGGCAGCAGCAGCTCTGCCCCATGTCCCCTGCAGCGAGCTCCCCAGGTCCAGCCAGAGGGTCACCAGCTGGGAAACCAGCTACCATGAGCAGGAGGTTTCATTCAGAGAGTGCACTTGTGTTTTTATCAGCATGTTCCCCCAACCCTGTGCGGAGCACATCCAGGAGATGCTGTGGCAAACTGGCATGGCTGGTTATTGCTGTCCTGCCAGCAGGATTGCTCTAACGCTGCTGCCACCGTCAGTGGACGACTTTGAGAGCTGTGGTTTTCCTCCCCAAAATCCCCCCACTGGCAAGATCCTACATCTTCCTCTCCAAAAACTGGGTGAAGTGAGCTTTGTTTTGCACCTCCAGTTTGGCCTCGGTCGAGAGAACCCCATATCTGCTGCTTGAAAGGGGAAGGCACTCTTCATATTAGGCGTAGTCTGCCAAGGTAGCTGAGCCCGTGTGGGACTTGCTGGATTCTTTCCACCATCTTCCCCCCCCCCCCAGCACTGCAACTGCCCAGAGCCCAGAGTCCTGTCATCAGGCTTGATTGGTGGCTTTTGGGGAGGTGACTGTGCTGTCTGGGGCTGGGGCGTGTAACCCATAAACAAGCGATGCAAACAAGGAGCGAAGACTGCATACCAGCACCAGCTCCCTTTTACTTACTGTTGGGAAGGAATATTTCTGGGAACAAAGAACATCTGGGCTGTAAGCTGAACTGGGCTTTATATGATGAAGCTTGTAATACTGTCCCATCTGGAGAGCAGCTCCAGTGAGCTCTGTGGGGAGATAAGAGACAGAGTCAACCATAAATCCACTCCTTTAAGCATGACAAGTGTGTGCCTCATATTCCAAAGAGAGGAGGGGGAAAAGTAAGTGGAAACATTTTTCTCTGTGCTGAACACACGCAGAGCTAAAAAAAGGCCTGGCCTGCCGTAGTGTGATGGGAAGCTGGTAAGCATGGAGCACCCCCAGGGTGCCAACAAGAACAGTCAAAGCCTTTTCCCTCAGTGACAGCTTCATTCCCCCGTGACAGCCGGGCTTGGTGGGGAAGCACAGGAGCTGGGGGATGCTGCCACACGCGCAAAGCCCCTGTGCAGCTGGAGCTGGAGGCAACTGCCACTGGGGCCGGAGAAGAACCCAAAACTTCGGGGCTTCCACCTCAGTGGAGAAATTGGCCTCCCACTTCTCAGAGCTTCTCTGCTGTTTATTACTAACCGTGATTTATGGCGCTAATAACAACAACCTTACAGATGTGGAAGGGCCAGGTGAGGAATCAGGCTGTGGCCGTGGGGGTATAGTATCACTGTTAGGAAAAAAACAACAAAAAAGGTGAATTATTTCCCCAAGCGAGCTATGGTGGTTCAAATGTACTCTCGCAGTTTGCACCCGACGGACTGGCAGCACGTTTCAAATATGCACCTTGCAGGTGGTGTGCGAGGCGTACGGTCCTGGCGATGCTCCCCGCGGCGGTCTGCCTCCCCTGCAGCAGTGCGGCCCCGCGCTCAGGCCACCCAGGTAAACCGTGTCTGGTGAGCACCTGTGGCAGCCAGCTTGGAGGAAGGTATAAATACACCCTCATGTTTATCTAGGATTTCCCACTTACAGCCTTCGGCTTTCAAATTGCCACCCACTCAAGCAGGCAGCATCCGTGCTTCTGTCCTCCAAATTTCTCCTCCAATTCCTTTTTCTCCTCTGGCTTCCTATGGTTTTCCAGTCTGTGTTGATTGATTACAGCACTTGGAGGGGTGAGTCTCTCTACAAGCTCTTTATGCTGTGTTTAAAGAGGTAGGTGGTTTTAATCCACACCCAGATCTCTTGCCGACAGACTGCCACTCTTCATAAAGAATAATAATTTGCAGGGCTGCAAAACAGCACATGGCACGGCACAGTGCCTAGCACAAAGCTGAACTGCCCTGCTCCAAGGAGCTTCCCATCAGAAAACACCGGAGACAGGACTGACTGGGATGGTGGAGGCCAAAACAGGGAGGAGAAGTGAAGCAGGGGGAGGAATGCCTGGGGCTGGGATAGGCACCGGTGTGCGGCTCCTTCTACAGCCTGTGCCAGGAAAGGACAGTCCCTTCTTACCCAGGAGCTGGTTGGGGCACACAGGGAGCAAGATGGGTTGCCAGCATTTGAAAAAGAAAATATCACAAGGACGGAACATCAAGGGAGGATTATCCTTGAGAAGTTAGTCAGAGGTGGGAGCTGGGGCAGAGGTATGAAAGACGTCACAGGGGACTCTATCATGATGATGCCTTTTGTGCATTTGTGCATGTTGTCTCTGTGCCATTTATTAAAGGAAAGTCATCTAGGTATGCCTGGGCCCGACAGGGAATGGAAACCTCTCAGCTTGCCTGTCTGCCTGAAGTGAAATCCCTTATTTATTTATGTCCCAGTGTGTGCTGTCTGAATCTTGCACCCCAGGTTGACAATAGCTCAAGCACTGCTTCTCCTGGCTTTTAGTTGCTAAAATGTAAGCAGGGATTAGAATAAAATGAGATTTGTGCTGGCCCATGGCAGAGGTGCGATTTTCATTCAATATTCCCTAAGCTGTATTTTCCTATAGAAAAAAATAGAGACAGGGAAGGGAAAAATGAAGAAACATACTTCTTCCCTCTAGAATGTTGTCTTTGTCTGGACCGTACCACACCTCAGCCCTTCCTTCTGCCATGTCTCCCCCAGCCTGTGGCAAAAATATCAAAGATATTTGTTGGAGCTGGTGTGTGTGTGTGCGTAAAAGGCAGAGAGGGAGACTGTTTTAGATACAGGTTATTTATTAGAGGTTTAATATTGCTCCGTATAGAAATTAAATGGGACGGCATTCAGACGTGCCATTAAAATTTACTGCTTCTTGCTATTTTAAAACCTACATAATCATTTCAAGTAACACTGATTAAGGTCTTGCAAGAAATGAAAAAAAAAAACCAACAACCACGTCAACTCAGGCATCACCACGGTGTCTCCACCTAATAGCTGCTTTATTAACACGAGTCTGGAAGCAGGAATGCCTTATGTTAAATTTATTTATTTTCCATCATCACACATCACTTTTCTGTTGGGTTTCTTTTCTAAAACACTTGCTTGATGACCACTCCTTTCTCAATGGACTGCCTGATTGTATGGCATTTAATGTTTCACTTACATAAACACATTCATTTCCCTAAAAGTGCAATTTTTTTTTTTCTTTCATAAACTTGACTTCCGTATTTGCTTTCTAACTTGCTCTCTCTGGAGTGAATATGCATGAAAATGCATAGGTTCAAATGCATGCACGTGAAACACACACTCTGTCTCCCTCTCCCCTTCTTCTTTCTTATATTTACACATGGTTACCTCCTCCCAGCCCTCCTTTATTTTATATGCACACCTATACATATGTTCATATAAACAAGGGCATGCGAAGAACTTGTATTTTCTAAACAAAGCTGGACTCTTTTCTTTGTCCATGCCTTTAAACCTAGAAAACCAGGATAATTTTTACAAACTTCTTCAGGTGAGGATTTTTGGGCTGATTTATTTGTGGTTTTGCAGATGAATGGATAAGGCGGCAGGAAATCTATATTGGGCTGCATGGTAAATATATATCTGCTAAAGTTATTGATCCCGGTGTTCAAAATACAACAGATTCCTTGGGAACAACATTCAATCTCCTGAGAATGTACTTAGAACATGCTGGGCTGGAGTCCTTCGGTAGGGCCAGGCGAGGAGACCTTGTTTATGTGATGGCATTAGCCCTGAAACATGGGAAAAGGCAGAGGTGGTGGTGGCTTTGAAAAACACTCTGAAGGCCAACTTTGTCATCTGCATGATTAATATGTCATGTGTGAGCCTTTATGAAGAGCTAATGGTGACCTGGAAATTGCAGGTTTGATGAGGTGGATGCATAATAGCTGCATCTTACAATATATGGTTTACTGGCATTGCACCAGGCAGGAAAATGTTGTAATGTACTCCTGCCAGATAAACACCGTTTGGGTTTTTTTTTCACACACATTCTGTCAGTCTTAAGGCAAAACCTCTTGGATTCACTGCCATCACATGAGATTGGAAGAGAAAAAACGAGACTGCCCGGAAGTGTAAGCCATAAAAAAGTAGCCTGGAGGAGGCTTTGAAGGATTATCCAGCCCAACTGTCTGTGCCAGAGGAAGGCAGGCTATTTCTGTGGCATTCCTGACAGACATTTGTCCAACTTTTTTCCATGAAAACTGCAGCAGTAGAAGTTCTGCAGCCTCCCCAGGCAGTCTGTGGCTGCGCTTTGCTACCCTCGCTACTGGAAATGTTTAATCCCAGCGTCCAACTCAAAATCATCACCACAGTCCTGCTCTGTGGTAGTTATGTTCTTCTTGGACAGAATTGGGAAGAGCATTTGGAGACAGGAGAGGATTGAGAAATGACAGAGCTTCATCTTGGCTGAGGGAGGAGGGAGGAGGTAGCCCTGAGGACCGCTGCCCAGGGCAGGCTTTTCCTCCAGTGGATATGTAAAGCTTCAAGGAGGTTAGATTGAGAAAGATAACAAATAAGTGTTTTCTAAATGACTCCTGTGCTTCTACAGCTGACAGACCCTGTTTGAGAGCTAGAAAAAGGGATGGGTAGAAGGCAGGTTACTAGTCAGCATTTTGTTGCTTCCACCTGGGATTTCTTTTTGTCGGTTTGTTTCCAAGTTGATTACCAAGAAATTAAACCCTCACTTTGCCAGAAGACAGTTGCCTTTTTAATGCGTAAGCTTGTTTGATATTTAACTGAACTGAAAGGTGCATAGTGAGAACAGCTTCTGCTTCCTCAGAGGTGGTCAGACAAGCACTAGGAGCTGTCAGAAAAAGCCCCGGCTGCCTGCAGCCTTAAGAGGTTTAGGAGCTGTAAGACGTTGGGAAGCATTTCCTCTCAGGATACACAAAGTAGTCTGATGGCTGGTTTATCCCCCCAGGTGTAACTTGGGGCCCTTTCAACCGGAGAAAGTGGCTGTAAGACATCGCACAGGCTGCTGCACCCCACACCTTGCATAGGGTAGGTCATTCACGACTGCCCTTTGAATGAGGGAAGAAGCTCAGTCAAGCTTACTTACCATCTTGTGCTCCCCTGAGTTTCTCTCTAGGCTGCTCTTTGCCTTTCTTCAAACACGGATTCTATCGACTCACTCCTGACTTCAGGAGAAACAGGTACTTTACACAGTGTGTTGATCTGGGCTACAGAAAAACAATTCTTTTGGAAAACTGTGGGAGCCTCAAATGCTGGTGTCCTCCGCCGTTCCCCACTGGAGTGAGTGACTTTCTGGCTTGGGCTCCCGTAGTCACTGGTGGAACAGGAGGTGCCGGCTGGGGACAAGGCAGCTGTTTGGGGCTGACTGATGCTAGTCCAAGGTGTGTTATTCATCTCAGCCTCCCTTTATTTGTCTGCACCCAGCGGGGCAAAATAACACCACTACAGCTTCTATCATGCTGGGTCTTTATAACGTGATGCCTCAGTGCCGCAACTGAAATGTCCGATAATCTGGTGATTAGTTTGTCCTGCTAAATGGCACTATCGTGCCATGATGTTGCATTATGACTCTGCCCAGTTTTAGCATGCAGCCTCCTCTACAGCCTCAATTTCTGGGATATAAGTCAGGTCAAGCTCCATGGATGCTGGGATGGATGGCAGCACGGATGTAGGATTATCCGCTGGGCCATCAGTGTGCCAACATCTTCATGAGGCTCTCCTTATGGGGAGGATCACCACATCACTATAGTAGCAGATTCCAGATACTTTAGTGGCATCTTCACCTGTTGGTGAAAAACTGCCTTTCCTCTCACCAACTCTTCCCAGAGATCATTTTGTTTAATGAAATAGCATTTTCAAACATGTACATTTTAAAATGTATATTCAGTAAGTTTCTCTCACACCTCTTTTTTTTCTCTGAAGCTTGACACATGGGAATGGTGCATTGATCCATGGATTAGACTTAGTTACCTTGGCAAGCAATTGTGCCTTGAGTGCCAAGATAACCAGGTCAAAGAGGGAAAAGCCTGAATATTAAAAAAAACAATGTTTGACTGACAAAAGCAATTTTGAAGAGATGTGCGGGCTAAGGGGAAGTGAGGAAGAGAGCTCTGGTTTACCCTAAAAGGTCTGTTATACAACTTAAACATTGTAAATGTTGGTTTTGCTTCACCACCCGCTGTTTTACCCAGATGGAATAGCCTGGAAAGGGTATTTAATACGTATAGTCATTGGAGAGTTCTGGGCCTAATGCTGGTAGGAGCAGACATCTGGCTGGTGCCGAGAGTCCCCATCGCCACCCCAGAGCTGGTGCCATGGGAGGACTGTTTTGCCCCATGAGCTGAAGGAAGGGCAGCAACAGCTCTTTCTTCCTCAGCCTTCCTGCCCTCTCCTGCCCCGCTTGCCTCCAGGGCCGTGACAGGAGAAATGGAGCCAAAGGCAAATAATGTTTGAGATGTGTTGGGCTCTGAGTGACAGCCAGGTTCAGCCCAGGGGAGATGGGATGCGCTTGTGAAGATGAACAAGGACCATTTGGGGGCACAGTCCCCTTTGGGCAGCTTTAGCTAACAGCTGCCTTCACAGGGAAGAGTTCAGGGAACATTTTCTGAAGAAACTCACACACATACACACCCCTTGGAAAGCTGCAGTTTTGTCAGAAAAAATTTCAGTTGCAGGAAAGGGCTCATTTCAAAGACTTTTCTGGCCTGAAGACCAGAACTTTGAGGAGAATCAATGGTCTTCCTATCCTTTTTTGGCATCTCTGGCAGGAAAAGGTAGGGGTTCTCCCACCATTAATTGATATAAAACCAAAGTGAAGATCCAAGTGAAACATTTTGATCGACCAAATCTCTGTTTGATTTTCCTGTGGATCTTGGACACGCAGAGATGTTAGAGAGATTCCTCACCACAGGACAGAAGGGCAGAGCCTGTCCGTGGCCAGTGCCCAGCCATCCCTTCCGAGGCCCAGGAAACCTTGGCAGAAGCAATCCTTATCTCTGGAGTATTCTCAGTGCCACCTTTTCAAGAGCTTTTACAGAACCGTTGTTTCTCTGACACCAGCGAAGCTATTGCCAGACTGGAGGGTCTTGTATTACTTTCCATCCAAGAATACTTTAGCCTTCGCTGTGAGGCCTTGAACGGTTTCCCTTTGACTCCCTGCATGTATATGCAGAATCATATATATATATATGCAGAATCACAGGTCAAGGAAAGAAGGGTGATACTATCTTCAAGCAAGAGAGGACCAGCCCATTGCCCTGCTCAGAGGCTTGAAATAGGACTTAAACGATGCTTTCATGACTGTCATATGTCTATGTGGGTATATATGAGTGTATATAGCACATAGGGAGGCTTCTCATTCAGGAGCAGGGCATGAATGAGAGCTGCTTTAAGGGTTTTCAATCTCTAAATTGCCGCAGCCCCACAGGACTCAATAAGGCATCTTGCAGTAGTGGATAACCAGCACGCTTCAAGCAGCAATTTCCAAGCACTTGCAGTAAAAATAAGTGGCCGCACAAGCCCAGCCCAAAGATCTGCCAGCCCGGCATCCTGTCAATGTATAGACAGCAATACAAGAACAAGGAAACCTACAGAAATGGATATAAATACAAATGGGTATCGTGACGGACTGATACTCTCTAAGTATATCTCTGTATCTCAATCCCACCAATCTGGTCAACTAACTGAGCATCCTTTGGGATTCCTAATTCTGTCCTGCAAGGGAGGTAAGAATTATCCCCCTAACTACTTTACGGGTGTAGTACAAAGGTGCAACAGCATTGAGGCAAAATATTGGAGGGAAGGCTAGAGATCAAGATACGTATTTCTGTGAGCACAAGTAATTAGGGCAGTACATTTTAAGAAGCTGAGAAAGTTTGCTTGATAGAAGTGTCGCTAGACTGGGTGCAGTGAGTTCACGTAAAATACTGATTTGTCTTACTGGTTTTCCCCATTTTACACATTTCTCAGCATGCCTTTTTATTTACTAAAATCATGGGCTTTTTTTTTCTCCCTCCACAGGGTAGTGGGACTTCTCAAGTAATGTTGGAATAGCATCAAGCCATTTGCAGCTCCACCAATATCAAATCTTGACATCTGTCTTTCGCAAGTGCATCAGCCAGCAACAAAGAACTTTAAAAAGTTGTCATACCACAACACAAACAAGTTTGCAGAGCAGTTACTCTGTGGGCTCTGATAACCCCTTGATGGTGCAGAAAGACATCCGGACATTTCAGGACTGCAATCTTTTGTACACTAAAATGAGGATTACCACTGAGCTTGACAATAAACTTGGCTGAATAACCCAGACCTCATTTCAACCCACAGTTCTTGGATCTCCAAATGACAGTTTGCCAGATTTACATCTGTTTCCTCTATGGGGAATGTGGAGTCCTTTTCTAGCCCTTTGAGCTTAGTTTTCCTTCTCCTCTTGGCTTTGCTGCCAGATGATAAAGATTTAATTCATTTATTACCATTACAATCCATCTGTTTTTAAGCACAGAAGCAAGCTGGGTTTTCAGGCTTGCTTCTGTTCCTAAGAGAAAATTAGTGTCTTCACCTATGCTACTCCCCTCTCGGGCACAAAATTACACTAAACTGGGGGGGAGTGTGGGGGGGTGTTCCTTGCCCTCCCCATGCTCTCCATCTAACCTGTACTGTAGCGTGGACTTGGAAATGCAGAAGGATGGCTCTTCTTCTCTCCATTCTTCAGTCCAGGGGACTCTAACACAGAAAGTTTCCATTTTTTCTTCAGTATTCACCGAGTTTAAGCTTGGGGTTTTTTAAAGTGGTATGGGGATAGAGAGCAGTCCTGAGTGCCAAAGTTCGATTGCTGCAAAGCAAGCACAGTCATTCCCTTTGGTAGCCCCAACTTCTTGCTAAGCTCCTCTCCAGACAATCTAGTGACAATACATTGACTTACAGGCAAAACCTGTGCTCGTTACAGATATGGTGGGCTTTTTTTCATGGGAATGAGGGAATTAGCACTACTAAATACATCGGCCAGATTTCATCTGGGCTGATGCATATTGCTGCTCTAAAAATTTCTTCTGCAGTGCAGGCAAAGCATAAGCTATTATTTACTCCTGCTGTGCGCTGTTAGAAAAAAATTTTACACCCCGAAACTGGCCGCTTTCCACTGATGTCTGAAAGACCCAAAGCATTTCCCTTGCCCTCCATTTCTAAGAGCTCTGTGATCTCTGGATGAAAGCTCCTAGATATATGTCAGTTAATTATTCTTATCAAACCAAATTCTTCAGTCATCCAAAAGCTCTCACTCAACAGTTGTGGCACCTCTCTGTGGAACATCAAACTTTCTCCACTTTCCAGTACAGCTTCACAGGCAGTATTTCTCTAGAATAAGAACACACAGCATTTTAAAGGATTTACTGTGGGTTTTCTCTGCTATTTGCAATGCCTAATATTAGAGGTCTCTGTCACCAAAGGCAGCGCTATTAGAGACTTCGGTGAGACTGTTCCTTACTGATCAGGCATAACAGAGATTTAATTCCAGAAATTCTGATATTAATATTGAAGAAAATTTATGGAAAAAAATATAGTCAGATGTTTCTGATGAGATGTCAACATCTCCCAAATACAGTCAAGCAGTGCGTGTGTTTACCTTTCAGTTTATGTGCCCATGTCAACCATAGCTGTTGAACCTTCTGCAAGCAGAGTTGATACCAGGGGTTAAAGTTCACAACTAACAATCCAGGCACTTCTCTGACCAGGCTGCAAAAGCAATAAATAGAGTCAAAACATGAGAAAACCCTTTTCAGCTCATAGCTTACCTGCTCCAGGGGTTTGCTAGAGTTGGATTGAGGGGATAAAAGAGAGTGGGAGAGACCCAGGACTGGGCTTGGAGCTGGAAAAAGAAACAACAGTGAAAAGGTCAACGTTCAGATGATGGTATCACATCCTCCTTTCATCCCTGCAGTTCACACGAAGGCCGGGATCCTTGCTTTGCTTTACTTTGGGGAAAACTCTTGCTTTATTTGTTCATGTTGAACTGCTATCGGAGCTCAATGTCTCAGTGTTGTGTTTTAATAACATCAGTTTCCCTGGACCAGATACATATGAAGTCAGTTAGACGATTCTATAAACAATGGATCCAAGTCACGCAACGCAACATTTCTGATTGCAAGATAACCTTTCCGAGGGCGAAGTTAGCGAGGTGAGGGGTTGGATTCCTCAGCCAGGCACGAAGGGAAACCTTCAGCATTCGGAGCTGCTCCAGTGGGACGAGGTTTGCCTCCTCTTGTTTTGGGGGAACAGCTCCCTGCTTTGTTTTTCTACTCCCCAGTCAGCACGCTGGGTGACTTTTCTGAATTCTGGCCGCCCAGAGCATACTTTGTTGACAGTTCATTTAAGGAGATCTGTGCAGAATATTTTCCTTTGAAATCAGTTGAGAAGAGGAGTTACACTGAAGTTTTAGTGAGTGCTACAGCTCTTCATTTTTATTTTGGAGTTTAAAAAAAGCGACACATGTGGGAAGATGTTCCCAAACCAAGAAATAGGAAGGTTCATCTAGCGTAGTATGAGAAAGGTCAGAAAGGAAGGGAGAAGGGTGGAATCAGCCAGATGGAGATTTTGGAAAAAACTTCTCTCAATTTCTTGCCTTTATAGCTATTTGTTAATGAAGATATTAGTCTCTAATATCTATTTTAAGACCAAAAAAAAAATATTCCAGGACCCAATATGAAACTTTTGTGAAGTTTGAAATTTTTTTTCTCCCCTCTCTAGTATCTAACACAAGGGAAAACCTCAAATCATCATTCTGCAGCTTTACCTTCACGCAGCTGATGAACATGCTTGCTGCCACACATGAAGGAGTCTAGCCTTCACGTTTATAAACACCACCGGTTTGGCCCCTACAAGTATTCTAGTTGTATGCTCTGGCATGAACTCCATTCCCAGACTTTGCTTAGGAAAATTATGCTCTGGAGGTTTTTTGTGTGCTTGTTACTGTATGGCCGCGCATGAGCCGAGTACAGAGCCATGCGAGCTTTTCTTAGCTCTCTAGCAAAGTTTATGTGCAAAGCTACATAGATCGTGAGATGCCAGCGTGGGTTTTGTCACGATTCAAGTCCAGGTATGATGGTGTTAACTTCAGTCGCATTTGTTGAGTGTGAATCCCAGTGAAAACAAGCCTTCGCTGCAGTAAAGTTAGCAGTTCCCAAAGTGAACGTGGACTTTCTTCTTCGGGTACCAGGAGCAGTCTTGCTATCATGGCACAGGGCTTCATTCTTCCTGTGGGCTGATTTACTCTCTCTGAATCAGCTCAGAGCAGGCTGGATAGAGGAATTTGCTCCAGCCCATAAAATCTGTGAAGACTTAGGTCTTCAGCTCAATCCTAAGGCAGAGTGTAGACGCTCAGACCAGAGATTACAGCTGTCATCCATTTTTTCTATGAGGTATAACCCATAAATAATTTAAGTAGATCTTTAACACAACCTGCATGCCCATAACTCTCAGCATTTGTTCTGTTATCCAGGTTTCGTTCAGAGAGAGCAGCTAAAGGAGTGGGACACCAAATGGCAGCCAGACAGCAAATTCAAGTTCTTAGTCTCTCCCTCTACCCTCTAAAACAGACCCTCGTTCACTTCCACAAGAAGATGACCCTGAAGTAGACCCCTGCGATGGTTTCCCCACTCAAGGGATGGTCTGGACCAGGATTACAGCCGTGGGGGTTTCCAGACCCTGTCTAGCCCCCAGCTTCGTGTTTGGCTGACAGATCTGACCCCAGAGGAACCAGCTGATTCTGCCAGGCACAGTGACAATTATAAAATTCCTTTGCAGGCAACACATAAAGGCTACATTGGCTGCAAGCGGCACACGGTTGCAAGTGGCTGCCTGCTGCATTTTATCAGCTTCTACTTTATGTTGCCGAGAAACAAGTTCATATTGCTCAGTAGTCAGGATCTCACAGAGCTACAGTGGCTACGTTAGATTATCCAGCTGTTCCATGCATCGAGGGTCAAAACTGAACGCAGTTCTAGCTGTGCAGATTACCCTTGCAAACTGGGCTGCTGCCTTTTAGATCAGTGATTATGCTACTAAAGTTAATTACCAGCCTGTCCCGCTGTGCATATAGCTGTCTGTCTTCTTTTCTATACAGAAAGGGAGCTAACATCTCACATATGTTTGTGAAAGATTTGTTTAATTAAGCAAAAATTAATTGACATAATGAGAGTTCACTTCGAGTTTCCAGTGGCTTACACATACACATATAAAGCTGGGTTTTGGAAAAGGCTCTGGCTTAGTATCCCAGGGATCTGGATTCAATTCTCAGCTTTGCCGTGGGCTTCCTGTTTAACCCTGGGCAAATCATGCAAGGCCAGATCTGTAAGGTATCCAGGTATTTAATTCCTAAACGTTT
Source organism: Elanus axillaris (assembly GCA_026212715.1). Classification (NCBI taxonomy): domain Eukaryota; kingdom Metazoa; phylum Chordata; class Aves; order Accipitriformes; family Accipitridae; genus Elanus; species Elanus axillaris. The sequence goes on from JANZLQ010000032.1 coordinate 22,703,507, forward strand.
ATTGATTTCTTCTGTAATCAGGGCCACGGTGCCTTTCTGCCTCACTTTAGCCACCTGTGAAATGGAGATAATTGAGTTTCAGGCAAAGGCTACTTCTGGCTGCATCTGTACAGCAGCAAGAGAAATTGGGTCTTGATCTCATTTGGTTTTCTGGATATTACTGTGCTATGGATAAAAGCACCCCTTAGTGCAGAGACATTGATGTGCACGCTGACACTTAAGTTAACGCACAACCTATTTCTTTGTTACTTAATTTTGTGAGAGGCTTATTATTTTCTTGGAATACTTGCTGTATATTCCCCCTAGCTATGATACCGTACTCCAACTGCAATGTTTAACAACGGGAAGATCCCTGACCTTTTGTCCTGACCTAATAATAACTGAATGGATTACTTTATTTTAACAAGAGGAAAAGTGATTTTTCCCACTTCCCTCTCAGTTTGAGCCTTGTGTAAGAGTCACTGTCTCTCTGTTGAACTCTTCCTCTTTCTGTCTCTCCCTTTTTCTCCTCCCCACTTTTTGCTGAGCCAAGTAGTCTTTTCCACGTGACATTATGCTCCATTGGTTTACAGTTTTATTGTTTAAAACCAGTATCCAGCATTCCCAGTAAGCATTAATTATTGCCTCAATTATGACACACAATGTTTTTTGGGTGAAATGAAAGCCACCATCGTCAAGAATTCATGACCAACCCTCTCAGCAAGGAACAGTAATCTATGGGGTAGACATTTTGGAAAGATACTTCACTCCATAAGTCATTGTATTGATTAAAAGGAAAAAAGGGGTTAGCTGTGTTAAAGACAAAACATTCTGTAGCCTTTCCAAGCCAATTATTCAACCACAGAGACATTTTACCACCCAGGAACTGCACTCACTTTCTTCTTGAATTCTAAAGGAAATGGCTTTTCAGTCCCTTTGCTTTGGCTGTCTCCTGGGCCGAGGCGGCCAAGATGAACTACAAAAGCCCAACACAAAATGCCTTGCCCAGATGCAGCCCAGGAGGACCTTCATTACCACCTGTTTTTCCCCACTTCTTTGCAAAGGCATTTGGGGTGATCCACCATTCTCTGCTACTCAGCACATCCATCCTGATGTGGGGTTTTCTGGGTTGCTTCCCAGAAGGAAGGTGGGAAACACCTCTGTATCCTATTTTATACTAAGGTGCTGCAGCCCCCGACCGGGCTGGCGTGCTCACCCCTGTTTCGTCCCTGACCTCCTCAGGTCTCTAGGGAGAAGAAAAAAGCAGGTGCCGCAGCAGGTTCAAGCTTTTCTTCCTACGTCTTTTATCCCCAAAGGGTTTTAAAGAAGTGGCCGAGCTGTTCACCAGCAGGGACCTGGCCTGCTATTCAGTCCCGCTGGATTTCAAGCTCTTCTTGCCAGGCTGCCCTGGTGCTGGTTCAAACACATGTCATCACATGCAATATGGACACAATACCCTCATTCCTACGGGCTCCAGGACCCAGCAGAAGAAAGCGCAGGCAGAAGATCAAACATGGAAGGAACAGAAGACAGAGGAGCTGCTGTTGCCGTCTGTGTCTGGAACAGAAAAATGAACACAAGGGAAGAGACAGGGCAGGGGGATAATTACTTTCATCCCAATTTTATTCCCACAATTCCCAACCACTTTTGAAGCCAATTTTCCTTTAATAAAATATACTATTAATGACTCAAGTAGAAGCCTTTTGTGCAAGACAATACCCAACTCTCCAGATGGAATTATTTTGTGTTCTGCACAATATACATCTATGTATATTTATATATATAAATTGAACTGTGAGCATGGCCTCTATTACCCTATTTTGCAAATCAAGTAAGTTATTTCAAAATATGTTTAACATACTTTATTTCTTTGAAACTAATTCTTTCATAGCTCTTCCCCCCCC
>JANZLQ010000032.1:22705489-22740399 GCA_026212715.1 Elanus axillaris
TCCCCCCCCCCCCCCTCCCAGCTCTCTCTACCCCCTAAAGAGAAACACAAGCCAAACAGCAACAAGAACTATTTCCCATCATTTCTGGAAGCCATTCATTTGCTATTTCTGTTCATCAGAGCTTCAGAGTGAAGGAATTTAAAGAGCTACTGATGCCTTTTGCTACTTGGCATATATATCCAATATTGTCTTTCAAGCAGTTTAGACACATCCTTCTTCTCTTTCTTCTTTAACAGCCTGTCAGAGAAATAGGCCTAATTAGTTTATTGTGGGTTTGTGTGTGAAGAAGTTATTGAGGGAGCGCCAAGTCAAAAAGTCAAACACAAACTGATTAATTTTCACAATGCACCCCTCTGAGGTGGGGAAGTTCTGACAAATCCACTGGGTGTTCACAGTTATCCTGTGCTCTGCGCACAGGGGCTGGGAGCCATATGGCGAGCAGAACGCTGGCACCGCGCTCCCCCATTCCCAAACCTCCCGCTCCGGGCGCTGGGGCTGACGCTGAACCGAAAGCTCGGCCCACCAGACCTGTCTCGCCCCGGTCGCTTCTTCTTCTGCACCTACCGAATGGAGGCATCTGGTGACAGCCCCTCCTTGGGGTCAGCTTTTTTTGGGGCACAGCAGAATACACACAGCTTAGGAGTGTGACACAATAATTTTTTTGGCTCACAGAGAAGATAGCTGGGTTTTAATAAGCCATTTGGCTAAGCATCAGTGTGCCCACCACCCTGATAGGGCACGCAGAGTCCTGGCTGACCAGGCGGGCACCAGCCAGGAGGGGTTGGTTGGCCTCTGCAGTTCCTGGGAACTACCTCCTCCACAATGCTCAGTTGCCATCTTCCATCGGCTTCGTTGGCATCAACAACACCGACTTCTCCACGCAGGGACCCTACAGTTCCTCACAAGCCTCCCCGGGTTTTTGTTTGTTTGCTGGTTTCAGTATTTTTTTGCTTTGGGGTTTTACAGGTTTCATGGTGGTGCTTTTCCTGTTGAATCCTTGAGCTATGTATGAACGCATCTCAACGGTGCTACCTCTGCCAGTAATTTTACTTTTCTTATCTCTCTACAGACTTTCTCACAGCTCTTCCTCAGCAGTCTAAGTAAAGGTTGTGCAGCTGTGTCGTATCAGAGCAGGGCTTTGCTCCTCGATGCACAGGCAGCTCAACCCAGAGGGGGTTTACAGAGGGCAGCTACAGCAGTTACTTGGGAAGGTCAAAAGGAAATGACTGGCCGAGCTGGGGTTACAGTCTGGCAGGAGATGGGGCTAGATTGGTGGCTTTTAGCTCAATGAAACTTCTAGAAAAAAAAGTTCCTGAGCCGCAGTGGTTGCCACTTCCAACCAAACACAAATTAAGCTGACCTTTAAGAGTTTGCTTAGCGATTTGTAATGCTGCCCATTGCATTTACTTGCTTTCTCAGGTGCCAGAGAGTATCAGGAGGGAGGAAGGTTTATTTCCCCCAATGGTTTTGTGAAACACCTTGTAACGCCTTTCATATCAGCAGTTGTTCCCCTGACCCTAAGCTGAGAAACACTGTCCTAAATGATCTCCAAAGGCCCCTTCCAGCACTGTTTTCTTTAACTTGAGAAACTCAGAACTTCTTGAGTTTCTATCAGTATTCCACTGCCACCAGCTACACATCTTCAGGCTGTCAGGACCATCTTTTGTCCCCTATTACGCTAGCCAGGTAGCTACAATAAAACAGAATGTTGGTCCAGAAGGGAATTGTTGTTCCTGCCACAAGAGATTATTTGAAGCCACAGCTGCCACAGGGATGAGCGCGATGGCACTGCAACCTTCAACGACACTTGGATTTTTCTCACTCAAAGCTGTTTCCAGGTTGCAAGTTCCAGGAACTGGTGGAGGACGCTCCCCCCACTCAAAACAAAACCCACCTCAAACCCTGTTCCTGTGAAATTTAGCTTGTGTTTCAGTAAAGCTATTCCCCCTCTGTCTTTAACAATTTCCAGTTCTGCCCTTCAAACAGCATCGAAGCAACCACTGAAGCAATATTAAGAAGCCATCACAACACACCCGCTTCCACTAACTGCTTCTCTGAGCCGAAGTCTCACCTTTCTTCGGTGTGTAATATATAAATATGTATCAGAACAAGTGACTAGGAGGTGAGAGGAGGAGTTATTTCTATGTTCAAGGAACTGACAAGTGTAGCCACGAGGTCACCTACCTGAAGCTGTGGACCCCAGCCGGTGTTTCCATAGGGGCCCCGTCAACACGCTGGTCTGGCAGTGACCACAGGATCATTCAAGCTCTGGTTTAGCTTTAAACCTCTATGAACTGGGTCAAATTTGCAAGTGTTGGTTTTTGTGGTAGGGCACAGTGCCGTGGCCATCAGCCTCATTTGGATTCAAACAACATTATGAGACTCGAGGGGTTTATCTGAAATATGAAAACACCATAAATACTCATTTTGAGAAAATCCTGCTCAGACAGGGAGCATAGAGCAGACTGATTTGTATCCTGCTAATACCATCCGGCTGCGAGCGGGCAGGGGGACCCCGATACTGCATGTTTGTCAGACCCATATCAGATCCATGTGGCTGACTTGACGTCCCCTTGCTGTCAGCAATCTCGTGGTCCCCCAGGGAGCTGTGGGCTTGCACCAAGCAGCTCAGCGGTGACTTGCCATTCAGCGTACAGCCAGAGAACCCAGTTCCTATGCGTTTCACGTATGCTGACTGCAATGTGTTGCATGTGGGCATGAGGAAGGCAGGATAGAGATATATAACATTGGACTGATTTACTGGAAATGAAAATAACTAGACATGTGTTAAGCACATTAAAAGTACTGATGCATATTGTCCCCCTGCTTATGGTTACTGGGTAATTATCTCTTTTTTTTTTTTTTAGGAAGATGTCTGTGTCACAGGAAGATCAATTTGTAGCAGACCCTCCCTCCATGCCCACATGTAGCGTCATGGGGGAGAAGGGTAGATCTTAGAAAAATAGTACAAATCTACTCCACAGTCAAGATAATGACCCTAATGATTAGAAGCCAGGTCCTGAGTCCGAGGGGAACTTTTGCTGGAGCTTTCATTGAGCGCAGTGCTGGGTCCGATCCCCCTTGTCTGTGCCCCAGCAGCAGCAACCCAGAGTTCCTCGCCAGTCCCAGCCATCTTCAGAGGAAAAGGACAGGCAGCAGCCACCTTAATCCAATTTCATCTAAGTATGTAATTAGGGCTGTACATCTGGGATCACTTTTTCTCCCCTTCAAAAGTTAAAAAGCTTTATGAACTAGAGGCAGGAAGGAGGGTTTGATCCAGCTTTGGGTGTTGAAAAATTCCTCTCATCTCAGCTCAGCCGTACAAGGCTCCAGAGGCTCACACTCGCCATTTGATGGCCCTGGGGAAGCCAAAAACTTGTGCAGTCGTCCCAGAAGTGTCTCATTCAAACCGTTCCTCTGCTGTCTGCGCACAGGATTTCTGTTTCTCCCCGGTATACTCTCCTGGCCTTCTTTTGCCAGGGTGGGACACCGCAGCGGTGAGCAGCTGCTCACCTGAGGATCCCACCGGGCTCTGGAGTTTTGCCTTTCCCAGACATTGGTGTTTGGAGAAGCATGCTTTATGGCAGAGATTCCATATTTTGCAATATTTTGTACAAAAAGGGACATCTCTGCAATCAACGTGTGTCCCTGTTGGCTGTCCACATATGGCAAGATTCAAAAGAGGCTGGATATTTTCAGAGATAGCAGAATTACTCAAAATATAATACCTGATATGAATGCATTACAGGAAGGTTGTCCAGCTCCCTGCTTTAGCATAGGGCTCATTTGGCCTGGCGTTCACAGCCCGCTTGGGATCCAGGGAAAAAAACATTGAACATTTCTACCTCTTTGTTAAAGTTCATCCAGATAAGCAATTATCTGGTGCTAATGAAGGGATGAAAATTTGGGGATGGAGGGAAGAGGCAAAGAGGAAGGACTGGGGAACGTCATGCTGTGGAGGTACTGTTGATGAAGAATTTCTCCAGGCAACATATGTGATCCAAGAGGCTTACCACTTTCCTCCTAGCCTTTCATAAAAGTCTCTTTTGCCCTTTCCAGTGGGACAACACAGAATCGACTGTTTGTGTGGCCAGGCATCAGCTGAGAGACTGGAAACTGCTCAGGCAGAACACGCGTGGGTGAGGACGTCTGACTACGCAGTTGGATATGTGGAAGCAGTAGACATGCCTGGTTCCCACTTATCGATATACTTCGGGAAGTATATTGAGGGAAGGCAGAGGTTATCCCCTGCCTGCTCAGAGGTGTCTCCTCAGCAGCACAGGGGCTGGTCAGGGCATAGCGAGGCTGCGTGCGAGAGCCGGGGTGGCTGCGCCTGTGGCTGTTCTTGCGCTGAGACCTGGTGCATTCGCCACACTCTCACACGGAGGTTGGCGTGACCACCGGCCCACCGCCTCCACCACCCTTGGCTCATCCTCGATTCACCGTCGGCTCCAAATTAGCTGGAAAGCTCAGTACACACTTGATTTTAAAATGTTACCAAGAAGAAAAAAAAAAAAAAAAACAACTTTCTGACCCCGCCGTGGGCCTTGCTTCACCAGATTGACTGGGACAGTCTCAGCCTTTAGGGAGGCAAAAATACACTCCTTTAACTGCAGCTATTGAGCCAAACCCTCAGCTGGTGTGACACTGTGTTTTCAGTGGAGCTGTGCTAATTTACAGTAGTCTTGTGCCTGACCTTCTTCTGGAGAGCGATTCAATGTGAAGAGAATGAGGATCATAGGGGAGTAACCTCAGCCTTTCTTTTAGTATAAATCACAGAAGAGCAAAGTTGGCAACGGGCGCTGGTCAGAGAAAGCTGATGGAACTGCATTGTGCAAGAATATGCCCTTCCATCAAGATAAAGCCAATGCTGCTGTTGTTATATGAAGAAGAAACCTGGGAGAAGGGAAAGAATTTCAACAATGCCAGTAAAAAACACAAGATAGTTTAACATTTTGGAACAGAAAAATCCCACTTTCCTTTTTGAAACAAAGTTTTGCTGAGATTTTTTTTAAATTCATGCTATAGTTTGTATTAGAAAAGGGTTTAAAAATCAGAAATCCGAAATCAATAATAAGTATTTCAATGAATCCCAAATACATATTTCTGCAGAATTTTCTTTCATGGAGAGCTTTAGCTGGGGAGGGTTGCTCAGATTTGGAGCAGAACCAAATTCCCAAATTTTGAACTCTTTCATGAAGCAAGCATTTCATCCCTTCCTATTAGTGACCTATTAGTCAGAAAGCTTGGACTTCTTGTAGGAAAAAGGTGAATGCTGCCTGCTACTTGCTCACTGCTTTCCAGCCTTCCCAAACACTAAAGATGTCTGCTTTAGTTTTTGTTTGAGTCTCAGCGACCTCAGTCCCAGAGAAGTTACAAAGAAACTTGTCTGAGCAACTTACACTTACCCACTTAAAAAATAAATAAATTCAAATGCACTAAGCAAAGGATTACAAAATCAGATTTAGAGATAGACCCTGAAGAAACTTATTTGCAGATGGGCTTAAACTGTGGATAATAATACTGACTCACTATTATGAACTGCTTTGAGGTCTAGGGATAAAAGGGTTTATGTTAGTACTAGGTATTATTACATTTTATTGTTAATTTCAAACGCTAGAAAATGAATAACAAGCAGCAAAAAAAAAAAAGTCTTTCAGTAAAATTAAGGACTTAACCTGATAAAAGATCCCAAATGTCAACACTCTGACATTATGACTGTCTCTCCAGCCCTTCTTACCTTGCTGGCCCTTTTTAAACCTCTTCTGCGTGGAATGGGTCCAAAAACTGCAGGCACTTGAACTTGAAAATTCATAGGGATTTTCATAACCTATTTCCTCTGCTGTAGGTGTTGTCACATATGACTTTGTTGCTTGTCATGCTGTCAGAGAGAGTCGCTATGCGCACTCTCATACACACGCTTTTCCTCCCATACACACTCTTTCCTTAACAGGTAGCACATATAGCACGGAAGGGGGAGAAAAAAGAAAGTATTGGGAAATCGACATCTGGTTTGAATAATTCCTCCTATTTAGATTTTTACTTAGAGAACTCCCATTGGTACCGAATAATTGAACTCAGTTATTCACAGCTAAAAATCTTGGTAGCACCGTTCCTCTCTGGTTTCATGTGGTGGATCGTCACACCTAGGCTCCTAAAGCCTCGCAGAGGATTAAAGTTGAGGGTACGGCACGGCGAAAGGCAGCTCCCTGTTCCTCTCTGCCCCCTCCTCCCACAGGCAGACACAAAAAGATGCTGTCTTGCCTTCTCCCCCTCCTCTCCTTTATTAGGCGACGCTGAACTTATAATAAATACACTTCACTTCACAAAAAAGCAGTGTAATTAGCCTTGCTTTTTTTGGCCTGCATGTGTGTGGTAAAATGTCTAGTAATAGTTGGCAAGACTTCTGCAGGGAATGAGATTCCCATGGTTAGATCTAAAGCCCAAATACTTGGAACAAATTAACACCAGCCAAGAAAGTGAGGTTAATTACTGGAACACTTGGAAGAGGAGGTCTCCCTAGTCTGGAAAAATGCAGTACACTATCTGCATGTATGGTATGTGGCCAAGCAGGATCTCTCCCTCTCTTTCTCTCTCCCTCACTTGCTGACTTTCCCTTCTTTCCTTTTGTGTCCCGACTACAGACAAACGTCAGAGCCGCTGAGAGCAAAGACTTCGTCTTCCTCCGACCTGTTCTTCCATCAGGCCAGTGCCACCGATGGCCCTGGAAGGTACTCAAAGCTGAGAAACATGGCCATCGGGGGCTGGCTCTCCTTCTGTCTATGTTTTCTCATTAGTGGTTTTGCGTTGTTGAAAGGCATCTTCATTGGAGGCCCAGTATTCCAGCAACATGCTGCTTTAATCTGGGGTGGGCACTGAGGCTTTCAAAAACACAGCGTACGACCCAACAGGAGAACAGTCTTCTTCCCTAATATGCTCTTTGGAGAGCAAATCTGTAAATCCTGTAGGCCCCTAAACATCTGCCTTTGGTAACGTTTTAATGGGGAAAATTTGCCTAGTAACCACATTGCCGTTGACCTTTGATGCGTGAGGAATGTATACATGCACATGTCTGAGGGGGGCTGCGAGTGTGCAAAAACCTGCGAAATCAAGGTTATAAAACACCTACGTGCTCCACTTCAGTTACCTGTGCACCTTTAGGAGGGCTCCCTCATGTGTTTGCATTATTCATGACACAGCCCTCCGTGGCATGAGGACCCAGCTTTTTTCCGTGGGATGGCTGCCTCGCTCTGTGCTCAGGATGGATACTGTTCACTCCAGGAACAGCTATTCAAGATTTTGGTTTTTCTTCATTGTTCAGTTTGTGACCTCAAGCCTTCCTGACTGCGCACTATTCAAACCCTGCTCTGAAAACAACACCATTTTGTTTTCTCGTGGGCTTTTCTATAGCACTCATGACAATAGTATCAAAGTGCCTCATAAAGATTAATTCATCTATTTTTGCTACAGCCCCAGCAGGCAAGTTGGTATTTTCTTCATTCTACAAATGCTGAGCTGAAAGCATAAGCCCTGGCTATAGAATCATGGACGCAGTTTATGGAGCCGCTGAAGCCATGGTGTCCTCTGCAGCCCCATGGCAGCTTCAAGCAGAGCCTGCATGGTCTGTCAGGCTACATCTGGCTTCAGCGTGTGCACTGCCTGACCCCCTGGCCATGCTTGCAAACTTACAAAATTGAATCTAGTCTTGAAGGCAGCCTCGGGGCCCTTGACAGTATAGTCATAGCCATACGGTCAACAGTGCGTCTACGAGATCCGTGGTAGGCATTAATTTTGAATCCTGTCATTGAGATGCCTAGGTCTTGATTTTTTTCCTCTTGCTTGTCATTAGCCAGCCCTGCAGAAGCAGAGCTCCCAGCTGAGACCCCAGGCTCCCAGGTTGGGTTCCCGGAAAATAAGAACCTACAACTAGGAGCCCTCTGTGGAAAGTTTGCTGTAAGCAGCACGGCTTAGCATCTGCGAGGGCAAAATCCCCGCTTCTCACAGCACTGCTCAGCTCGGTCAGGTACAGCCCCAGCCCTCCCATTGCTCATCCTGCTTCACCCACCTCCCACTTGCTATTGCCTGCGACGAATTCAGCAGGAGCCCAGGGGCTGGTAGCGTCCCCTCTTTGGTGGAACACAGCAGGAGACCTGCTGTGGGAAAGAGGGTTCAAGCATGTAACGTTCTGCACAAAAGGGTGGAATTAATATTGCACATGAAGACCTAATCCAGGTATTTCCTGACTTTTGAGTGATCAGCTTGAAAACCTTGGTAATGTTCACTTAACACAGGGTATTCCCGATTTCCTATGTTTTAAAGTAAGTTGGGTGGCAGCACAGGCACGCCAATGGGGTCATACCGTGGACATCTACAGGGCTTGCTATCAAGATGGCAACTTTTGACTGCGTGCTGCTGTGCCAGGAGTTAAGCTGGCAGAAGTAACAGATCGTCTCCACGTGGTTTTTCTAAGTCTTATAACTTGGCCAAATGTGGGTAGTTTTTCACAGGGCCAGACAAGGCCCATCCCCAACACAAAAGCCATCTCTTCTGCCAAGTGTCCAATTGCACTTCCAAAGCACAGGGGTTCTAGGGCTTTCCAAACAAAAGGTTGTAAAAAAAAGAAAAAAGCAACAAGGCAAACAATGTATTTTTCCAGGCTTCTTCTCAGAAACACTATGTCATTTTGGCTGAAATTTCCGTAAATAATTCAGTTTGAGGCAAACACCCTGTACGTAAAATTTAAGCCCGAACAGTTGAAGCTGTCAAAGTTATAAACAAGTGAAAGAAGGACCCTATAACAGAAAATGTTAATCAAACTTTCTAATAAGAAGTTTCCCAGCTCTGTGTGTTGCTATATGTGTGCGTTTGCTCATATTCAATATGGGCTGATACCTCAGGCTGATTTTGAAAGCCGCTCCGGGAGTCCTGCCCTGCAAAACGCACCCACGCCGCCTGCTTACTGTGCCGCTTAGAAAAGAATATTGGAAAAGGGACAGGGAGAGGAGGCAAAATACACTATAGTGGCAACAAATCAATCAGTGCAGTCTATATAGCCTGGGGGAGCTCTCTTCTTCTGCCAGCCCAGCCCCCGGGGCTCTCCAGCTCCTTAGACTTAGGGGTCAAGCAGAACATGGAAACGCAGGGCTGAAAGCAAGGAAATCATCTAGCCCGACCCTCATGTCTAAGCCTGGATTAAACCAACCTACTCCTCACCAATCACCATCTAACTTTTTCTTACAACAGTTCGAGAAAGGGATCCCCAGTCCCCCCAGCCTCTCCCAGTGCTTAACTGGAAGTGCTTAGATAGCTCCGCTCAATTTCAAACAGCTTATTTGCTACAAACTGAACGTATTATTTCTACCTCTGCTCAGAGTATCAGGGAGTATAGAAGATCATTGTTCTTTTCAGAAGCAGCTTTACATATCAGAGGACTTTCACATCACCCTCACTTTTCCCTCTCTTCTGGAGGACACACATGGAATTCCTTTACTCGTTCCCAGCAGTTGTGTTTTCTAACTCTTATTATTCTGGGCTCTCTTCACTACATCATTCTTGAAGCGCAATATCTAAAACTAGAGACTCTTCCAAATGGGTGTAAATCAAAAGCCCTATCTAAGCAGCCCATCTGCTTGCAGCACATCGGTGTCTCTTTGCTAATGCTGCATAAAGAAGCTGCATGACTTCTGTCGAGGAACCCCGATTCAAATGGAGCCAGGAGCCTAATTTATAGTGAAGTTAATATAGCCCAGCATTTAGGAAGATCCAGAATAAGGTGAGACCTTATGTCTATAAGCCTCACCAAGACTTCCCTAGTACTCTGGCCGCAAAAGCAGAGTACGACAGGGTAATTACCTTGCATAAAACATTCATTTTGCTACATTGCAAAATCTGTTTGGTGGGGGGTTTTTTTGTTGTGCAACTGCATCATGTTGTTGACTCATGATCCTGGGATTTTTTTTAACCAGTTGTCTACTGTCTTCAACCGGGTCATACTTTTTTGTTCACGTGGAAGGATATTTGAAAGCTTTCTTGAAGCCAAAGTATACCATAGTTTTATCTGTACCGACCAGACCGGTTACCATATTCAAGAGAGAATTCTATTTTAGGGTTCTTTATCTGAAACCCCCTGTACAAAACTAGGACTTAATATGTTTCTCAAGCCAATATATCATGGAGTATGGGCCCCTAATTATCAGAAATATGTCCACAGGGGGATCTGCGTACCTGATATTCCTGTTCTGTGGAGGAGATATAAAGCAAACTGCCACAGCTCACAAAGTACGCACCTGTGCAGGAAACAGCCAACTAGTAATGAGATGTACTACTTTACATCCCAGTTTAGCCAGCCTCCTAGGTGGAGGGGCAGCTACAAAGCACGTATACCTGATTAAATCCAAGTTTGCTGTGCTAGAACCTTAAATCATTCCCCCGCCAAGATCTGTCTGTATGTCCTCTTTGCACTTCTGAGTGTACTTTAAAACCACAATTTCTCTTCTGAACATTTGCAAAGCACGTAAGCACAGTCATATACCCAGGGGATGCACTGTGCCCTCCGTGATACCCAGAATCTCCTGTCTGTGCAGACATGCACATAGACATACAGCCCTGCAGTTTTCTGTTAAAGAAAAAAATGTTTCTGAGCCCTGTTGGATTTAGTGAATCCACCACACGGCGCAGGAGGTATGCAAGATCCCAGATCAGCAAAGCTCACTGTGTGTCATCTGTGTTTATGCATGGAACAAAGGGAAAGGGAGGCAGGTATAGCGCTAATTTAAATGTGGCCATTTCCCAGCTTGTTTTCCACTTTTTTCCCTACCCCTGTAACGAGGTGCTGAGGAAGGTGTTGGTCACAGAACAGAAATCAGCATCAGCATGTGCTTTTTGCATTATCATCTCCCTTGCATTAAGGTTATGCACCTCTGGAACGAGACCAGTGATACAAACGTGACCAGCCTTGCAATTGCTAGCCATAGAGGCAGCAATCCCAGGGTCTGGACACACTCAGGGGCTACAGGCTTGGGCACATCCCTGCAAGAGGGGGAAAAAATGTTTCCTTCCTAGCCTTTGAATGGTAAATCGGCAGTCATCACAGGTGATCTGCATGGCTTGTGTGTGCTTGTGGATTGACGTGCCTTATGGAAGGGTAAGAAACGCCCTGGCCAAGCCGTGAGTGTGATCTCCCATCGGCAAAGTGAGGGCAGGAGTAGGGGCTGTAAGGCTACGGACTTAAGCTTACCAAGCCACACAGAGATCCTCCAGTGGAAAGCACTATAAGAGTGCAAAGCACTCTGGTACTGGTATTACTCCATACCACTTAGTAGAAGGTAGTGTGTACAATAAATACATATTGCAAAATAGGGTTTATTTCCTTAAAAAATCATTTCACTCCGTTCTCCAAGGTGTTGCTCAAAGTAAATATAGTTTTACTGCTGACAGTTTAGAGGAGCTGAGGCTGTTATTGCAGGGCTGGTGTGAGGCAGCTGTACTTGGCTCCTTTCATCACTTGCATATGGAGAAAATTTTGTTATTAGACTCTCTCAAAGTGCAGCTCTTTTTCCCTGAACCCCAGCTTGCAGCCCTGAGAAACAGACTCTTCCAGCACTGGTGGCATATGAGGACTAGGACATGTATCCTTAGTTCAAGCACATGAGGGTCTTGACAGCTGTTCTTGGATTAAATTTGTGTCTTCCTGTATAAAAGCACAAAAACGGTTTCTTGGTTGAGCTCCCTTTGTGTAAGATAGGAAATGCCCACTGCATTCCCAGAGACACTACGCTGAATTATTTGGCTCGGGCCCTGGCTCTGTTTGGAATCCGTTGTCCAGATGTTCCTCCCTTCATAAGATCTGGCAAACTGAAAAAAGCTTAACTCAGCCTTTGGTACACCTGTGAGTGACCCTTCTTTAGATAATTTTCCTTGGGACTTCCACAACCCTTCTGAGAGCCTGCAAACATCTTTTCTTAATAATTGCATTACATCATGAGGAGCAATATGCATTAGTACCGATTTGCTCTTCATCCAAGTCGTCAGACGTAGCTTTTCAAAGATGCTTTAGTTAAGCCCCATAATCTCTCCAGCAGGCCACTTGGTACCGTTATCCTCTGAAGATGAGGGACCCAAGGTGCAGAAAGATGAAGCAACTTGCCCGCAGCCACACAATATATCAGTCACAGAGCTGCAAACAGAGTCCAAGCAGCCCAGCTCCCAATCTTAAGTGTTAACCACTAGACTATGATCTGTACAATATCAGAAAGAGCAGGAAGGACCAAAAGGCAGCTACATAACATGAGGAATTAATTCCGCTGGAGGGATATGGGAGAGGCAGAGGCAGAGGAGCAAAGTCCTAGTCAGCACGAGCTCTGCGATGATTGCTGCCTTACTGTTCGTGGGCAGCAGAGTGTGTCTCCCATTCCTACATCTGCCCTGGATCTCACTGATCTTCTCTCTCTTTTCCAGTTTTCCTGTCTCCCCTTGCCTTCCCACAACTTCCCCAGATGTTCGTCCTTTCACATCTTCAAAAACGGCAACTTGTCTTTTAGCCAGTTACTACTTCTTGTAACTCAGGAGTTTGGGGGAAGAGCCCTAAGATGCCGGTGGCTCTCCAGCTGCTTAGGGCAACACAGCTCATCTGGAAATGTCACGGTCCCCAGAAAGCCATGCTCTTAACCACTGTGGATTTAAATCCCAGCAGGAGTCCCCATTTAATTTATCATGTAACACAGTATGATAAAACTGTGCAGTATCTTGTACCTTTGACAGCTGCTTTGTACAGAGAATTTGCATCAGAAATTCATTTCTCTTCAGATTCCTAGTTCAAAGAAATCTAGACAGTGTCATCAGGTTTTCTACTCTGCAGAAATCCCAGGAGGGTTTTCGGAAGCTACATATAATTGTGTATTTACAAGCTTCTGGAAATTTGTGGGGAGCCATATGGCAAAGGGGAGAAACCTGTACGATTTGGCACCAGGAGAAGGACACATTTTACAGGCTTTTCAAGAGAAGTCTAGGTCCATTTCCAGGACTTGAAGCCAGACTGCCACTAAGCAAGCGAAATTTGAATGCTAGAGAGATGGCCAGTAAAAGTGGAAAATGGTTGCAAACTGTAAATCTGAACAACCAGACCTCTACAGCCTTGAACGAACTCTGAACTTCAGAACCAAAATCCTTTCCAAGCTAGGCACTGCTGCCAGGGAGAGTAAGCAGAAGGCTCAGAATGGGTCTGTATTCCATATTTTGAGTGAAAAATGCTATGTCGAATCTACCAACCTTTTTTTCAAACAAAATTTTGATATAAAGCATTAGGAAAACTTGCTCAGAAAAGCCTGTCTTTACAAGAAACAACAGATTTTGTCAGAAGAAAAACTCCAACTTAACCTCATTACAGGTAATACTAATTCTAGTAAGCTATGCCATAACAGATAGCAGTGCATAGAGCTTATAAACAACATTTCTCCTGTAAAACCAGACTATCAACTTCATACAGAATGATAAGAGCGTTTGACAAAAAGTTGTCCTAATATATCTATTTCCCTTATTGGTCCTACAGCAGTGAGTTTTGCAGGCCACCCCTCCAAGCGCTGGTGATCCCATGGACCCTGCGTTCCTGGCTCGTTTCTTCCGTGGTGGTGGGGAACCATCACGGCAAAGCAACGCGGTGGACCAGCAATTACAGAGTTAACAGACAGTGGTGTCTCTGGTGACTCCAGGATGCTTAAGGGAATGAGTTCCAGGACTGAGTACTTTTGATGGTGCTGTTTCTAATGGAGATATTGCAATGACGCCATTTATCAATGGTTTTTATTTCCCAGGAGGGGGGATATAAACTGTATGTGGCTACGAACTGCCCATACACAACCGTACAGATTCAGGTGGTCAGAGATCCCGCTGCCTGCTGAGTTAAATGGAGTCTTCGATAATAGGAAAGTGAAGTTTGGCCACCTGGTATTCATCAGTCCTCTTGCCATTTCACGAGTGTCCATTAGAAACCTATACGCATGATCCCTGCATTTCGATTGTTAGAAAAATTAGCTGTTAACCATCAGGAAATGACCTGTTTCCCCAGCACAGTCACTCAGACCCATTACAGGCCCTGTTCTAAGTCCTCTTCTTATTGAACACAGTTTACAAGTGGTTCACCGTAATCCCTTTAAAATTAGATTTTTGTTCTTTTTTTAAGCCATTCAGATTGTTACTCAAATAAAATCTTATTGTTTGGTTGCAGAGAGAATAAGAAGCTGACACCAGGGTTGGCGATGTGGTATCATACATGGCCATGGGAGGGTTGGCTGGAGATTTTGGGGTGCAAAATAGGTTTTCGTAAGTGGCTGATTTACAAAGAGCGTTTCTCACACGTGGGATGGCATTTCTGGTGGTAGTGGGGAGGAGACAGAGAGAAGTTCAAGGGATGACAGCCCCATAACCCCAATCATGGCAAACTTTCCGTCCCTCTTTGGTTTTCTTTGGACAGAGCAGGACGCGACCCCTCTCTGTACACCTGGGGCAGGTGGCTACTGTCCCTGCTTCCAGCTTGCCAGCAGTCCCTCCTGCCAGAGGTGTTAGATGTCAAAGAAATATTCACTGGAAAAGTAAAAGAGATGGAGCCGCGGCCCCATGGTTAAGCAAGGATTTAAATCCACAGTAGCTAGGCGCTTCGCCACCAGGCTTACTGAAAACGTTCGGCTGTTTTTCTCTTTCTGAAGGGGAGGGCAAAAGGGAAAAGGTAGACAAGGGGTTTGGAAAAAATATTTCTGTGGCCTACTTTCCATTTGGCTGTGCAACAGCAAAGAACATTTTTAAAGCCTTGAAACATTTTGGTTTCAGGAAATGCTCTCAGTTCAAAATTTTTGTTTCCTGCCCAGTTCTCGCCAACACCACCTTAGGGAGATTGTCCCGGGCAAATATTCAGTCCCCAGGTCTCCCTGCGCAAAACCGCGTGCACCAGTCACCCTGGGGAAACGTATGGGATATACATCCCAAACATGGGTGCTTGTCCTCAGTCTTAAAAAAACACTCATTGATTTGTCCTGGGCCCCTTCTCAAACACTGTGGGGAAAGTGGATTTAGTGATTTCAGGAGGCTGAGACTGAGCTCTGCGTAGAGGCCAGGATTATGTCTGGGCAGTGTGTGTGCGGGGGGAGAAATAGAGCAACCGGAAAACATGGGCACTGCAGGCGTGTCGGAGAGATACGGTTGCAGTCCAAGACGGACATAGACGCAGAGCTCCAGTCCTCATACTTGTTCATAACCCAGGAGAAGAGTACGATGCCCGTGAGACTCCACAGCAGAGGCACTGCTTGTATTTTGAAGGGAACACAGAAAAATCCCAGACTGGAAAGTGTCTGTTCAGAGCAGAAGCTGGGTCTGCCACCCTCCTCTATCTAGTCATTGCCCTTCTGAAACTCATTTGCTGTGAATTACTCCAGAAAACATCGTCCCAGCGGCAGACCAGCAGAAGCCAGGGTGGAAAAAAAATAGCTTAATTTCAAACTATAATTAGAGGATGCTGAAGGCAACACTTCAACAGTCAGATGTATCAAGCACTGGAAAGTCTCTCAGGAGAAGCAGTGGAAAGAATATTGCTTCAATCATAGCAACACTAAGAAATGCATACTAGGCAGAAATTTTGCCTTAGCTAGTGTTGGTTATCAAAAGGCAGGAAGCCGGTTCTCACGCCAGCAAAAGCAGGCAGCCTCTGGCAGGGGGAAACCCGTTTCCCACAGAAAGCCAGGCCCTCGTTTAGCTCAGATACTGCAGGAGGACATAAGGACTCACCTCGGTATTCAGGGAGAGCTATGGGTGACGGTGACATGATGATCGGCTGCCCCAATGCTCAGCACCCACTGGCTGCTCAGCCCATGCTCTCCCCAACCGCCTTACTCAAGGCTGGCCTCCCATCTTCAACTGTACTTTCTTTTTTTTTTTTTTCCAAGTAAATTTAATCAGGAGTTTGCTCTCATCCCTAACTCACTTCATGTGAACTTAATTTCCAGCTCTGATAGTTATTTTTAAAAAGGGCGTTTTTTTTTTTTTTTTAAATGCAGTGGGGTTTGAGGACAAAGGAAGGAGGGTAAAATTCAATTAACTTTCCTTCCAGTGTTTCCATATTTCTCGGGTATATGAGCAAAGCCATTTCAGGCTTTAGAGAAGTTGTTTAGATTTAGACTCTACCTTGCCTGTCACATCATGTAACCGGGCTTTTGGATTTTTGGACCTTATCCAGTAAGAAGGACAGTTTCCACACTCCACGAGTCCTGAGCAACGCCCACGGGAGCCCCGGACTGCAGGGACGGTTTCGTAGCATTGCCACGGCTAACACACATGGGAAGGTGTTACAGCCTGAGGTTGTTAGTAGGTATTTAAGAAAACACAGAAACAAGGAGGTGTGGACTCAGGTTTTGCAGCTTAAAAATAGAAAAGGACTTTGGAAAATGAACGGAACTTACAGAAAATTAGCTTTTCTCCCTTTAATATCAGAAAGTGTAGCTACTCTTGATCTCCCTCTTCAAGGGAAAGGAAGAGGAAGAGTCAGTAAGGACAAAAGAATGCATTAAAATAAAAATACATAGTTTAATTTTTTTGTCTCATTTGGATAGTCTTAGTTTTGAAAATTTAGAGTCAAATCAAATAAAGTAGTTTTGAAACAAAGCTATTATATTCTGATTTGAATCAAAGTTCTAGTTGCAATTTGTAACCAAATAAAAATGATTCATTTTCTAGTCTCTCTTTATTTGTTTTTTTTTAAGAAACTAAAAAAGTGAACTAAATATTTTTGGTAAATGGTCTTGAAGAAGAACATTAATTTGCATCCAATTACCTAGCTGGCCAAGGGCATGAATTCCTAATGAATATTTTATGTGATCACCAATTTAACCACCTCTTCCTTGGCAGAGACAAACTTCTCTGGGTATGGTCCAGGAGACAGGAGTCAGAGAACGACCTATTCCATCACGTTTTCTTAATTAATCCTGAGCAGTTTTCTGATGTGTTTTCCACTCATCAGCATGTCTGAATCTTTTCCCTAACAGAAAATCAAATGTGATGAAAGCCAAACAGATAAATCACACTAATGTTACATGCCTCAGTATTTTGGTGGCCATCCCTAGAAAATCTGTGTAACTCCTCATTACTCTATATGTTATACAACATAGTCTGATATGTGCTTTTTTGTATATTTTTTCTACCTTCCTATCTTTCAGAAAGATGTTCAGTGCTCCCTGACGATCCAAACTTTACTCCTTGAAAAAAACCATAGTTGTGTGACTGCTGACAATTTCAAAACCATGGCTCTTGCCAGCACCTCTTGCTAGCGGCGAGGAGACCAGGTACACCTTCCTGGGACCTTTCTGTCAGCAGGTGGCAAAATGAGATTCTTCTTAAACAACATCTTCTTTCTTGTTTTTTCAGATTTTCTGTATGAGTTATCAATTCAGTAAAACTGATAAAAATTCACAAAAAAAAACATTTGGTGCAACTCAGTCATGCGGAAGAGACTTATTTTGTGTATTTCTACTTCTGGGCTTTAAGTCTACGAATTCTTTCTTCCCATTCTTTGCTTTTTCTTTTCAGGCTGTAAATGCTCTTGGGAAACAAGAGATTGCCTTTCTTTCCATATCTGGAGACATCTTAGACATCTGGCTGGAGCTCTCTGAGCTGAGCTGGGTTTAGATGCAATTTGCAAGTTGGTCCCAAACAGTAGCAGAGGGCTATCAGCAAGCACAGATTTGGGGTGAGGGGAGGCTATAGAGAGTGCATTCCTCAGCAGTGCTACCTCTCATAGCACAAAACATCCTGATGACGTGACATGACAGCAGCTGTCGCAGGAATGCAGTCTTCCCAACCCTCTCTACATTAGCAGAGGTCTTCCCAACCCGCTCTGTAGCTTCCTTTCCTTTTCACCCTCTTTCCCTACAGTGCTTCTGCTGAATCTTCCCCTGGTACCTTGTTGACTCATTCCTTAAGGCACGTCATGCCATAATGATCCTAGTTATTGCTAGTGAAACGTTTCTCATAAAGTCATCATCACCATCAATCACCATTTTTTATCCTTCTGTGTCTCACTAACTTCTGTCTCTGCTTGGTTACTCCAGCAATGCTGTCCTTAGTTTTCGCTCCCTATCACAGACCACCAGCATCTTCAGACCACCGGTACCTTCCTGCTGTGATCTGCAGTTGGGAGAGTAACCTGATTCATGGAAGAATTCCCCTATACTTCGACATGAGACTTTTCCCTGCAAATCCTGCGCAGACACCTTTGCTCCTGCTGGTGAATTCTCTAAGCTTAAATGGAGAACGATTTATCTAAATGAAGCATCCTCCTTGCAAGAATTACCGTGGCACCATCGTAGTTTCCAGTGTCTTTTCTTCTACTTAGAAGTCTGTTTGTTGGGGAGTGCCGACCATCCACTTCCCCCAGATAGCCTGAATAGTGTTTTCCCTTTGCTTGTCTTCCTATGGTAGGAAGCTTCTCAGGCTTCGCCACTACTGTGAGATACTCTTGGCAACGTGTGAGAATGAAGGGCAGAGCAGTGAAAATGCCGAGGCTGGCCCTGCAGTGTGGGACGTGGCTTAGCAGGATAACTGCAGCACCGTTATCAGTGTCAGGTCTCCCCTTGGACACTTCTGCAGGGTTTTGCCCTTGGTAATGCAAAGCACTTTACAAATAACGGTAAATTAACCTTCATAGCCTCGGTCCAAGCTGGGCAAGATTTGTCCCCACAGTACATTTGGAAAAACTGAGATATCCAGCAACAAAATAACTTTGTCAAGCAATCCTGTGGTAAATTAAAGGGAAAAAAAAAAAAAACCAACAAAAAACAAACCGTTCACTCTCAACCTCATGATCCAGCCATGAGCTATTATCTTCCATTGCTCAAGGAAAACAAAGGCATTATCCTGGATGACATCTCGCCTGGTCTCCAAACTTTGTTTTACTGTCCTCTTTGCCTCCAAAGCCTCACCAAAGCCAAAGATTCCCAATGGGCACTTTGAGAAGGCACAAGGAGGGAGGGAAATGGAGCAGGGTGGCATTAAGTTTTATCACCCCCTAAACCGTAATACTTTCCTTTGCGTGCTCTGTTTCTTATTCACACGGCTATAAAATTTGCCACATCCGGGCGAGAACATCCCTCCAGTCAACCAGGCGGTGTTTACGAACTGGAAAAGGCATTCTCTCGCTCCTCACCGTAGGGGTGAGACAGAAACGTTAACAAGTCGCTTGTGGTTTTCTCTTTCCAGGTTGGCCGATCGAACCTCTTAACACTGCAGGGGGGGGCGTAGCAATTTAGGGACATTTTATACCTCTGAAGACTTGCAATCAGCAAATTGCCTGGAACGTGTTTGATTTCCCCACCCACCTCCTCTCCGCCGTGTTCCACCACGGAGCCTCTTGCTAGGGACATCTTGATGTTTGTGGTCTCGCAGATTCCTCGCTCAAGCCAAACGCATTTCTTGAAGTGCTGGTTCTCAGCCCAGCTTGCTTTACATCATAAATGTAAAAATGTTGCTTTTATAAAAATAAAAAAATTCAAAAAAAAAGAAACACACAACCAACCTATAAACAGAACATAAAAGCTGTTTAATGGAGTGCATAATGAAGCAGAAAGGAAACAGACTTGCATTGATTTTCCCTGACATTTCACCTATTAAATTATAAGCTTCTTAAGGAAGAGTCTGAATTTTTTTTTCAGTTAATTTAAGTCCTTTAATGAATAACAAAACCACTATGTCCCCAGCAAGCTGAGGTTGCGTGATAGGCAAGTATCAAAAAGAAATAAGGTTTGAGTACGAACACCCCCAGGAAAATGTCCCTTCCCGTTTCAGACACCCCTTGGGCCAGTCTGGAGGCACTTCAGAAGAGACGTTGAAGGAAAACCAAGTTGGAGAAAACCATATCTTCCAGACCAAATGAGAAAGTGAGACCTCAGGCCTGGTAACCGAGCTTTGCGACTTCTTCCACGGCTTTGGGCAAGCCGCTTGGACCCCTGACTACTTGCTCTTGCCCTCTGCACAACAGGAGCAGCGGTGTTGACCCACCTACTGAGGTTACTGGAAAGATTAATTAATCTCACAGGCGCTTTTGAAGGCAGCATTCACTCCGAGAATTCATCTGGAAGTCCTCATGCAGTAGTTGAGAAAAACTATAAAGCACACCGCATAGCTGGAAACTGGGGAGTAAAGGACTGCCCGCGCTGCGGCAGGGAGACGCTTAACGAGGGACAAGATGAAAAAAATAGCAGCGCAGCAGGAAAGTGAAAAAACAATGTGGGATTCGTTCCTTCGGGCACAAATGACTTTTTTTAATGTAAACTCAGCCTCACAAGTCAGCGTTTGCTGCAGCAAAGCCGCTCTTACGCCGGCGGGAGCAGAGCCCCACGCGAGGGTGCGCCCGGCTGAGCAGGGGGGATGCTCGGGGAAGTTGGGGCGAGGGTGGGAGGCCCACGGGTGATGGTGACGCTGCCAGCCCCACAGGTCCCACTGGCACAGCCGCCCCGGAGAGGGGCAAAGGGCTGCCGCCGCTCGCAGAGCCACGGCACGGCTCAGCTGGCAGCCTGGCCACCCAGCAAATTCCTCATCGGAACATGGTGGGCCGTATTAGGGCACGCTTTTTTAAGGCATGCTCGGCTCTCCAAAATAACGGGAAATTTTTGAGAAGCCCTTGGTTTCCATGCAGACACCGAACCTAGGCATTTCCCGGGCAGCCCGGCGTGTTGGGGGCTGCCTTGTGGCCCATACCACGCTGCAGCTTCTGCTCTGCAGTCACTAGGCATGGTCCTTCCCTGGTTTTTCTCTTGTATGACTCTCAGGGGCAGCTGCACCGTGCTAAAACTGAAGCTTTGACTTATCAGCAGGTCAGAGCAGGCAAGGCAAAGCCTTGAACATTGGCGATATTGTTTTGGGGAAAGACAGCTTCTTAAAAAATGTGGGTTTTTTTCAAAGTGAGTGTTAAAAAAAAAACCAAACAAAGACTCTTCGATCATAATTCTGCTAAAAAGAGCAAGATTCCCGCTGCCGTCAGCAGTGCCATGTCCTCGACGTGTTAACTTGCCTTGGGAGCTGCATTTGTAACCCTGCAGAGATGTTCAAGTTTGAGGCAATGACTGCGTGTGTACCCCCCGTCTCCTTGGGTGTGTCGCTCACGCGGGTGACACGGCAGAGTGCAACAAATTCCTCTTGTGAGATTTGTGATCTTTAGCGTCTGGAAGCACCACACAAAGTCTGCTTGAAAGGATTTTCTTCACACAGATACAAGTTCTCCTCCAAACCACACACAGAGCAAACTGAGGCATATAATACTGATGGGAACACCAGCTGAAGTAACTCTAACTTAACTGTGTCGTGATGGCTCACAGAATTGTAAGAAAACATCTGCATGCTCCAAAAACCATCCAGCGCAGTAATACCGCTCTTCTGGTTTGCCATGTACGAGAGACTCATTTGAGTCCTTATGACTAAATAACCTCAGAGCGCTGTAAATCCGGCCAACTCTATGGAAAAATAAAGCAAAGAACTGTTCCAGAAAGCTCGTTCTGTCACCAGACAGCACCAGCCTGCCTCAAGGACATGTTTCTGCACTTCTGGAGACCACCGCTCCTCCACACCACATGTGCCATCAGGTAGGTGGGCAGGGATGCCACCCCCAGCCTGGACCCCCGGAGCGGCACCGAGCGGGAACGACGAGGGGGCTGATGTCCACAGAGTCACTCACAGCAAGCCCACCGGGCAGCACACCCACCATGGGTTTCACCACTGGACCCCACGTGTTCCACCATAGCCGTGGCGTCCCACAGGTTGGCGAGGTCTCGCCAGCCCCGGCGGAACGGCGCGGCACGGCACGGCGCGGTGCGGCATGGCACGGGGCGGGAGCTGGAAAGCTCAGCTATGTGACCAGGCCACTGCTTTGTTTGTTTTCGCATAACTTCTTGAACTTATTAGGAGGCTGGGGAAAGGAGCCATTGTTTTGCTTTGGCTGTGAGGTCCTGGATGCATCACTTCCAGGCCTCCGTCCCAGTGATCCCAGCGATGAGGACAGATTGAGGGAAGATTAAGTCAATGCCTTAGGAAATTTACAGTGGGGGCCTGGAAGAGAAGACTGTCTTCTCGGGAGAAAAAAGAAAAGTGATAGTAATGAAAATCAGAATATGTTTGCCTGTGTTTGTATATACGTACACACACATACAAACACTATTTTTTGCATTTCTGTGTAGTTATGTCTGGGTCCGTTGATTTCTGTATTTCTCTATTTTAAGTTCCAGGTAGATGGAGGCAATTGAGGAGTTTTCCTCCCACGCACATCCCGCTAGCTATAATGCGGGAATAACACCACCGTAATTAAAGATGGAGATTCACCGTTTTACAGACAGTTTTTCTAAGTGCTTCAAAAATCCACGTGCTTACTCAGACTTTCTTGAAAATTGCTTGCCTTGAGGGCTCCTGGGGAAGAGCTGCAGTGCAGCCTGCTTGGTCTTTGAATAAGCAGACACCCCCGAGACAATGCAGCAACAGCATTGCACCCTTCTCACGGAGGTCTCTGCACAGCTGCGGCTCGTACCTCCTCTTCGGTCCTGCCCACCATCTCACTCATTCAGGACTCAGGAAAAAAAAAAAAAAAAAAAAAAAAGTTGTATTTTAAGAGCTCTTTGAGGTATAAATTGCACCATCAGACCAAGGCTGGCCTGTAAGTGCAAGCAAAGGGGGAAGGTGCCTTTCACAAATTCAGGTATCTCTCCACCCAGCAACTTGGAGACTTTCTTTTTATGCCCTTTAAAATTAGGGGATCTGCCTGCATGAACCAGGGAGCCCTGTAGAGGCTTTGTTTTAAAAGCAACCTTTCTGATTCCATAGCTAAAATTTCAAACTCTGCTAAAACATACGTGGTAACTCGGATTTTATGATTAGCATCCGGAAGAAAATCATTAAGCAGAGAGTTGTTATTTTAGGGCAATATAACAGAGCCTCATGCCCTTTATCCATTCCTGGACAAGGGGAATGAGTGTCAGATTAAAAAAACCAAATTGCCTATCTGCAAGAACACAGCCAGGCAACGTGAGGCAAAGGTTCACAGGAGGCAGGTCAACTGCAAAATGTTTGGGGGAACAGGAAAAATCACACATCAGGCCAAACCTACCACGTGACCTTTCTTAGAATGACTATAATAAACTTCAAATGATATTTTAGGGCATACAGGAAAAAAAAAATGGGTGGAATGTAGACAAGAATAAACATCAGAAATATGTTTAACCTGAAGCACAGAGGTCTGGCAGGCCCTTCTCATTTTCACTAAAAAGAAAATCCCCCAATAAACATGGTGATGGTGCCATCACATAGCTCCCTTTTTACTCCTGAGCCCTATGAAGGCCTGGGGCTTTCTTCGTGATCACAATGGTTTTACCTTTCCTCTTTGTCTTGCGGCTTACTGGGGTTGAGTTTAAATGAATTTAGCTTAACAGCAGGCATACACTACACCTCTCGTACCACTACTGTAACCAAGGCAATGTATTAAAAACAGGGGCCTTATTCTCTGTAGTTCTGGAGCGAAAGTAGAACTAGCTATTTCATGGAATTAATATTGAATTGAAGTAATGAATTAAAATTGAATTAATAAGATTGGACTTAATCTACTGGGTGATAAAAAATGGAAATATTAAAGATAGAGTGGAAGGAAGGGAAAATCCTCATCTCTTTACTCCATTACATGTTTGTTTCACAAGAAGCACAATCCTTGCGCTTTCATTAATATTGGTATCCTTCTTTCCTTCGTGCCATAAACTGCCGTGTCTCAAGAGACATAGATAGCCGCATTTTCCATCCATTTCAGAGGTGCACGAGAGGCTTGCTGTGCTGCTAGCGATGTGTTAAGTGCATCCGGAAGTTTATAGTTCAACAGGTACCGTTTCTAAAGCACAGAGCCAGACTTTGTGCCAAGAGACAGTCTTATTACTTTTATTATTTGCTATTACCACCTTCCTTGCAATGGCGTATACATATAAATATACTGTAGCATTTCCAAATGCCTTTTGGGGAGCAGGACTGTATTCGTGGCTGCTTAGAGGTGAAGGCTGCTTGGATGGTTAAGGTGAGAGACAGTTCAGGATTGCTGCCGTTCTCCTTAAAGCAGCTGGGCTGAATGCTGAGGAGCACACAGGGAAGGAGATATCCTGAAATAGTATCAGAGAGCAAAATCCATTTGGAAACAATAGGTGTCTTCTCAAGAACGCCTTTGACCTGACACAGAACTGAACCTTTAACCACTAAATTGGGTGAGCTGGTCCAGGGCTAAAGGTGAAGCTGAGGCACTTGAGACCCGCATGGTTTGGGAAATTATCTAATTAGGACTTTTCAGCAGTGACGTCAAAAGGAGTTCCTGATTCCACAGCTGGTTTGTAACTGGCAAGGTTTTTGCAAAGGCTCAAGAGGTCTGAAAGGTCAGCCGGTCCCTGAAAGCTGGTCTGTTCTCTTCCTTATTGTGTCCTGTGCCCCCTGCTTCAGGACCCCTAAGATGCCAGCAGCAACTAAAACAAACCACAAAAATAGTTTATTTATCTTTTTTTGCCTAGTGTACCGCTAGGAAGAAACATTTCCAGACTATGGCAATTGTCAATTGTAGAAGAGGAAGTTCAAACATAATCAAAACCACTGGTGCATCCCGAACTCCCCGGACCACAGCTGTTGGCGGAATGGGATTGCTCCTGGCCTCACAGGCATGAACCTGGCTGGTGTCACGGCACTGACCAGGGTCCCCTTTGTGGTGGCCGGAGATGCCTGCAGCTGGTGGAGAGATTATGAGCCCTGCTGTGGTTTGCAGGAAGGAGTATGGACAAATGAACGGTAAATGCCACGTGATGCTTCTGTTTCAGCTCTATCATGCCAGATAGCAGCCGCCTTAGCACTGTCCTTGTCCCTCCATCCATCCTCCTCAGGTGGATAGATGCAGGCCCTAGTGTTAACTGGCTTTCAAAGCCTCTCCCCTGCATCTCTCTCGCATAGACCCACACAATCACACTGCAGGGTGTAGGCCTTGATATCGCAGCATCTCATTGTCAGCATGGGCTTCTCCAATTTCTACTAAAAGAAGGACTCTTCTGCAGCTACCTCTAACTTAGATTCCCAAATCCTCTTTCCCAAAGTGCTTATTGTTGACTCAGCCCCAGGATTTACAAAGCATGGGTCCATCGGGAGACTGCAAAGGAAAGGAATGTGACAGCTCGTCACAGGTTGAGTTGTAATTACAACAAGCTGTAACTGGAAAGGCCATCTGAGTTGTTATCTGGAGGCCTGAAGAGCTGAGGGACCACGACCACCTGAGAAGAGGAGAATGCCCCATCAGAGAGGCCTTAAGCCTAAAAGCTTTGGACAGAAGATGGAGATCAGTTTTTAAGAATCTCATTTACCCTTCCTTGTCTTCTCGTTTGGCCTGTTGCCTCTATTTTATGTCCTCCCTCCACCTCTCTCATTTTTTAGTGCCTTTGCTGCATTAGAGGCAAATGTTGAGTAAATGTTTCTTTGTACGTTCTGCAGAGAAGGACTACTTTGTTCTTTCTCTGCCTTAACAGGCCCTGGGATCTCTGGGTAGCATGCCGCCTGCTCCCCATGACTAACACAGTTTGGAAGGAACAACACGCCATCTCAAATGACTTTTTCCACAGTGGAAATGCCTGGATCTGTAACCCTGGAACACAACAGGCGGCTTGAGTATCCTTCTGAGGCCAGACCCAGTGTTCAGTGAAGTGTGTTTTTATTAAGGGTGCAAATTTCTCTCTGAAATTCAGCCAGTCGAGAGAAGAGGCATCCAAGGCTGTGGCTTTCGTGTGCAAGGGAGCGTGACACGGAGCCCCCCAACCTGCCCTGGTCCCCGGCGTTGTATGGGCATGCGTGACACAGCGTGGGGCCGGGACAGAGCAGAGCTTCTGAAGAAGCGGAGCCGTGTCTCTGCAGCATTGCCCCCAGGCCAACGTGTCCACGGTACTTCCACGTTCAGCACTCGTTTAGGCAGAGCCAGCTTATGCCTCCCCAAGGGCAAACACGTGCTCCTGTTACCCAAACACCATTCGCAAGAGTGATAAAATCATGCTAGTGACCATCAGCTTTGGGAATAAAACCAAACAAATCCTCTATTTCTCTAACCCATCCCCAGCACACCCGCCCAGTTGGAGACCAATCTTCCTCGGTCACATGTATGAAAGCTTGGGCCCATCAAAGCTTCTCACTGCCTTCAGTGAAGGCAAGAATTGCCTCTAAGGTGTCACCTCTTCTTGGAAGTGCATTCCTGGAGGTCTTTCTTTCTAATTTCTCCTGCTTATGAAGGAACACTGCCCACCTAGTGCTTCTTGTAATTGGGGTGAGATGGCTCCAGGGCTAAGAATAGAAATGATGTATCAGAACTGGGTCCAAGTCACAAATGGAAATAGCAAGGCATTGTCTTCTGATTGGGGGTCTGACTTAGAATCTGGGGACTAGGTCTCAGTTTCACAGAGACTGTTATCATAAGCATCAATCTCAAGCCCTCAACTCCAAAGAAGTCTTGGAGAATGGGCCCAGAGGTGAGGGCACAATATGAAGATGGGTATGATCTTACCCTGTTGGTTTTGCTCTGTGTGGGGGAATTTGCCTTCTGGGGACATCAGAGGGAAACCCTTGGCCCACACTTAATTAAAGAATGAGCAAATCAACTGTCTGCTCAAATTCTGCAAGATTAAAATTTCAGATGTTAAAAGGCAAAGGCAAGGCAAAACCATGAAGGTAAATAAAATAAAAATAAATAAAAAAAGAAGCTGAAGGATACATTTTCTAAAAAAGATAGTTGTACTGCATCAGTGACCAGTAACACTAAGCTTCTTTATTAATAGACCTTTCTTGGCTTTCATACTCCCATGTTAGCTCTGGCTGCTCTGTCTTAGGTGATGGTGTTGGGGAGACCCCTAAGACTGAGGTATATAAGATGCCCATGGGCAGAACTGCTGATATTTACCCAGAGGAGGATTTTTCTTACATGTTGACTTCCAAGATACTCCAAAAATATAGTGAGTGTGGTGAGGCAGGAAGCTTCTTCTATAATTCTGAGCATCAACCAGCTCATGCCCAGTTTTGAAGGAGCTGAGCATCCTTCATTTCCAGCTGACAGCATTGACCAGCCAGCAATACCGGGCCCATATTGCATCAGATGATGTTACTGCATGTCCAGTACTGTTGTTGGAGCTGATGGTTGAACACTGCCTAGTAAGTGTGCAATACAGATAAGGGATATGCAAAAAGCTGCAAATGAGGCACTAAGAGTGAATGTGGGAGGTAACAAATTGATTCTGCCTTCATGCTCAGAAATCTTTCGTTAAGTGCTATTAGGGAGGCTGCTGAATCTCCTGCTGGATATTTCTTTGTAAAAAGGACACTCTTTGGAAGCAAATTCTCAGCAGCTTTTGCAGCCAAGACAAGAGTGGGTTCCTGAGTGGTCTCTGGGTTACAAACTCAAGCAAGAAAAGAAGTGTTGTTCAAGAGTATCCGCAGAATCGTACCTCACCCTCACTAGTTTTTGGGAAGGACCTCTGCAATTTCCTAGGGTGGAAAGGAGAAAGAAATAATCTTGAAACCCAGCCACCCACATTCACATGCCTGGTGCACTGTATGCTCTTATGTTTCAGGAGCCATTTGCAGCCCCTTGGGTAGGGACCCCCATTTCCCCAGCCAGGGTGGGGATGTGCCTGCCATTAGGTGACTGCGGAAAGCAGGAAAAATGGCATGCCCCTTCTTTTCCAAAAGGAACAGCTCAGACAACAGTTGAAGAGATGTGCGCGCGCATGCGTGTGTGTGTGTATGCATATATGCTCACATAAACACCCCCACCAGACCAGTCACACTCATCACACTATGTACCTAATTCCCAGCCAAATTGGGGAAGCAAATTCTAGTTAGCTTAGATAACTCAGTGAAAGGCTTTTCTCAGGAAAGTCTCATTCCAGCAGGATTCATACGGTCAGATTATGTCCTTGTTGCATGCCCTAAGCTGCATAACCACATTACTATTCCTGCATGCTGTATCCCTATTACCTGGAGAGTCCTCATCCAGAATACTCTTCCTCAAAGATCAGCAAAGTGGTGATATACTCTTCAGAGCACTAAATACTAATTATGCTGGGTCAGAAAGTGAATGAAGACTGGAGAAAACTGGTTTACATCTCTCTTTCATTCCCCCTTCCTTTCTCTCCTTTCTTCTCGTCTTTCTCCAAAATGTCACTCCCTCACTTTCCAGCCCGAAAGCAATCATGCTGAAGCAAGATAGCAGGGTGCAGAGGGTGATCCGAGTCAACGTCTTTTATATCAATTTCAGTTTCTGCTGGGTGTTCCTATGACATTTCAAAAGGCTGCGATCCTAATGAAAACCACACAAGCTCTTGAAATTAAGTTAACTCGGGAGGGGGAGGAGAAGAAAGAGAAAGGAAAAGGGAAAGAAAGAAAGGGAAAGTGAAGGAAAAAATCCCTTTCAGGTTGTATTGATGCATATAAGAACCATATTGTCTATCAAGCCACATTCTGCTCTATAAGCAAACACAGTGTAGTTATTTCAAAGTAGAAAAGCTACAAAGGTTTCCTGCTTGACCCTTTTTTGTCTTAAGATACCAAAGTAAAATCATTCAGACAGCCTTTTTGGTGCATAAAATAACTCAGGTTTTTTTCATATCTTTGTATTCTTTTGTCTGTTCATGGATCGACATGATGAAAAATCTTCTCTCTTCCTAATGATAGTTTCCTAATCATCACAAATCCAGTACTTTTTCTGAATGTTACCCACTTAGGCTGTGAGTTCTTCCTGTGTGTCTATACAGAGCTTAGCACAAAAGAACTCCAGATCTTGCTGTGCTACTGATTATTGAGTCATAACTAATGCAAACTGAAGTAAAATAAACTACACACAGTCCTAAAAGGAGGTAGTACGGCGGTGGCAAAATCTAGAGGTGAAAAATAAGTACACAGAAAGAGGGAGAGTGGAAAAAGTCTGTAGATTTCCTAGCTAGCCCCTGGTGGAAAGAGGGCACATTGCTTAGATCCCAGGGGAAAGGTTGTTTCTGTAGCATTATTGATGAATCCCGAAATGCAAGGAGCACATCCATCAAAAAAATATTGTCATAGCTAAGCCATTGCCTGTCAGAGTTCAAGGAGTGTCTGGACAAGGCTCTTAGTCATATGGCTTAGTGTTAGGTAGTCCTGCAAGGTGCAGGGAGTTGGACTTGGTCCTTATGGGCCCCTTCCAACATGAGATATTCTATGATTGTAACATTTCTTGGCTTATTTTTAAACTAAATGTTCTTCAATGATCTTCTCTAGTCATACAGCATGTGTAAAATGAGCATCCAAAGCAGCAAGGTCCACCTGTCACCAGATTCCTCTTACCAGAGCTGTTATGAGATCCCCGTGAGCCCAGCAAAAGGGTAACAGTTTGATGCCACCCATTTCAGCAACCCAGCTGGCCAGATGTCAGCTCATCAGTTGAAGTTGGGGTTGGCAGACACTTAGTCACT
This sequence comes from Elanus axillaris, assembly GCA_026212715.1. Classification (NCBI taxonomy): domain Eukaryota; kingdom Metazoa; phylum Chordata; class Aves; order Accipitriformes; family Accipitridae; genus Elanus; species Elanus axillaris. The sequence goes on from JANZLQ010000032.1 coordinate 22,734,994, forward strand.
TGGGCAAGCACCTTCCTTAGTGCAAGCAAGTGTATTCACCCCTACTATGTCCCCAGAAGTTTTAAAATTTCACCCCCGAGTCTTGTTACTTGGCATCCTGCTAAAGTAGTGGGGACATATTCTGAGAACTGCAAGTTTGATGCTCAACCCTTTTCAGCCTGCCAAGGAATAGCTAGAGGCCAGTTTGTCTGGGTTTGATCCTGGCCAGTGGAGAGAAACCAGAACCAAATATCAAGTCAACCCTTGGCTTTCATTGCCTCTCTGTTCGGTAGGCTTTTGCATGACCACTCCCAAAGAAACCTTTTGCTTTTTACATAATTTGTCAAAGGTCACATTTTGAGCCCTCATCAGATTTTCCATCCTCTGACTCTTCTTCATGTGCTCACCCCTCAGGTCCCTGTTGGAAAAACCTCAAACTTTGGTGGAGTGCAAGTTAGTCTGGAAGCCCCCACCCGAAAGGAGGTTTGGATACAGATAATGATTTCAGACACAGAATGTGCTCAGCAAATCCACTGCAGTCAGTGGATTTGCTTGGAGTACATAGCCTGGCCCTTTCTGAGTCACCTTGTGGTTCAGATAACCATTGACAGAAGAGTTGGAAAAGCCGCATCGTGTTCTTATTTCCTAACCAACTCGGTGACAAGACAGGTGTTAACTACATGATGACTGGAGACCTCTAGCAGGACGTTGCTTGCATTTCTCATAATTTCTAGTGTATACAACAGGAGACAGCCCCTCATTCCCTGTTGTAATGGGCTTCATAGATTGTGAAATCCTCCAGAGTTTCAACACGAAAATGTGGCAACTGCTAGCAGTACCGACCTCATACTCCTGGGCCTGATCCATAATGTCAAGAAAGCTGCAACTTGGAGTTGCCCCTAATTGTATGGGAATCATTATATCCATTTTCTTATAGTCAGTTATCCGCTCCAACGCCAAGACAAACAGGGAAAGCAAAGTCATAAAAAAGATTCAAAGGTAAACAAAGTTCCCCAGAAGCAACTTCAGACTACGGATCTAACCCAGAACCAGAGGTGCAGAGACCATGCGTAGATGTGTTCTCAAGAAGTTTTTTTAGAGCAAATAAGTTGAAAGAAAACTTGTCACCTTGAGGATGGAAACTTCAGAACAGGCATTTTCTCTCTTTCCATCTCTCCCTCCTTCTGTCTTCACCAATATCCCCAGGCAGCTGGAAGAACCACCAGGGTGATCTCAGTGGTAAACAACGTCCAACATGTTTTTCCCCGCTTTTGATAATGAGTTGGTTTCATCAAAGCTTGGCCCATTTGGAGAGGCTCATGGGGAGTTCAGACCCACAAGGCTTCCTCCTTTGCAATGTGCTTTCAAAAGTTTCCAGGACAATGACATCATGAGAAAAATGCCTGTCTCATGTTGCCTAGACAAGTTTGGGGAGAGGTGTGCCTCTTCCCACTGCTCTGCTTCGCTTCAGGTAGGCGAGTTGGACACAGTAGGCTCCATTTTTCAGAAAACAACAGCAGCAGCTCAGCTGTCCAGAGGTGCAATTAAAGGCCTTCAAGAAGTGGCCTGGTTTCCAGACACCTCAGACAGCTCACAGCATTTGCCTACAATGCACATATTTTTACAAACCCGATGATGTAAGTGGGAGGTCTTGGATGCTGAGCACTTTCGTTAAGATGACCTGTGGTTACATGAGCTACACCTTCACTAGGCAGGGACCTACTACGCAGGAGGTATTGCCACTGCCTAGAGTGGCTCGTGAGCTCCTGGCCATACAGTTTCTCCAGGGGTCCCTCCATTTGGATCAGCTGTTACCTCCGGGTTCCCCATCTAGGCTGCACTGCTACTGGGATTGCAGCTCATGTATACCTCTCCAATGTGGAGTGAAACCACTTAGCTCAAATACTGGTGGCTGTGTAGCTGCAACGGTCTAGGGCTTGCCTGGGATGCAGAAGAAGCCAGGGAAGGAGGGTGAGTGTCGGTGGGTGGCCTGCATTGAGATCCACAATGCTGCAGCTTGTCCAATTTGCAGTGGTGATACCCCCCGCTGTAACAGAGGAGCTCAAGGCTGCATGGGGGTATAGACCAAGGTGCAAGTTCCGGCCCCATGCATCGGGGGCTGAAGCTAAACCTGGCTTTTTTTCTGCTGGTGAAAAGAGTGGAGCTGAGGTGAATATGCTTTGAAGGACAGGGCTGGCTTCTGGGGCTGCCACAGGAAGGGGAGAAGTGGGGGGGAGGCACAAATGGCTGGCGGTTGGATCGACATCACTCCTACAATGAACACACGGAGCAGTTCCTTTGATAAGCGAAAGCAACAGCATCTTTGGCTCTGCAAACCTGTGGCACAGGCAAAGGTTGTGGCAGCCAAAGCGTGCTGCAGGCAGCTGCCAGCTTTGCCTAAACCCAGAGTCCACCCTGTGCACAACTCTCCCACACTTTACTAGCACTACATGTGGATAGGACTCTGGCTCAGATGAAAGAATGTCCCGGAAGACAACGCTTCTGACCTGACGAAAGCAAATGTCACAGCGATGGAAATCAGTGGGGTTTATTTATCTACATTAAAAGTGTCATCTTCTCCTTTCTCATGTCTGCAGCCACACAGCCCGGGCACAGCTCACAAGACTTGTGCACCCAGAGCAGAAAAAATACATTTGTAGCTCCAGATCCCTCGGAACTACACAGCAGTTTGCAAAACTGGAAACCACTGATGGTGCCAAGGCTCCTTCCCAGTTGGCATCTTGCAGTTGAGTTAATTCTCCTGCCAAGAAATTCCCAAAGTCTCTGGCCGTGAAGAGGAAAAGCTAAAAAGCAATGGGGGCAAAGAAATCCAGTGCTCTGGGCCCAGAACTGGGAGACATAGACTGCAGCATTCCCGCTCCACTGCATCCCCTCCTCCCTCCAAGGTCCTGGTCAAGTCACTTAATTTTCCTTAGTTCTCCTGCTATAAGGCAAGGAGCAGTAATGCTCACTTCATAAGGGGAGGTGGGTGGTCAGTAATAGCTATTTCTATAACCCTGCTGCCTGTGCTCAGCTAAATCAGATGCAGCATTAGTTGGGAGCCCAAAATCCAGTGAATAAGCAAGCCTGTTGCCCTCTGAAAAGGCAACTTTGGCCTGTTTTGCACAGCAGCTCCTCCCACTCCATCCCGTCTCTCCAGGCGAGTTGTCTGACTGTTTCCCTCGAAGCAGTAGGCTGCAGACCCTCTACAGGGCAATCCATACAACAGTCGCCTTTTTTTCCTGAGTGCCACTTTTGTTTGCAGGTAGCTATCGTATCTGACTCTCTGGTGTGGTCATGAGCCAGTTATGCCACTGGGTCTGTCTGGTCAGGACTGGTTTTTCCCATATATATTACTTTTGCAACATTTAATTTCCTATTTTATAGCTAGTCATTTGTAGTCATGTTGCAACCCTTTCCATTTAGTTTTTGGGTTGACTACCCAGATCAGTACTGTATCATCTGTATTTTATCACCTCGCTGCTCATGACTTTTTCTGGAGGATCATTTCTGAATACCGTGAACCATGGTCCCAGAAGGATTCTCGAAGGACACTGCGGGTAACCTCCCTCTATTGTGAAAGATGACTATTTGAGCCTATTCTTTTTCCCTGTTTCCTTTAACTTGCTATTAATCTGTGAGAGGAGCTTCCCTATTGCCCCAAGAGAGTTTGTTTTCATTAGTTAGCCTTTGTAAATGCTGTTTTGGAAATGCAAGCGGTTTAGGTCTGCTAGACTACCTTCTTCCATGTGCACACGGACTCTTTAAAGAGCTCTTTGATTTGCAGGTCTTGCTTTCCCTCTACTAAAGCCATGTGGCTCATTATGTTATCCTTATTCTTATGCATATTAATTTCCATTGATTTTTATGGAACTTTATGAAATCTGCCTGGAACCTTTCCTAAAGGTTGGTGTCACATTTGCCACATTCAGGGACTTATCTAAGTGTTGGGGTACACCTCAGCTCAGCACCCCCATTTCAGTTCATCTCAGACTGCTGGGTGAAGGCCAGCTCCTCTGCATCATCCTCCTCACTTCTGGCTCCTCTTCTCCTGATACTCCCACTTGAGCGAGTGTCTCCACTTCATGCAGCGTAAAGAGCTGGGTCTGGTGTGAGAACAGCCCATGACTAAACCTGTGGGTCCTGCTGCACCGAGAAACAATAATTTACAGGGTCTGACAATGTAATGTCCCCATGACACCCTCCTAAAGCATTTGTCCCATCAACATGGGGATGCAGAAAATTCCTTCTTACCATTGTGCCTTCTTCCTTTGCAGCTTCTTTAATTCCCCTTAGCGTTTCTACAGACACCACCAAAATTTCACTGGCTGATCAATACCATGTCATAGCCCCACTAGTATTAATTGTCCCTAATGACCCCCTCACCTCTCTAAAGTTCCGGTAAATAGAGACTCTGTGGTAGGTGTTGACGTGATTAGCTTGTTTCCCTTATTTGACATTATGCTTTCTGTAATATAGAGGGCCACCCCCCCACACACAAGCACTATCAGATCTGTCTTCCCAACCCCTGGGTGGTAGATTAATGTTGTCATTCATATTTATCCATGACTAAGTACTCTGAAATGCAGACGGTGGAGAGGCCCTGAATGTCAGCCTAGACCATAAGCTCCCCGGGGCAGAGATGGCATCTTTACTGCGTATGTAACCAAGCTGTGCAACTTTCCAGGCTTCACCATTTCACGTGGCGAAGGGATTTGGCTGAACCACAACGTTCAAAGATTACGTTGTGTAAATTTTTCCAATTCTCCAAGTTTCGCTCAGCCAGCTTCAACAAAAAGGCTCATGAACCTCTGGGAGCCTTTTGATGAACTTTTGCCAAATTTGTGGATGGTCACTAAAACATAACCCCACATATATTTAAAAGAGCTTCTGGCTTTGCAGCTAAAGTTGAAATGTGAGTTCTTTCATCAGAGGCACTCTTAAATCAAGCCGGGGTCTCTTAAAGCACCGTGTCTTAGTGATGATTCTGATTCTACATGTGAATTTTGCTGTTCAGGTCAACAGTCTGTCAAGAGCAGATATTAACATATGTGGTTCCACATCCGCCTCCCGCAACGGAGCGCTACACTTTGCTAACTTTCTCCAGACCCAGAAAGCCTCTCCTCTGCTTGGAGACAGCCACGGCACAGCGTGGCCAGATCACTTTCAAGTGACTCCTTTATCTTTCCCAATTGTTTTTCCCTAACATCTCTTTTCCTCTGGATGAATCTGCTTATACGAAGTCAAAGCTTTGAACATGTTGTACTAGTTAACAGAAAAATTCAACATAGTTAAACTATGCCGTAAGCTTCTTTTCCACCCCTCTTCTCCACCGCGGAGGGAGAACAAAGGTTCTGCCCCAGGAAGGCAGGAGGTGGAGAAGGAGGAGGGACTGGTGGGCTGGCTGTGAGGATGCAGTCCTGCTCC
>JANZLQ010000032.1:22752725-22763847 GCA_026212715.1 Elanus axillaris
GGGGGTGGGTGCCCCCCCCATGCGGGGGTCCGCGGGGACCCGGGCTGGGGAGGGCAGCCCAGCCGTCTCCCATCGGCGGCATCCCGGCCGGGCGGGACGGACACCCAGTTTTCCCTCGGGATGGCGGCCGGGACAGGCTGGCAGCACCAGCGTGGAGAAGCCCAGGGCAGGACGACGTGCAGATGGCCCTGGGCGCACCCCAGGTTTTTTTAGATGCGAGGCCGTCCTGAGCACACCGAGGAGGAGAATATAATATACCGCCGTGTAATGGGGGAATGGGAGTATTTCTTCACCCTCACAAGCTGCGGTCTCTCCCCTACTCGCCGGCTTCCACAGGGCCCACCAAAGCCTGTGAAGCCCCACGTAGGCTTAGGAGCCCGGGTGGGCTGAGGGACCAGCTTGGCCACGCGTTGTGTCCCGGTGAGAGACGACGAGGGACACGCTGGGGATGCGCCGGGGAAATCTGGGGGAGGTGAGAAGCAGCAAGTTCACGGGCAGACCCAGAAACGTAAGAGCAAAGGAAGGAGAAACAGAAAGCACGAGAAAAATCTTTCAGCCAAACCCATTTTGGTTTTCTTCGCAAGTTGTTAAAAAAAAAAAGAACCCAACACAAAAATTATACAGATCCTCACCTCTGCCTTGCAGGTAACCAGGAAACCTGCCCTTTTAAATGTTTTTCTTGCAGGGTATTTACTTTGCTCCCTAATGCTGCCTCGCTTGCTCGGTTAGCCGTGGAACAGCTGCGCTGCTCTCCCGGGCGGGAGAACAGAGCCCGCGGGATTGCGTCTCCGTAGGGAGCACCACACCGATCCCCCAAAGCGTCCCCAGCTCCGGGGAGCAGCCCCTGCTTCCCGCCAGCCCCCGGGGCAGGAGAAGCCAGCCAGCTCCCTGCACCTCAGCAAAGTCACTCCGGTTTTAGGGAATGCCAGCTGTACTAAGAAATAGAAATAACGGAATAAAATCACCTCCCCCGGGAACAAGCCAAGGCTTTCTGGAGCTAAGCAGTTACGTTTAACTGAAGGGGCTTTTTTATCTTTGAAAGAGCCACTGGAACAGAGTGTCCCACAGGTAGGACAGTAGGCTGCTCGTTTTTGACAGGAACCGCAAAAAAGCAGATACTTTGGAAGGCGGCGAGCCGTGCTGATGGCAAGGCTTTGCTCCCCAGGTAGCTGTGTCAGAGTTAGCTGAGGTTCCTCTGATCCCCGCCACTCCATGATGTGGGGCCCGGGGGTGCGGGATTGGAAACGACGAGGCTACGCCTCCGGTTCCTCCCAGCCCCAGCAGTATTCCCGCCTGGGAGAGCAGCTCCCACATCAAACATCAAAATAGCAGGGTGCAGAAGCCCCTAAAAGTTTCAGCGGGCGGAATGTGCTGCCTTCGGCCATGGGGTCGGAGAGCCTGCTTTGGCGAGGCCAAGCAGGTCTCGGGCATCCCTGCGATGTGATGTTCATCAGCACTAATTGCCTTAGCGAGAGGCAGAAGCAAACTCGGCGGCAGTGACACCGAACTCAGCTCTCAGGTCAGATGCTGCGGTCGCCAGCACCGTGGAAATACTGCAGATAGATAGGCTGAAAGATGCCGGGACGCAGATGTGAGTCACATACTTTATCACTGTATAAATATCTCAAAATACTTCCAAACCTCTGAATAACACAGAAATGCAGCCAGCTCCGGGACGGAGGGCAGCAGACAGCAAACCGGAGCGTTGCAGAGTAACGGCAGGAAGGAAGGATTTGGCAGGCTCCCACTTGCACCGAAAGGCATCCGTGCTGTCCGTGCAAAACCATCTCCTCCCTCCCGGTAGCACCAGGAATCTGCAGAGCGATCCCCATCTGTGTGCCCTCCTTCAGGGGTGCCAGCCCTGGGTCCTCTCCCCAAATGCCACCCTGGGAGCAGCGAGGAGCGCCTGGTTTTCCGTGCCGTGCCGCAGCCTGGCTGGCTGAATGCGGAGGGGAAGGTGGTTTTCTAAGAGGGGATCTCCTTGTGCTGCCACGGGCTTGCTCCTGCACGGGCATTTCGGGAGCATAGAGAGGGCTGGGATCAGCAAAGAGGTTCTGCCCCCGGAGAACGTGCAGAGGTGCCCGAGCAAAGCGCTCAGGGTCCACCGGGCAAAGCAACGTGCCATCCCTATGCTCCGGGTGCTTTGGGGAGAGGGAGAAGCAGGGTGATGACTGCATCCCAGTGAACAGATTGCTATTTTAACTCCCAAATGGGTTTCATTACTAGCTTTTTTGTTTGGGTTTGTTTTTTTTTTTTTCCCCCTTATTCCAAGGGGCAGCTAATGGTTTCTTGGGTTTTTTAGAACAGGCTTTCCTGATCGCGTCACCAGTAAGTGAGATTAAGAGTTTCTCTCCCCCTGCTCCCAACCCCCACATCTTCCTGCCAGATCCCTTTGGTAGGGAAGGAGAGTTAGCAATATTCACAGATCCCAGTCATTAGGCCTTTCCTGCACAATTTCTAAAATGCACTAAGAGAAAGGGGCGGGGGGGGGAAGGGGGTAAAGAAAAACCCCTTTATTGTGCTGAAGCTCATAAATTCACTGCGGGATGATTTATAGCAGCAGAGCGTAGCACCTAACTCAAGTCAATGCAAGAGGTTAATATGAAAGGTTAAGGGACTCGGTTCTGGCTGATTTATGGTTGGTCTGTCGGCTTTTATCCTGACCACAGCTCTGCAACTGTAGCTTGGGACTCTACAAAGCACAAGAGGGGGTGGTGGTGTTAAAAAAATAATGTGTATTTAGACATTATCCCTGCCTATAAAATAAAGACCCCAAAATGCTTAAATGACCAAGGAGCTTGCGTATCACCACATGCCACTGCAAAAGCAAAGCGCCTCCGCTCCTTCATTCCCCTGCTCCCAGACCAGAGGGGACTGCTGTGATCATCTTGTTTGCTTCCTGTATTACACAGGCAATAGGTTTTTCTCCCCAAAGTTGGGTTACAGCCTGTCTTTCCAAACCCTGCCCAAGCGTAAAGCTTCCAAGCGCCAGGAAGCCCCTCTGCCCCCGGGATGGGCAGAGGTGCCTTCGGTGGCAATCAGCTGATACCTTGCTCCAAGGATGAACTTGTTCGATTCCGGCATCCAGCCATTGCGTCTTAGGATGCATTTTCACTTGCATGAACGGCAAAGCCCCATGCACGGAGACGCTTGTGTTTGCACGTGTGCACGGCCAGTGATCTCCCAACCTTTTCTCTCCAATAAGGTGATGGGATCGTGCTCTACCCAGCCTCCCGCGATGGGATTTATTTGCTCGCCTTGCCAAAAACCTTTTCAACTTCCTCCGGGGCTTGTGCAGGCAGAGGAGAGCAGAACTGGGTGCAACTTTTGAGTAGCAGCCTCACCAAGTGTTGTACAACCTCTGCTCCCAGAAATATGGAGGGTTACTACTGGTGTCACGCCGGTAGTATTTCTATTAACACCCATGAACAAATTTGCTTCTACTTTTAAAAGTCCCATCTTAATTCCACATACTACAAGCTTTTAATCTGGCAGTATTAAGACAGGCATCGTCAAGAAATACGAGTAGGCAGATTTAATGTAAGTTGACTTTACCAAGCAGGCTGTATTTCTGTTTGAAAAAGGCAAGCAGTTCCTCTTACGAGACCCGTTCCTGCGAGGCCGTGTATTGGCAAAAGACTTTTGTCCGGGGTGTTTACCCTAACTGTTGCACTATTTAATCCATGACTGATATCAGAGTACTCCGCCTATAGTTCCCTGAATCTTCTCGTTCAGTCCCAGACTTCGTATTGTTTATTCTTGGAGTCTTGTGGATTTGCCCTAGATTTACCTCTGCGTAAGTGAGAGCCCAGTCTGGGCAACTGGGAGCAGTTCTGTCTGACCGTACGTGCCGGAGAAGGGACATAGCGAGGATACTTTCGCAGTAATATCTTGCAGCACCGATCCAAACCCACAAGAAATTCCTGTGTCTGTAAGTCTATTACTTTGTTAGAGAAAATTGGGTTTGTCCTTCGATTTTTTTTTTTTTATAAGATCATCTGTCTGTCAAAGGTTTGGGGAGCTGGGCTGCGTTGAGGCTCCAGCCCAGTACCTGCCATGAGGTTTTCCCACTCAGGACTGGGAGCCCGAGGCGACCCTCAGGCATTTGATCTTTCTCTCTCTGCCGTGCGGAGCCGGGGGGTTGCTCAGCGGCCCCCGCCACGGCACTGTGTCCTCCCAGGGACTGCCAGAGCCCTTGGCCGTCCTGGTCTTCGCCCGTGCCGTGCGGAAACCCCGCTCCCACGACTGCTATTCCCAAGCTGCTTTTCCAGCCAGAAAGGATGTTCATGTACCAGCTGGGCAGCGGCACAGAGGGGACAGTGTCACTGTCTGTTTGGGAACGCTCCCTGCGCCAAGGATACGCTCCCGGTCAAAAATAGCCGTTGGGTTTACGTGCGTTGGCTAAACAAATCATAAAGCTTTTAACCCCACTTGAAACCCGAATCTCCTGAGGATTTCTAATCAGAGAGAGAGAAAGGTACCCTTATGTGTTCGGAAAAGACATTATTTGTTTCTTCGCTGTGTAACTAAGCTTTTTGTTTTCACTTCATTTTCTTTTTGGTCAATTATGGTTGAATGAGCTCAAATTTTAATATCTGCGTGTTTATGCTACTAGCCACTGCTCCTGCTGCTTCTGGAGAATAGAGGATATTGGTTTATGGCCCATATGAGGCAGAAAGAGAGAGAGAGAAAGACAGAGGCAAGAAAGTTAACTTTTTAACTTCAGACTATGCTTTACCCAGTTCTTGAAGAACAACCCATGGGCGTATTCCTGCTCTTGGCTCTTAAATGATTTACATAATACTCAAAGGGCGTAAGATGTACAAATATTTTTAAGAGCTGTTGTGCAAAGGTGAAGTACAGAGTAACTTTGCCAAATTCTTCTAATCTGGGAAGGTAGGCATCTGAGTAAAGAACTGTGAGTTGTGCACACAACTGGTAAGATGCTTAAATGCTCAATATATAGTATTACAAGCAAAAATCGTCTCTCCCTCTCCTCTCGCCTTCCCTATCATCAGCGGACATCGACGGCTGAAGGCCTTGGCAGAAAAACTAAATCACAGATAAAAAAGTAATACGAACAGAAAGCCTAATCCTGCTGCCAAGGAGCTGAACAGCAAAACTGATGCAGGCCAGACTGGGCCCAGGCACACAGAAATTAGGAGAAGCTACTATCTAGATTGTGTGAGCCAACAGAATGCAGTTTCAGGGGGGTAGGGAGAAGGTTTCCCTTTGGAAACACGTCCACCCAACTGTTTGAAATGCTGGAGTCCGACATGACTCGGAGAAGGAGACAGTCCCCAAAACCCAACTTCCCTCACAGACCTGGACATACGTTTCCTGGACGGCTCCAAAAAAATAGGTATATTTCTCTTTTTAGCAGGCAGAAAAACAAACTTTAAAGTCCACGTGCCCGTACCAGTTGCACGTACGTGCGTGTGTACTTTTTTCTGGAAACACAGGCTGGAGAAATGAGTTTTCCAAACACTTGCAAGAACTGGTGCACGTTCTTGCACCCTTCGGCTCAGATACCTCTTTACAAGTCCGTGGTTTAATGCTGTGAGCAGCCACTGCTGCAGGGAGGCCACGCTGCTGTACGCGGCCCTTCGTACAGAGGGATCTCTCAAGAGTTTTAAAAACCGGTACAAAGACCTTGAATTGGCCTCTGGTTCTGTAAGGAGATTAACACAAGAGGTGTATTATCCTCAGCAGACCTGAATAGCAACATCATTGCATTGAGCTTTACTGGAGGTTTGTTTTCTCCAGTGGATTAATTTAATTTCCACATAAATTCAGTTCCCCATGACCGTATTTGCAGCTCAAAGGACAGGGACCCAATCTTGCAGTCCCAGTCAAAACCACACCATTTTTTTTCTTTTGCTGCTATAGTTATTTAGGGATTTCAAAGGAAGACAGTCTAAAAGGATCAGCTTAGCAAAGTCAGGCTAGCTTCTGTTCACAAACCCGGACTGTGCCTGGCAGCTTGTCACGTGCAGGTCTGAAACAGAGGTCAGGGCCAAGCGTCCAAGAGGACGCGACCAAATTGCCCCCCGCTGCCTCTCGCAGCAGGTTCCCTGGGCAATTGCCAAAGGCAGGCCAGGCTTGCACCCAGGGTAACACGGGAATGGTGTCCCCGGGGAGGGGAGGCTGGACACAAGGCAGCGGATGGAGTTTCATTTCATCCTCGACCGTGGAAGTAACCAGACTTTTCTTCCCGTGGTATCGGTGAGGTCTCTGTTCATCCCCCCCGTTCAGTGATCTCATCTTTGCTGCTTGGCCCAAGGTAAAATAAATTTATGGATTTAAGGTGACTAAAGGTTTTTAAAACAAATCTCTTCTCGTCCCTCAAGAAATCGAAAAAAATCATATTTCTGCTTTCTGTTTTGTTTAAATGGCATCACACAACTCCATTGCCCTCCCGGAAATATCACCCAAGAGCTGCCTCAAATATGAGCTGGAAGCGCTGATGCAGTTGAAGTAAATCACGCCGGTCATCCAGAGTGAACTGTTATTCCCATTCTCCTTATAAAAAGAATATTAACCTAGTAAAAAAAAAAAAAAAACAAATAATACAGAATAAAATGCTGAGTTTCTTGGAACTGGCTATCAGTCTACCGGGTCAATTTGAGGTTTTTAGTGAATATATTTCCTTCGTGCTGCTTGAGGCCTTGAAGAGGAACTACTATACCTCTTCCAATATTTCGCAGTGCCGTGTGTTGTATAAAAAAAGAAATCAGATGGACACATCCCTGGACTCTCTCCTCTTGTCCAGGCTGGCTGGGAGTCTTGCTGATTCTGCCTGTTGGAACACAATCAACCCAAACCCACGCAGCCCTCCTTCTGAACAGCGTTATCCTTTTTAAGCATCATTAGATTTCTCCTTTTCTGAATTGAGATAAACACGGAGGAGTCAAATGCCTCGTGTGGATGGCCGTGACGTCGTCAGAGCCGTGCCAATTTCTATGAGGTAGAAAACCAGCCTGGGTATTCAATGCGCTAAGCCCGCTGCAAAGAATTCTGCTGGGAAGGAAGGTGGGAAAATACAGAACAGGTAAAAAAGATACGTCTTAACCCCTCTAGAAACAGCGGGTTCGTATTTCAGACCCACGGGGTCACAAGACTGATGCCTTTCTTCAAATGAGTCCAAAAGTCCCAAATACTATTCACTGAGCAGATGTTCTCCAGTTAATAGCAAAGACGTGAGTGATTAGAACTGTTTTGCCAGCATATTTAACAGCTTTGCCCTACAGGGTTGTAGGCTGCTCAGCTGGATTTCTGTTCAAGAGAAGAGTGAAAAGAAAGCAAAGGACCAGCTTCTGGGTGTAAAACTAGTGTTATCCTCACTGAAACCGCTCCTCAGCACTGAAGTCGATAGAGCAAACAGCTTGAAGTGAGGAAAAATCTGACGTTTTCGAGCCCTCTTCTGGCTGCAAATATGGCTTTGACAATCACCGGCAAGGAGCTAAGAGCTGTTTCCATTCCTGCGAGCAGAGAGCTTGCTCGTGGGCAGGTCACCGTCGCCACGAGCCCTATTGCTTCCAGTCAAGTAGGCATGAGGTCACACGCGCCTTATGCACACCTCCTGCGACACGTGTGCGACCAGGATTAAGTCAAACGGAAATAATTCCATTAGTCCAAAAATGGAGATCAGAAAGCCTTATTGACCTTTATGGGCAGTGACACCTTCCCTCCGATGAGTGTGCTCAGGACCAAGTCTTGACGCTTGTTTCATGCCACTGAAGAAAACCAGAGGCCCGCGGGAAGACACTGTGAGCATGAGCGATGTAATTTGGCCCTTCGGGGTTTTTTTGCCCTTGATTGCTTACTGTGACAGGGTGCGGGGCAGAAGTCCATTCAGATGGCACGGAAATTTCAGAGTCGCAGGCAGCACAAAGTCCCCTTTAGGAGAAGCAGGACTTATTCCTAGTAAGGTGCTGTGAACACTCATTCACAAATCTGCCCATTTGCATCAAAATAGAAGAATTTGTGCGAGACGATATGGAAGTTATGACCATAATAGCTAATTTATTAGATACCACTTGCCCAATGAAGCTAATGTCATAAGCCCAACGTCACGGTGGAGGTTGAATCTACAGAGCAGTTTTGTCCGTAAAAACCTCAGTGTTGGATGTGAACTCAAGACCAAGGTTGGCCTGACCAGAAGAAGGGATTGAAATCACCCTTGTGCCACCGTAGGGGAACTGGCTGGTGACGGTTCAGCACCCTTGACCCAGGGCAGTGAATTTTTCTGAGTTGCCTGCTGAAAACTGGGGAGAAGAGAATACCGTATGTAAGTATTCAGAGACCAGAGAAACCCCATGGAAAGGGGAGCACTGGTTGAGCTGGTTGAGCCTTCAGGGACCAGCAGACTTTGTCCTGTGCGAGTGTTGGAGGCACTGATGGTTCAGCGAAACATCACGGTAGCAATACGGTCAGTCTCTGAATCCGCTGGGGGTCTAGAGTGATCGGGGAAGAGAAGGAAAGCTGGAAAATCCAGACCTAGCCGCAACTGGATTAATACTCATAAAGGCAGAGACACGGCCACACCGGCATGTGCCTGGGCCACGGGAACACCAGGTGAAGTGTGCCTTGCAGAAAGGGCACGCTTCTGCAGCATCCAAACCTGGTTACTCCTTAAGCCCGTTGGCTTCTTCTGGTCGGATGCACAAAGACGGGTTTCAGGTGCCCTGGATGTGCCGTTCTCCAGGCTTAGCCCGTGGAGATTTCACGCACCCGTGCTCACGGCGAGCCTGGGACGCATCTCTCATTCATTTGTTAGCAACCTGGTTACGTAGCGCTGCTGCTCCCGGCACATTTTGGTGAACCATGTCTGAATCAAGTCGAATTTGAGGGTTGCTACTTCTGGGTAAGCAATCAGAAGTTTAAATCGCATCTGGGTAAATATTCACCGTTGTAGGAGGGTTTGAGCGACTCCCACTGGAGCCCGGAGTCGTCTCTTGGAGCCTGCGGGCGGGTCAGGGAATGCCCGTGGCTTGCCTGGGTGTACGGCCATCTGTCCGCATGGTTTCATCCTTTTTCAGTGGCAAGTGTGGGCTTAGCGTTGATGCACGTGAAGGACTGGTGGCTTCACAGCGAAGCAGGTGCTCTGAAAGCTTTAAATAGCTCTGCCACATACTTCGAACATGACTGGCAGCACTCCTAGTATTCCGCCCTGCATTATTTGGCCAAGAAGCCTCAGTCTTTAGCTTTCAGGCTTGGCTATTTCAACCTCGAGCCTCCATATGTCTCAATCCCTTGGAGCATCCCACCACCGAGGCTTGCTTAACGCAGGTACGGCTCCCAGGGGTGCTGTGCAAACATGCCAAGGGAGGAGGACATAATGAGAACCCATGGCAGGACATCTGTAATTTAAGGCAGGATTGGAACCCAGGCCTTGGCAGATGTCTAGGAGAATTTTGCCCAAGTGTGCTTGTTTTCCTCCTTTCTTTTTCCAAGTGTTTGTTTCCCAGTTTGCACTAAATTTTATTGAAAACATCAGGCTAATAGCAATGGGGAGAGTGGCTGAGTAGATTTTGCCTCTTTTTCCCTTTTCTTTCTGGAATGCAGCCATCAAAATAAACATTAAATACAAAATGCTGGGGCTTGAGTTATTACTTGTGAGGGTGCTGGGAGGGAAATTTATAGCAACATTACTGTGTTTTGCTAGAAATCTCTTAATGCACCAAAGTGGAGAGGTGTGTGTGTTTTTTATTAAAATGTTACACTCTATAAATCTGAGCAGCAGGGAGGACACAGGTGGCCCTGGGGCTCAGCTGACCCGACTGTCATTTCCAACTTGGGAAAGGTCTGTCTGACTGTCCTCTTGCCCCATCCCAGCATCAGCGCAGCCACGGGCTGTCTCCGTCCCAGACTGCGACGGCTGTGGAGGCTCCGCATTTGATTCATTGCTGTTATTGTTGTTGCTGTTGGGTTTACTCCCTCTTTTTTCTCCTTCGGCTCTTTAAGCCACCAAAGATAACAAGTCACACTGAGTCATTGCTCCTGCCTTGTTAGTCCTGGGTTTCCTAACGATGTCGTCCAGACGCTTCTCCTTTTTGGACTTTCTCGGTGACTTTGTCTCACGTCCTGGCTGCAGCTGTGCCCTGATGAGAAGGTTTCATGGGTGGATGACCCCTAAAAGCTGAGGACGGTTGCTGGGCAGAGGTCTCTCTCGCTGCGGCTGGGCAAGATCGTTGGCCATGCCATTTGGAGACTGGGTGCACATCGCCAGGCTTTCTGACTCAGTAGTCTGAATCACAGTGGCCCAATTTCTGTCAGAGCTGCTGCAGCTTTCCCTGGCTCCAGGGGAAGCTGAAGAAGCTCAGGACGTGGGGAAATCCCAGCCACTCACGTCCCTGTGTCGGTCAGTCGATAAGATACTTCTCTGCCTGAAATTTGGGGGCTGGCTGAGCCTTTCAGCCTGGGACGGTGCTGAGCTGCTCACTGGAGAGCATGGCAGAGACCGGCAGGACTCCGGGGCTCTTTCCCAGCTCCCAGTAGACAGCAGATTTTGCGGCTTGGTGTGAGTTTGGGCAACCACTTGTTTAAGACTCCGTTTCTCTGCCTTAAAAAAAAAAAGAAGAGTGCTTCCCTCGGTGTGAGACTTTACAATAAATAAGCAGCATCCTCACGGGTTGTACATCCAGGCAACACCTCAGCTAGCAAAATTTCTTGGATGGTTTCTATAAGAGCAGCCCTGGGCCATCCTGTGGAGGGAATCTGCGAACCCTGTGAACAGATTCCCCCTTAATTAGGCACGGCTCTTACACAACCAGCCTCGATCGCATTTTTTGTGGGACCTCAAAAAACCAAAAAAACCCAAAAAAAACCCCAAAAAAACCAAAACAAAAAAAAAAAAACCCAACACCCAAAAATAAGGAAAAGCAGGGTTCCTGGAAGGCTTAAAAAAATAAGCAGGCAAACGAGTAACAGAAAACAGGTGCCGCCGAGTACCGGGCCCCCCCGGCGGGAGTAACGGGGCTAGGGAGGTGAGGCGGTGGGTTAGGGGGTTGAAGTATCCTAGTATGGAGGAGAAGTTTAGGTGTGGGTTTTGTTTGGGTTGGGTTAGGGCCTGAGTTATGTTTAAGAGCTCTAGGGCTAGGATAATGCCTAGGATTGTAGC
>JANZLQ010000032.1:22778976-22799055 GCA_026212715.1 Elanus axillaris
GGGGGGGAGTCAACAGAAAGTCAGGGCCCATCAGAGAAGTGCTATCAATGGGAAATGAGGAACCTGAGGAAGAGCCAGAACAAACGTTTTGGGCAGGCTTCCGTCTGGGGGAAATAAAAGAAACGTGTAATGTCTCGAAATAACTCCTATCTGATTGCCGTAGTGTTTAGGGAGATAGGGCTGCGTGTGCCAGCACCGCTGCAGAAAAGAAATACCTTGGGTCTCACCGGTTCCTCCTGTAGCTGCCTCCTCAGGACTTTGGGTATCGGCTGACCGCTTCAGCTGGGAGCAGTAAGACCGGTGTCGGGGTAGGATGCAGTTTCCAAAGAGGAAAATGGGGAACGGTGTTCATTCTTTTGATGCAAGAGGGATCAGATAACAAAGGTGCTTGCAGACACCTAACCTATTCAGGAGCGGTGGAAAGTGAAAGGAATTCACACCAGAATCAGAACAAAATAAAGATGTAAACTGTGCACAGGGAGAGAGGGCAATATCGGGAATTATCCCAGAAAGGGTCAAAAACAATCAGAGACCGACTCTGCGCTGGGACAGCGCCCAGAGAGATCTGAAGGCCCAGCTGCAAGACCCCGACTCCGCGAGGTGCTGGGGAACGTGCGTGACGCTGGCCAGAAGACGTTTCACAAAACCGGGGAACCGGGGAAATGTTTTTCAGCCTGAAACTTAATAGGAGGCCTGAGCCACCACAAGGTTTCTGAAAGACTAGAAAATCATCTCGAAAAGGAAACCAGAGGCTCACCAGCTTGCTGGGCGCGGAGCTGGTCTCAGGCTGTTGGGTCTGGCCATTTCCAGTGCGCGTCCTCTGTGCATGGAGGGCCACAGCATCAGGTTTTTCCCAGCCCCAGTTGAGAAAAGACCCCGTGGGAGGTTGATGCATGTCCATTCCCACCACGTGGCTGGCTGGGAAATGGAGCCGGACAGAGCTTTGCTCTCCAAGCGCTTCTTCACAGGGAAGAGCCTGAGGCTGAACGCTGGGGCAGGGCTACGCTCCAGAGCCTGGACCACAGTGCTGGTTCTCCCGTTGAGGAGGCTGCGAGACCTTCTGGAGCACTGTGCCGTTCTTTTCCAGCCTTCCCTGGGATGGTGCATGCCCAGACCTCATCCTGGAGTGGAGTCAGGAGCACAGCTGTGGCAAGGACCCATACCTGAGAGCTGAGAAGCGCTGCGTTATAGACATAACCTGGCTTATCAAGATTTGGTCTGAACCTTCGTAAGCAGATTGGAGCCAGATATCAGTCTGAGCTAGACAGGACACAGCCAAATGCTAGAAGGCAAGAGGAAGAAGAGACCCACCTAAATTGGCAGAGGACCTGCAGACATTTTGTGTTCCTCACGTCTCCAGATGCCAGTGAGGACTTCCAAGATAAATAGCCGATGGACCAATTGCTAGACACTTAGGCAGATCGTGCAGGAGGCCAGAAACACTCCGTGAAGCTGTGGGATTTATGGCAGAGCTTAAATATTGCATTTCAGCCCTTGAATAGAAGTTGGAAGGCTGCTACTGGAAGAGAAGGGAAGCTGGTTGCTTTATATAGGTATGAGGTCCTGTGCTAGAGAGAAGAATATTTCCATCCTGTTCATACCACTTCAAGCTATTAGGAAAAGAGACTTAGGCAGGATAAAAAGCGATGGGGGATTGGCTACAACATCAAACACGAGTGTAGCAGCTTGGTTAAGTGCGGCTCTGATGGGGAGGGGAAATAGCCACAGAGAGGGTTGTTATAAGTATATGGCTAGTCAGGACAGAGCCTCGTAAAAATCTGCTGAAAGGCCCAAACTCATCTCGGGAAACGGGGACTGAAGCTGCCCATGCAAAGCTGGGTGGTGCTGGTTTTAAGTTAGGGTTGAGGCTGTAGCAAGGCTTTGTGGTGCCCAGGGCTGGATATTAAGTTGGTGTTCAGAGAACCCCACTCTTCCCTTGTAGCCTTTAATTAGTTTGCTTTTGGGAAGGGTACTTTTGTGGCTGGTTGTACTGGAAATCCCCTTTTCCTTAGCCTTGGTGGCAAAAATTGGAGTTCTTGCTTCAACAACCTATTTGCCTCCGTTTGGCAGCGGTCCGCTTCAGAGGGAGGGCTACGGGGGAAGTCAAGCAGCAAGAGAGGGGTTTATCGCCTGTGTAATTCATAGGCATCCCAGACGCTCGTTCAGGTGCTGCGGTTGGTAATTGGAACTAGACAGAGAGGGAGATGATGGAACAATCCAAAACGGAGCCATCCCATGGGTACAAGGAAAGGCAGGGACTGAGGAGGGAGAAATGCATGCAGGAGGCTGGACCGCCGGGATCCAGGAAAATGCTCGGCATAGCCAAGGTGGGAGACGGCCTGACGCTCGGCATGTACATCGCTGTGGTTGGGACCTTGTCTGTGAGCAGCAGCCGGCGGTGTTTTCCTTTAAAGACACGGCCCATGCGAAAGAAAGAGGTTTGGGCAATGGGTTTGCGGCCGCCTGCCTCCGTGGGCAGGCCCCTGAGCTGTCTCTTTGAGCTTGCAGCCAGTTCTTGGACCTCCTCTGCTGTCCTGGTTAGGAAAAAAAAAAAAAAAAGCCAGCAAGAGCTTTGCAGTGTAATATATTAATCAAAGGGTGCTTGTGCCTTACCATTAATAGATAATATCTGGGATGTGCCTTACTAGGTTCGTTTTGATTTCCACAGTGGATATCTGGAGGTGAAAACGGCTTTCGTGTTAGCACAAGTCTGTAGCAAACTGTAGCGTGGGTCTCCCGTCACCTGTGTAAGGCAGCCCTCGCTCACGAGACCAACAGAGCCGGTATTCCATGGCCAGCCACCCGGTCCCTGCCTTACAGCTGAGGCTACCCTGGCGTATGGTAGAGACCCTTTCATAGGAACTGGTAACTTTTTATAAACTGGCTGTCATGAGCTGGAGGCTGCCAATCTGAAACTGAACCCAGAGCAAGGAGAACTGTTGGGAAGAGGTGTGACACGCGCCCCGGGCGAACGCTCAGCCAGGGGCGATGGGGCAGCCCTTCCCGATGCGAGGGAAGGGAGCACGGCACCGTCAGCCTGCCTGGCCATGCAGGGCACTCATCCTGCTGCTGCAGGCTCAGCCGCGGACTTGCCAGGATGACAAAAGCTCCACACGCTCCTTGGGAGAAGAGAAAGCTACCTCGGTGGCTGGAGGAGAGCGGCTGGGCGTTTTCAGAGCTGAAGCAGTTTCTGTTGAAGAGAGCTGGGGGTGCCGGCAGGGTGGGGATGGCACCGACACGAGACCCTAGTCACCAAAGGCTAGTTCTGCCAACGCCTCGTTCAAATGCCTTTTTTGGGGGTGGACATGTCCCTCAGCAGGACAGCAAGAAAAGATTGAGGCCGCCTCCTTTTTCTTCGCCTTTCTTTCACTGTCTGCAGGAATGAAAACGCTTCTGCTTCATCCAGGAGATGTAGGTTTGCAAGAGCAGAGTTCAAGGAGCTAAAAGTGTCCCTCAAGAAGGCTCCTGGTATCAAAACAAAGGGTGACTGAAAAAAACCCCCTCATTTGGCAACCGTGTCTGCTTCTGAGTATGGAGTCTCTTCAGAGTAGCTGGGCAAAAGCTCCCTGGTCATGCTGGGAAAGCTGGGAATTTAAAGATGAAATGTTGTATAGGAGATGGGGAAGTAAAACAATGGGTGATGAGTATTCATGAGAGTTCATTATCCCCGAAACACTCAAAAAGGAGGTTCTGAGGTTTCTTTACGATGTCAAAACCATTGAACATCTTGAGGTTGCAAAATCCTTAGTCGAGCCAAGAGAGAACTGTGTTTTAGGAAAACGCAGACAGATGATGGAAAATTACTACAGGAAATGTGGTGCGTTTCTTGCATGTGTACTATTTCAAAAGTGGGTCCCCAAAGATGGGGAGAAACCCTACTGAGCAGTGTCTCCTGGGGACTTCACTGCGATTCTTTGCTGTTGATGTTGTTGGGCCTTTGCCTGAGATGGAATCTGCCAGACAATATTTGTTGGTAGCTATGGATTTCTTTAGAAAATGACCTGAAGCTTACCCAAAAAGGAACCAAGAGGCTGTGAAGGCAACCAAGCTTCTAAGGGATGAATTTTTCACCATATTTGGGGACCTAGACACAAAGAGCATGCAACAAGGCAGAGGCTTTGAGGCCAAAGCGTCTCAGCAGGTTTATCGGAGGCTAGCAAAGGCAATAGGAGGTACCCAGGACCCTACAGATGGTGGAGAGGGGAAGCTCGGCTGGTCCTGGGAGGAAGGCATCGAGCCAACTGCATGGCGCGTGGCGTAGATGCCCCCATTTACACTGCCTGGTCTCCCAGTGCTGCTCCTCAAGGTCTTGGTATCCTCCGCGTCGGCATCTGAGAGACCTTAGCGTGTCTTGCGCAGCACCAGAAACCTATGAGTGGGCAACTGAATCACCCCCCAGCTACTTTACGAGAGAATGACAAAAGGACCAGGTCTACTCCAGCCCTTTGTCCTTTCTGTTGATTTTAATGACTTTCAGAGAAGTAGAAAAGGAAAGTGCAGTCTGACGCCCGTTCTCCTTTTTGGGGCATTAGCCAGGAAACACAGCACGCTCCCTGCAAGACGTTGGTGAAGTTGGGCCATTGGGTATGCACCGGTCCGGCCTATCTGGACTCTGCAAAAACTAAGTGGAACGGCTCAGTTTTTTCTAGAGAAAAACAAATGTGAGTATTGCCTCAGGCAACATCCGCGTTCTCTGATGTAGGCTGATGTGTGGAAACCTGGCTGATTCCACACGCCGTGGGGATGGAGAGATTAGGAGCCCAAAGGAGATAAACCACGATGTGTAGCAGTGACCACGTGCACGCATTAACACGTAGGAGGCCAGTGGGTCCTGGCCCAGGAGGAATTACGAGGGGAACCGAGTGGGTCCTGAAAGCCAAGAATACAGCTGTGGATGTTGAGCCTGACAGAAATTAGTTCCCTACTGGGGAAAAATAGGGAATGGCCCAGTTTAGCCCACAGGTTTCATTAAAACCAGAAACTCGGCAGAGAACTCCTTCTCGGGGCGGTGGGGGGTGTCAAAAGGAAAGGGAGCAGCAGCTGAAAGCCTGCCGTGGCATCCCAGTGGGAGCAGAGTCAGTCTGAGCTGGCTCTATGAAAACAGCCCGACAGGCAAACCCGATACGAGTATGTAACTAGCTAAATTGGTTGCTCTGACGCTCTTCCTCCCCATATGTCTGGGAAGAAGCAGGTCCCTGGGTCTGGGTTCTGCCGGGAGGATGCTGAACAGGGGATGGTTTTGCAGGGGTGCCCGGCGGCGGTGAGCCAAGCAGTTCCCTTTTGCTCAGCCCCATGCTAGAAGTACCGACACAGCGGCGTGAGCCCGGGCAAGCCGACGAAACCAGCAGATGAAGGCACCGAAGACCGCTCGAAGCACACCCCAGAGCAGGCTAGGAACGCCCAGACCTGGGGGTCGGGGTAAGCAGGGGACCCGCAGGGCAGCAGCGATGGCAGCGTAGCACCGCGGTTGAGCCCAACGGGGCTGCCCTTGCCCATTCCTCGCCCCGCCGTGTCCTGCAGAACGCGACTTTCTGCTCTCCTGGCAGAGCTTTCTCCTGGGGACAAGACCTGTTAAATGAAGAGATGATACACTGGCTTCCAGATTGTTCCCAGCTGGTAATAATCTATAGAGCTTCTTACTGTAGCGTCTGAACATCACAGTCCAGCTACTGACGGGAGACGGAGCACCAAAGTTTTGTTTTCTGTTTATGTCAGATCACGTTCTTGACAAAGTTACGCACCCACACGTTCTCCCATCCCTCTCGGCTGGGAGTTATTTTGCAAAGGAGTTACTTGCAGGGGAAGGTTGTTTAGTCCAGTATGTACTACAGTTTGAAACAAACTGGACTGTATAGCAGTCCTGCTATCCCTGTTTATAAGCCTCAGCTGTAGGAGGTATCAATAGGGAAGAACGGTGTGATTTAAGAAGCCGATTCGGGAAGCTGCACCTTTGCTTTGGAAAACAGAGGACACGAGCTGCAAATACTCAGAAAGTCCCTAATTCCAGGCAAGCCTCTCGGTACTGGCAGCACAGGGGCTCTCTGACCCCTTCTTTGGGATGAAGAGGCTCCAGTTTCCTCTAGCACTAAAACCTTGGCTCTAAAGCCCTGGCTTATTGGAAGCTACAGCCTCATAACTGTGTTCACTGAAGGAGGTTTGTAGTTCGGAGCCTCATTATTTACTTCTGACTGTATATCTTCTCCTGAGAGCCTTACAAACAAAACGAATTGCCGCAGAAATCACATATTGCCGTAGAGGCACGTTCGCCTCTCGTGAAGTCTGCAAAATCGTGACCCAAATGTACGGTGAGATAGTAAATCCGAGATGGCAGCCTGCAGGAAGCCTGGTCTGACGTGAGAAGGAGGGAGAAAGCCACCGGCTGCAGCCCCCAGCAGCTTTGCTTGCAGATGCTCTGGGCCCAAGAGCTGGGGATGCTTTGGGAAGCAGAAGCCAGCCGGTGACCCCATTAATGCCAGGAGTCCTCACACATTGGAAACCGAGTTGTTTATCTGCTCTTCCCAAATTTCATTCTTTCCATACCCTTGCAGATAGGCTCGTTTCTAAAGATGGAGTGGGTGAAAAGGGGTCTTGCTTACCCTCCGCTAGGAAACTGAAACAGTACGTACCTTTCAGACTGGAGCTTTCGACGTGTACTGATTCCAGCCCATGTTTTATGATTGTGTATTTTATTCTCCTCTCTAGGCCATCCTGCCTGCAGTCGCTCTTTCCACGTGCTGTTAAGGCCTCCCGTTGCTTCCCACCCTGCTAGAAAATGCAACTTTTAAACACCAAAGCTCTGGTTGTGGCACTGGCGTACGGATGGCATCTTCTTTGGGCACAGCCCTTCTGGGCTGGGAGCTGTGTCACACGTAGATCAGAAATCTCCCAAACCAAGGGTTCCCCTAAGGGAGTATATTGGGAAGGGGAGGGGGGGGGAAGGAGGAACAAACGCCCTTTGCGTTATGTTTGCAAATTGTGAGCGAGATAGGATTTTTTCGAGGGCTGCCTGGGACCCAGGATTGCTGTTGGGAGGATGTTTGCGAGTGATTTTTCGTCAGCAGATTGTGTGTGTGTGTCAGCCGGTGCAAGGAGTGGGCAGCCGAGAGGTGATCTGTGGCGGTGAGCGGAAGGCGGGCAGGCGGTGGACACAAGAGATGAAGAGTCTTTTCTGTTCCCTGGTTGGATGAGCATCACTGGCAGAAGTAGTTTTCTGGGGCCAATGCTCCTTTTCACGGGTTCCTAAAGATGATTTCTGTAAATATTTGCTGATGTTTACTTGACATTTGCAGTCACTCATGTCAATATGATCCCATCCTGGAACGTTAACTGGAAACAAACACAAAAGTAGGCATAAGCTCAGCTGATGTGGATACAGTTTTTAATTTAGGCTGATTTTCATGGTCATCATCTTTCACGTAATCATCCAGTTCTGCTGAGAATTAGTGGTGCTCCAGGAGCTTCACTGTTTCCAAGAGTCATGATTTTTGTTGTTCTCTGTTAGGAAGCGTGTTACCAGAGTCACTGTTGTTTGTGTCTACTGTCTGACACTTCCTACCAAAATCCTACCTCCAGTTGCTTCTAACTTAATCAAAACTTAACGATTTGGCCTAAAACCTCCCACAGCAGTTGTTTGCCTCTGGCTGTTTTCATAATACTATTTTTTTTTAAAGTTCATCTGAATCAATTAAGCTGTTTCCAAGAATGTAGCTAAAACTAGGCACATTTTTGTTTTCTCCACGTCCGAAAAAATTCTGACCGTGTCTTTTTTCGTAAGTTCTGGTGCACTGTGCTGTGGAGCAAGACTGCCAGACTTGCAGTGGAGTTGGGCTTTGGATAGGAAATGTGCTTCGTGCCTTTCCTCTGAAAATCATCTAAGAAGGAGCCTCAAGGAGCCGTGGCTCTCACTCGCTCAGTAGCGACGGCTTTGATTTTCACACCTAAACGCGCTGCAGATTTCCCATGTTCTGGGCATGTTTCCAGCCAGGTCTGAACCCGCTCTTCTTGCAGTGGCCGTTTACCCCAGCCAGATGATCCAGCCTTGCTTGGACCCAGGCAAAGTAGGGGAGGACATTGATGTAACTACAGACACAAGAAAAGCTGTATGTAGGGAAGCAGCGGAAGGCTGGGATAAGAAACCTGGATGAGGCAGAAACTTGGTCTGAAGACTGGGGAGGGGGTCGGATTGAATGGGGGCTTAGACAAGGCACTCCAAGACGTGGTCTAGTGGGCATGGATGATGGTTGGACTCGATGATCTTGCAGGTCTTTTCCAACCTCTGTGATGCTATGATTCCATGATTAGGACTGGGTGACCAAGATACAAAGGTATTGCATGATTCAGGGCATCTGAGAGGCATAGCTGAGGCCAACAAGACCTTCATCTCCAAGCTGCAAAAATATTAGACAACGCTAAGTACTCTTTAAAACTCAGGCTTAGGTATCTCAGACTGGCGGTTGCGCACTCGGTGGCTCTCTGTCTCGCTTTGCCATCCGTACAACGTGAGCAACAGCGGTGCCTCGTCTCACCGGGCTCGTCGTGGCTCAGGCATCTCTGTGCAACCCTCCGATAGGGCTCAGTGAAGGCTGTGGGAAGCGCAGAGGACAGTGCTGAACAGGGTGCGGATGCTACGCATTAAGTAAGGATTGCCTTCACGCGCACTGGATGATGAGAAGAAAATGGAGAACTTTTTGCCGGGGGTAGGGCCCAGTATATACGATCTGAAGACCCAGGAAGCAAGAAGTACGTTAGAAAAGAAATAAGAGAAAAGGCACAAAAGCCCTTCACGCAGTGCTGTCACTGCTGGAGAGGTGGAGGAGAACCTAAGGTCAAATTATCTTCGTTCGTGCAAACCTACTTCGGTTGTTTTGTTGTTGTTTTTTTCCCCTGGTGACAATTAAATCTGTTGCAAGGTGAAGTAGTCCTCAAGTGAAATGAAATCCCCCTTCCCTTCTCTGACCACGGAGTGCGTAGCGCTCCCAATTATTTGACAAGCACAGTTTATCCTTTGAGCAATTCACGACTCCGCTTTTGCAAGTAAGAGCACACTTTTGCGGATGTTTTCCTTGCTCGGTACTCCCTAATGGATTTTTTTTTTCCTAATACCTGTCATTTGCCCTGCATTTTGCTATTCTCAACTCAAAATGAAAAACGTAACTTGCTGGCTGTGAATACTATTCGTTATTCATTTAGCAGAGGAATCTTAGGCACATTCATCCCATTTCCTCTTAGTGCCTCATTATCAATAAACCTTTGCCTCACTGCTTCTGTAAATCATTTTCATCCCTTTCCTTTGCGAGCCATGTGCTTGGGCTCTTGCACAAATGTCTCAGGAGAGTAATTGGCCAAGTCAGGTAGTATCGTTTTTACTCGTTGATAAGCCGGCAAAACTTCATTAAGAGGAGATGTTTGAACGACACTTTTTTTTTTTTTTTTTTTGATGAAGAAAGCATTGCACTCAAACCCTGAAGCAAGCCGGGTTTCCCTGCATTTTCCTGAGTGCAGCAGCTTGCATCAGCAATTGGTATCATTCAAAAGACTTAGAATACCCCGGCTCCCATGGGAAACGTGCACCTTCGCTCTGCTGCAACATGAAGGACGTGGAGCTAACCCTCCAGAGATGAAAGTGCGCTAAGCTGGTGGTTAGATTTCGGGGCCGAGGAGAAATCGGGGAGAGTTTCAAGCATCCTGTCCCTCCTCCTCATAGCCCCCACAGAAAGAAATGCAAGGCATGAGAGCGTGGCACCCCCAGTCGATGGTGGGCTCCCATCGGAGGCTGGAGTGGCGCTGGCGGTTCCCCACCTTGGTGGCTGCTCTTCATGGCAAATGCCGGCGGTGGGTGGTGGACATAGACCCGGAGCCAGACTGGGGCAGGGGAGGAGTGGCTCCCGCGGCGGCTGGAGGCATCCTACAGAGTCCAAGAGTTTATTAAACTTCAGTTTAACTGGAGCTGAAATATGTGCCTCTAGCGCAGGGCAGCAGAGGTTAACGGAGTCCTTTATGTAGACGTTTTACGACACTCTTTGGGGATGCATATAAGGAGACTGGGGCGTTCCGAGTAATTTAAATAAATATTTGTTTAGACTGTGTAAGGGGCGATTGGACTTTCCCAGCAAGTCAGTCGTAGGCAGATTTTTCTTTCTTTGCCCTGTCTCCCCAGCTATAGCGTAGACATGCTGCGGTTCAGGGCAGCGCAGATCTGTCCCGTCCCACCCCCAATACCTTGGAACGGCTCTTGTGGGCAGCGAGACCTTGAGGCCGCCGTGCACCCCCTTGTCCTGCGTGGAGGGCTCACGGGGACGGAGGACGACAGCCCCTGGCTGCCAGGGGTGGCCACTGCCCTCGGACCCTGCCGGAGGGGTCCAGGCTCCCCCCTCGCCCTCGGCACCAGCATCTCCTCGTCAGGGAAATCCTCCGGGGCTGCGGCACCGTCCTCGTCTCGTCACCCCACGGCAAGGGAGAGGTTTTTTTTGCAGCGGGTGACCTGAGCAATGGAATGAGGAGAGGTGCAGAGGTTTGGGGAAACCACCTGCCTCTCTCAGGTTTGCTGTTATTTTATCTTCCTTCTCGGTTGGCAAGTTCCCAGTTTGGTTGCGCTGCTTCTTGCTTCAGTTTGGGATTTTGCTGCCCTCTTTCTTTCTACCAGTAAAAGCTGATGCCAGTCTGTCGCCCAGCCCCAGTGACTGTGAATTGATGGGTTTGGTAGCCAGAAACCTAATGTCTTGCTGGGATGCTTCTAAAAGCCTCGTGCTTGTAGGAATATTAGCAACTCCCAGACCTGGGCGGCCTTGAGTTTTGCAATGTGCAGTCAGAATAGAAATAAGTTTTAGCTGTGCTTCCAAGGACTGGCAGGTTTGGGGAAGGCTGAATGATTTTCGTCCCTCGCCTGGGCCTTGCTTTACTAATCAGCTGTATAAAACTGAAGAATGGCAGAACCCTTTTGTTAAAGAACCTGGCCCAAACTTTGGCCCGATGTTTAAACTCAACCCTTTCTGTGGTTCAGTGAGGTTCAGCCAACTTCAGGTGTTTTCTGGTTTTACTCCAGCTTTCCCATCGCCCCTGCTTTCCAATTTCCAAATGGAAACGGTAGCATCCCAAATCCCCCCGAGACGCTCTGTCCTTGGGTGGCAACGGGGCTGCCGCAGCATCTCACCCAGGCTCAGAGTCCCCAGCTCTTCTCCATGGGGGGCACCTGGGGGCCCAAACTGGGAAGCGGGAGGAGCAGCACAGGACCTGGGCTGGGAGGATTTGTTGGAGCTTGTCCGACTGCCCGTCACAACGCTTCACTTGAAGCGTAAGGGTAGTCCAGGGACACACATATGCTGCAGAGCTTTGCTGGCTTGGGGCCGCAGGCTGGCTGCTTCAGCCAGGCAGAGCCCGCTCAGACGCCTCTCCGGCCGGTGCCTGCAAGCCTTTTGAAGTTCGTCTGTCACTAATTTGAACCAGGACTCCATAAGGCAGAGGCAGCTGAGCTCTTGCTCAGCTCGTGACAAAATGGCTCTAATCTCCCTCCTCCTGCCACTCTGCTCTGCCAGTTATTTCGGGTTGCAGCTCCAGCCCTGTTACCAGCAGCACAAAACAGGCAACTGGAAGTCACCTCTGGGAGGCAGCTGAACTTCAGCAATGCATTGCTGCCTCCGCTGCGAAGAGGTTGCTTTTGCAAAGCAGACAGACAGAAGAATGCGGAGAGAGAGACAGACTGACGGACCAACCAACCGACCGGCGGTGTGAACGCTGTCCGGGCAGGCACAGACACATAGGATGGGGTGAATCACTCTCCAAAGCTGGCGGCAGGGAGTTAAACTGTGCCGTAGCCAGACATCAGAGCAAGGCTCAACTCCCTTCAGGTGGTTTTGCCTCACCAGCCTTCCCCCCCAGCTGGAAAGAGCATCCCCCCCGCTCTCCTCTAACTAGATGGCTGATTTATAGCTGCTGTCATACGTGACGGCTGGTGGTGGCTCGCTCGGCACGCCGTTAATGTGGAAGGCAACACGCATTGAGACCGTGGCAGGTTGCGCCGGTGCCTCGTGCCTCCCTCTCGCCCCGACGGAGCGGACGCCCTGCTCACCCAGCGCCCAGCCCGGGGTGGAAATTGTAGGGAAAATGGCCGGGATGTGTTGTGGGGAAGAGGGAGGTGCTGACAGGTTGTGGGGGAAAGCTCTGGAGGAGATGACAACTTGCAGTGAAGAGCCCCCTTTTTAACTCGCAGTGCTCGGGCAAGGGATCTTTTCAGATCCTCGTGGTGGCCAAAGAGCATGGGTGAGGTTAAGATGAATACATAAATCTGCATCCGATGGGGAGGCTTATGCTCTTCCTTTCGGGGGGGGAGAGCTTAGCCCTAAGCCCTGCATCATCCTCATCTGTCACTCACCTCTGAATAACCCTCAGCGTTTCTGCTGGCACTGCCGGCCATCAGCCCCAGAGCTCCCCAGCGCTCCCCTTTCCCTGCGGCGTGTGCACGGCCTGGCTTCACAACACCTCGGAGCAGGGAAGGGGGCTGAATCTTGGCTTCTTTAAGCACTATCGTCATGTAACTCGGCTGGAGATAACCTCCGAACAGGGGAGGAGCAACCTTGCGACCTTGCTGTATCTAGATTTTTCTAAAGGGAACACAACCCCGAGAGAACTGGATGGTCCCTAAGTAAGGCAGACGGGCGGATGGGGCAGATGCTGCCCAGATGTTGATGGCCAGTTGGTGACACAGCTCAGACGGGAGTGGGACAGAGGCCCCACGTTGGCCCAGTGCATCAAAGTGTGCAAAACCCTGTAACGCCTGTCTGTGGAGAACAAAATTCTTCAGCGGATGGCATGGGGACCTGTTCTCCCTTTCAGTTACCCATGGGTCTGTGGACCCTTTTGGGCTTAACTCCCTAAAAACAGCGACTGGCCCGTGTGGAGGTATGAGTCTACGACTGAGATAATCCCCTTCAATACTTTGTCCTATATTAGTGATGCTGGGCTTTTTTTTTTCTTTATGAGCTCCCATATTTTGTCTTATTCAGCACTGAGCCTGGTCTTCAGAGCAGTTAGATGCTCACATCTGGTCCTGAGGGACTTGAGGAAAGCCAAGACCCTCAGGCAACCGTGGCCACAGCAAGGCAATGCAGGATCGCTTTGGAAGGAGGAGACTACTTATCCAAAAGGTATCAAATTCAGAGCCAAAAGGAAACTGAAAGCCGTTTCAAGCTCCCTTCCGATCCCTGCCTGCCTCGTCCATCCATCTTCCTTGGCAGGCAAGCACTGCGGATGTATCTGCTCAGAGGTACTAGGTGGCTTTTGGTTCACGTGCACCGTTTGAGGCGGAGACACAAGTAGGACATAGCGGAAACCCACAATTATTTCCCGGTTGTTTGTGACGCGCCTTCAGTGGGAAATAAGAGACATTTTAAAATGCAGAAGCTGACCCTTTTGAGTGTCATACTTTGAAGCAGGACTTTGCACGTAGCCCGGTGTGCTGGAAACCCATAGCTGACCACCCTCAGCCCTATGCCTGGGGCTGCCAGTGTGGGATTTACTGAGGGTCCGTCTGCCTCCGAGCTGCACAGAGGTGACTGTCACCTCAAAAGCCATCCTGTGGCCGGTCCTGGCGCGGCAGAGCACATCCCCTGCGACCACTGAGGACTTTCAGGTGTCCGAGAGCCAGGTCACTAAGAAATTCATGGGTTTGTCAGAGAGAACCAAGATGCCCAGCTCCAGAATATTTGGCATAAACAGTAATCTCATTTCACATTCAGTAGTGAGGAATCCATGGTAGGCAACTGAGCAGTTTCATTTTCTCCCTGTGGAGGCAATGGCAGTACATTTTCTTGCTCTTTCTCTTTTTCCTACACGGTGTTCTGGGAGCCAGAAAGTCAGCTGCAATTACAGCAGGTTGCTAGGAGCATTTTTGTGCCTTCAAAATCTGCTAGTCAGTCAGCTCTTTTCCTGCTGTTCAAGTGAATGTGCTACATGAAGAAGAACTTGGGGCGTAAACTGTGCCTTTTTATTCTAGCCACAGCTTCTATGTGGAGTTTTCAGAATTGATTTGTTTATATAAAAGCCAGTTTTGTTAGTGTCCTTTAAATAACATGAAAGAGGAGCGAGCAGCACATGTTGCATTTGTGCAGATGATGCTGAGCTTTCCCCAAGTAGCCACAGGGTGTGTGAATTCAGCTAATCAGACAATAAAGCAATACGTGCCCTCGAAAGCAGATGTTTGTATTGGAAAAACAAGCTCGTTCAGAAAAAAAAAGCAAGAGGAACAGCAACTTCCACAAACAAATAACACACATATGGACACACACGCACACATATTCCCCAGGCTTGCTGTGATGTAAACCTCTCAGCAGCACTAGAGGTTTATCAAGCTGTCTGTCCCCAAACCCCCACAGTGATTTACTCCGGGAGAGCGTAACCAGCCAGGCACAAGAGAGTTTAAGTGCAGCCAGGACTGAGGTGGTTCTGACTCCCAGGGAAGCATCTCCGAGGCACACAGGGAGGAGACGGAGCCAGTGACTTAGGCTACACACAGGCTGCAGGGCCACCGAGAGCCTACGGACCCACCGGTGCTGTGTGGCACCGTTGGCACTGTCCCCAGACTGCCTTTCAGGAACAGAAGGAGTTTTTGAGTCCTTTCTGCCCCAGGCCTTAGCGTTGCTCCTGCTGTATGCTCTGCCCAGAAAAATAAGTCTCTTCTGGAAGAGAGGAGCCCTAGGTGTGGTCAGGAGGAGGATGGTAGAATGAAATGCTCCTCTCCCCCTTTCATCCTTCTACAAGTAGGCTTTTCGGGAGGAATTTGCTCTGTCTGTAATTAGCTCCCCAAGGTGGCCAGGTACTTCTCAGCTGTTTTTCGTCGGCGGGTTTCACTACGTCCCTGCTTTGCTGTAGAGCCTCAGGTGGCTGCAGGCAGCAGAGCCAGCGGCTTTGGTCGGGCTCAGCAGAGGTGGATGGTGTCCACGCAGCCGAGCACATTCACGCAGTGGTCTCAGCACAACGGGAAGTCGGTGCATGCCATGCCGTGAGCAGAGGAGCATGTTCCAGCCTTCCTTCAGCTTCTGCAGGATCAACCAAATGAGCTCCCTGGCTGGGATAGATGGTCGGATGTGCTTTCACACAGGAACCGGCTCTGCTTTATGCAAACTCAGGGGAACTGCTGGTAGGCTAGACGCAAGGCAATGTGTTCATCCTTATCCAGAGTTGAAATGGAGATGCTCCAACCAGTTTTTGCTTAGCAGCAAGGGTAACTGCAGCTTCCAGAATGATGCCAATGGCTCGTGTCTTACGGAGGCTTCTACTACCTGCATTTAAGAGCTGAATGCTGCCCAGTTTTAAACTTCAGTTTGGCCCAAGAGTGAAGGTATGATCAAGTATCTGATCGTCACTAATAAAATCAGTGATGCCACATTCAGCTAAAAAATTGTGGGTCTTCTCTCCATCTTTAAACCCTTCTCTACATCTGCAGACTGCAAGAGTGCTGACTCCCTGAACAGAAATAAACCTCAAGATTGGGGCCTTTATATGTCTTAAATCCAGCCGCTCCATTTTATCCTATATAACCCAAAATGTGGATATTTTTCAAATGATAGCCTTGTGCTGACTTCTAGAATGCAGTGACAGACAGGAGGCAGAAGGCTGCAACAGACAACTTGGGAACAAGTATAATGGCTTCAGCATGTGTTAAGGCAAGATCACTGGATAAGGTTACTATGGCCGGCCAAGTCCTGGAGGTGTGCTGGCTGGGCTGCCGTGCAAATCTTCCTTGGTAGGAGGTGTAGAATACACTGCCCAACCCTATCTAGGCAAAATTTTAGCACTGGTACTTAAGCAAGAGTTGAGAGAATGATATTAAGAGCCAGAACTGGATTTAAAAAGTCTTCTTGAACATCTGCACTAGAGGTTTGGGTTTTTTTTTCTTATTAAAAAAAAAGCATCATTGCTATGAAAAGTAAGAGTCAGACGGTGGCTGTGCAGGCAGGGAGAGGCAGTACGAAATGGCCAGCGTAGGAGGCCATAGGGATCTGGGGACGGGCAGGGGAGAAAGCCTGTGCCCACACCTGGAAGGCAGAAGGCTCCTACATCATTTAGTGTGGGAGCAGAGAAGCAGCCCGGTGCAGCCACGCACGACCCGTACCACGTGCTTTGGACGTGGGTTGGCCACCAGCGGGCAACCTCGGTGAGCTGCCACGTGCTGGGAAGTGTTGAGGTGTCCCTGGGTTTTGCTGGCCATGTAGCTGTCCTGCAGCCTCGTAGGCTGTGGGGCTGCAATCACAGAATCTATGTGAAGGAGTCTATCATGAAGGCGCTGCGGCTTGACATTCACGTGCTGTGCGAAGGAGACCTATCATTTCAAGTTGGGCGCAAAGCTGTGTATTTGAAATGTCCTACTCTCCGTTGCCATGTGCTCTAAATTAAATTTCATGGCTAAGACTGTACATAGTGAAGATTTTACTTCATCACCCTCCCAAAATAGCACACTTCAGGAATGAAACGGATACAAGTTGTGAATCCAAACATCGCGGCGGCGCGGTTAAAACAGCCGTTCCCTCCAGGAAGGTGTCAGCAGAGCGGTGTGATGCCTGGCCATCCCGGGATCTCACCGCGTGGCCAGATGTGCGGCACAGTCTGTGTCTCCTGCAAGCCCTTCCTCCTCCGTGGGGTTCCCAGGACAGACGCGGTGAGATCGGAAAGGTATATCCCCTCCAGGTGAACTGGGCACGCAGGCGGCTCTCCTGCTCGAAGAGGAGCAGCGTGATGCTCGAGGCACACATGCCCAGCTCTCCTGGGCTGTCCCTGCTGAGCAGCAATGGACACAGGGTGGCTCAGGGAAGGTCTTGGAAGTGCTGATGGGCTAGCAGGCAGCCAAGGCACTGGGAGAGCAGGGTACAAGGGCGAGAAGCCAGCAAATATCTTCCTTCTATTGCTATGAGGGCAAAGACGGAGCCGTAAGCAGTGAAGGAGGCACCAAGCGGTCCTGTGGGGCTTGTAAGGGTGCAGTGATGCTCACCTTCCCTCCTTGTCAGGGAGATCTTCATGATACGCAACTCAAGGTCTCTCTAGGATTGATTAGAAACAGACACCCCCAACTTCGCACCGAAACTTTGAGGCCATCTCCAATTACAGGAAGTCTGGGCATATCCTATATGCAGATGTATGCAATTTGTTTCACTTCAGCACTTGGCATGGCTGTTTTGAGGTCAGGGAGCCTGTTTCTAGGGAATGAGAGTTGCTCCTTGGGATGCTCTGCCGAGGGTGGATGAACGCCATCCTCTCCCTACGCCACCGTCCCTGCTCCCTGCCTCCTGCCCTCCGTCCCACCGTTGCTGCCCCGCTGATGGAGACAGCTCATCCCTGCCAGTGCCCGCAGAGGCTGGAGAACAGGGACCCCGTGTCTGCTGTAGCGCAGGAGCATGGCAGCAGCGTGGCTGTCACCGGGTGTGCGTGCGGACCCTTCCCCGGCTGAGCTTCCCCGAGCGGATAAGAAAGGGCGGAGGAGTTCTGGAGGAAAAGCTTCAGGTCATGCGTTTGCTGCTGCTTGAGTTGCAGGGGAGCTGGGAGATAGGGAGGCAGCCAGCACAAAGGCACGGGGGAAAATGCACCGACCTTCCTGACATCACGAATAATAAAAGAAAAGAAAGAAAGGAGGAAAAAAATGTCCTGGAATACTTTTATTTATTTATCACCCCATCTCTATCAATTCTCACATGTGGTAGGCTATTGCTTCAGACTTTCTGGAACCGTTCTATTATCCTTAGTTTTGAAAAGAATAAATATCATGGTGTAGCATATGCTTTACCCAGGTTGTGGGGCAGGGCACTGTCCCAGCCCATTTTGGATGGGCCTGTCCACCTGCATCCCCCAGGAGCGGCGGCGAAGGTCAGCCGGTCGGACTGCAGGTACAGAGAGGAGGCAGGTCACTGGCCCCGACACCGGTCCCGGTGCCCAGGGAGCATAAATCTTGGCAAAACGTTCCTAAGGATCAAAGCAAAGAGAGTTGAGGTAGATAGACAACATCAGGCTTTGCTGAGCTTTACAAGGAGCTCCTCAAAAGCCTGAGGGAACAGTATTAGAGAAAGCAATAAATCTGAAAACACGGTAGGGTGGTAGTGGCAGATGGTTCTTGCATCTCCAGTGCCTTCAGCCCAGGTCTGCCTTTGACTCCTCTGTACTCACTGGGCAACTTTTTTTCTCAAATCCCTTTCATAGCTCATCCTCCCAAGCTTAAACCTGGGCCTTCCTTGCCCTCATTCCCAAGGGTGACCTCCTCCTGTTTTCATCCCAATCATCTCAATACAGACTTTTAGCTGCAAGAGTGAGAAAAGGGCAAGGAAACGTACACCTTCTCACAAGCCCGCTCCTGGGCTTTTGGCTGTGAAGCCGTGACAGAGCCGTTCACAGAAGGGCTAAGCTGTAAATATAGAGTGAATTAGGTAGAAGGACGTTGTAACGAGGGACGAGTGCTGGAAAAAATGGGGATTTCCAAAGGCACGGGCTAAGATGCCTCAGCTGGCATTAATGACCCTGGATATGACGCTGCTGGGGTAAAGCTCTCAGTGGGGACATCACTAGATGGTGGAGCTGTTTTCCAGCAGGACTGATCCTGGACTGAGAACGTTTAAAAAGAAGCTAATGTGAAATTTTAAAAAAGGAAAGATTAGCCAGCTGGCATGATCTTGGCTTAGTAAGGAGAGCACGGAGAGAAGTACCAGTGCACCCTTTCCTTCCCAGATCTTTAGGAGCTGAGCGTAGTGGCTGAAGGTTAAACCCTGGAGCAGGGCTACCATGTTTTTTGCCCAAAGATCCCAGCCAGAAATGTGGGCAAGTGTGACAGACAGTATATGCTGGGTGGGCCAGTCGCTCACCCAAATCCCTCTTTTTCTGGTCTGGGCACAACCCACTGTGCAGAGCAGTGGCAGCGGGCAAGGGAGAGCCACGGCCGCTTGCCGTGGGTCCACACCAGGGTCCTGCTGGTGTGGCAGCACTTTTGCTAATGAAGGGGACACTGCTGTCACTGGAGGCAGGAGGTGGGCAGGAGAGGACACCCCATCGCAGCACCTTTGCCCGTGCCTGAAGATACATATACCGCATTACAGAAGCTCAAAGGTGGCTTTTCCTTTAGCTGCAGTGGTTGAAACGTCCACCTCCTGCTTCGCCATACTGCTCTTGTACGCCGTGGCCCGTTAATTATTAATTCCTCAGGGTAGTCAGGCAGGAACAGCCTCCCAGGCTGCTGTCAGACTCCTCTGGTTTCTCCCTGCCCCGGGCATCGGCTGGGGTGTTTCCACCATTTGCAGCCTTTTTGCCGAAAGCAGTGTGAGTCCTCGCAGAAGGCCATGGGGGTGACCGTGGGGTGTCAGCCAGGAGCTGACACACGAGCAGAGAACAGATCCCACCGAGCACCGCGCATGGCTGCTGTGTGCCCCTGGTTTTCTACCGTGTGTTATTCAGGAGGGGAGCAGAGATGGGCTGGTGACAGGGCACCATCCGCTGAGGCTTGGGTTTGGGTCGCTCCGTCCTCAGAGTCCTCTCCTGTGGCCAGGACCAAGGAATGTGGTGCTCCACGGGGTTCAGTTCCACTGCGAGCGTTGGGAAGGTGAGGAAGAGTCTTGCTGGGGTACGTGCAGGTGAAAATGCCGGACTCGTCCTTCCACCCGACTCCCCGAGGCGGACTCAGAGGAACTGGCAGAGCTCGCCCCAACCTCCTCTTCCTCGACTGTGCTGGCATCCACGGGCCGACATCAGCTCCCGTGCCATAACATCCACCTCCTCCCTTGCGTACAGCCCGTCCAGGTGCCCGTGCCACCCCCGAGCTGAGCTCCAGCACCATGGCTAGCTTTAATTGGTCGAACCAATAAATTGGCTGAAAGATTTATATCTGTTTTCTTCTCTTCCCCCCCTCCTCTCCGCTGCTGCTCCCCGCCCTCCCCTCGCTCTCCTGCCCCCTCCCTCCTTCTCTCCGGCTCGCTCTCAAAATGGCGGCCGCGCCCGTTGGTGAGGAGGGAGCCGGGGAGGAGGCGGGGGAGGCAGGGCGACGGGGCGGGAGGGAGGGAGGCGAGGCGGGGGACGGTCCCCGCGCCCCGGCGGGGTGGGGTGGGGTGGGGGCCGCCG
>JANZLQ010000032.1:22799155-22810203 GCA_026212715.1 Elanus axillaris
CCTCCTCTCCCCTCCCTGCCCTCCCACCCAAACAGGTAAGGAGAGCAGTTTGGGAGAGGCCGACTTGCAGCCGAGCTCCGACCCTTCGGGAATGGACAGCAGCTACCTCAGCGTGAAGGAGGCCGGGGTGAAAGTGCCCCAGGACAGGGCCAGCACGGACCTCCCCAGCCCCATGGACAAGGCCGACTCGGAGAGCAACAAGGGCAAAAAGCGGAGGAACCGCACCACCTTCACTAGTTACCAGCTGGAAGAGCTGGAGAAGGTCTTCCAGAAGACCCACTACCCAGACGTCTATGCCAGGGAGCAGCTAGCCATGAGGACAGACCTCACCGAGGCTCGTGTACAGGTAACGGGGGGATGGCCTGGGGCTGGGCGAGAGGTGGGCGAGCTGCAAACAAGCCTGTGCTCTCTGGGGAATGAAACCATGTGCCCTACAAATGTCTTGTCCCTTGCTGCGCCTGAGGTTCCCTGCAGGCAGCCGAGCCCTACCCAGAGCTTGTGCCGCAGGCTGGCACGCCTCTCCGACAGGGACGTACATCCATGTCTGGTACTAGTGTCAGCTCCTTTACGTGGGCTGGTGTCCTGAGCTCCAGTGTTCACAGAGATGCCTCTTGTCCTTGAGCTAATGGGGCAGCAGGCCAGTAAGCCTCACCGTCACCCTAAACAAAGCTATTTATTACAAGTTACTTTCTTCAGGAGACCTAGCAGGGGATATAGGCTCATAAGTCTGAGTGGGAGCAAGCTTTCCCACAGTATGGGCTCTTTCTGGCAAGATGGGGACGCAGAGGTGACCAGGACATTCGGTACCAGAGGTGATATAGGAGAGGCAGCTCTTCTCTTGTTGCCTGCTTGGCTGAGTAGGTGCTGAGACTGCACGAAGCCTGGCGATCCGGAGCAAAAAGGTGCTCCCACCACCTTGATAGGAGCAGGAGAATCAAACAGCCACACTCCGGTCTCAACCACCTCCACCCACACCGGTGCCAGCTCCCGTGAGCCAGCTCCCCCGAACTAACCAGGGGGTCCAGCAGAGCCAAACCCCCCACTGAAGGAGCGAATGATTCTCTGAGTGCTGCTCTTTCCTCTGAGTCAAGGTTAAACCGAAGACCTGGTAGAGCTCAGAAGCACGTGCAAAGAAGAAGCACCATCACTCGGAGCGGACATCCGCAGTTCACGCCTTGATGGCCATCAAAGCTCCAGCTGAAGCTTAGGCTCTTATTCTCCAGTCTAGCTAATCCTGTGGCTTCCACCTGCAGGCATTTATCAGCTCACCACCCCCAGAACCTGCATTGGCATCAAGAATAGCTGGTCTGTAGAGACATCTGATTGTATCATCTCTTACACCAGGAAGACTCCCAGGTCCCAGGCAGGCTGGCTTGCCCTCTGCTCTAACCCTTACAAGTAGTTGTTGCAAACAGACAAAGCAGTCAGGCCAGCCTCCTTGCCTAAGTCCATTTTAGTCTGTACAATTTCTTCCAGTTTCAACTAGCTGCAGGATTTTCCTCCTCTGCTTGCCTAAATTGGTCTGCAGGGCTGGTGAGCTCTCCTTCCCCACAGCTGTTTCTCTTCAGGCTGGACACGGCTGCATTTCAGCAGAAAGCAGTGCGATTCCCGTCAGTCCCGCACACAGCGTGCTGAGCGCTGCGGGACGGGCAGAAGAAGCCAGCGCTACAAACGCCAGCTCTTTCCTTCTGCCACTGGACACGAAGCCCTTGATTTCCCAGGGACACATCACAAGTGCTGATGGGGGTCTCCTGGGAGGCCAGGCGCAGCATCAGGTTACCAACTGCACAGTGCATGAAATTCCTTTTGCTCAGGAATGAGCAGGAGGTGCTGGAGGGTTGCGAGCTCCTCCTGCTCGCCTCAGAGCCAGGGTGAGCAGCCAGCGCATCCCAACGAGCGCCCAGGGTTGGATAGCAGAACCAGGGCAGGCGAGGCAGATGCGGTCCCCAACTTCATTCCATGATCTCAGGGGTTTTTGGGTTTTTTTTTTTTCCCCCCACTTTACCACTGGATAACACCGCAGCTACGGGCAGAAGTAGCTCCCCAGGTAGCCAAGGGGGAAACGTGGCAGAGGGAGGGCACAGCCTGGGGGGTTTCACGCTGCCCTGGGATAAGCACCCCAGCACCCTGCCGCCACGGGCACCCCAGAACAGCCTCTCTCCTCTTGAGACCTCTCGCTTGGGCTGGCGATGCCAAGGTTCCCGTAACGGAGCAGCCGAAGGACTCGTCTAAGTGGCCTGGCTGCTCGAGAACTTACCCCCGGGGGTGAAAGGGGCAAGAACTTGCATTTCACTCATTCCCCCAGCCCCACCGGGAAGGATCCCGTCCCTCGGGCTGCGGGCTGGCACCCAGCCGCCGCCTCGTGATGAAGGGCTGCCGTGCTGTCGGGAGAAATGCAGACTCCCTGTCGCTGAAAAGCGAGAACCGTGCGCTGTGGGTGCTGGCTGGGCGGGCTCAGGGGCACCTTAGGTGCCGGGTATTTCACGTTGGATTCCCAGAGGACCGGGGCTGCCGGCTAATGAGCGGCTTAGCCTCGGCACGGCGGTGGCAGCCACCACGAGGCACGGGGATGCAGCCTGGGGTGGCACAGGGCTGCGCTTCCCACGAGGGAGGCTTTTGGGGCCGGGGCCTTAGTGAATCGTCCTGGCACTTGTCTCCAGCTCTGGGTTGTGTTATAGCTTGTTTAGGCTTGGCTTTGGCCTCCCACCCCTCTGGGCAGCTCTGCTCTGCGGGGGCCTCCCCATGCCAGCACTGCAGCACCGCGGGCCATCAGCTCACAGTCAAAGAGCGGGCATGGGCATGGGGCGGCAGCCCAGGAGACCGATGGCGAAGCAAACGCCTACTGCAAGGACGAAGGGCCCAACCGAGGGCCAAGGCAGAGGGTGGAAATCACAAGCCACAAGCCCCTTCTTTCCTTCTGCAAGCCAAATAGTCACTGTGTACTCAGGTGGTTTAGTGGGTAGGGTGGTGTTGGGCTGACGGTTGGACTCGATGATCTTAAAGGTCTTTTCCAACCTAAACGATTCTGTGATTCTATGCCCTCCGCCAAGCTGACAGGGGCTCTGGGTGCTGTGGGGCTGCAGGGGCTTTGAAGGGAGCTCAAGAGTCCCTCTCCCAAGGAAGGTATGGTCCTCGAAGGGATGGGCGAGCGTCCTGGGATAATTTCACGGAGGCCGGCTTCAGCTGCCCGTGAGGCTGAACTAAGCAAAGCAGAGCAGCAGGAAGGCAAGGTGCCCAGCAGGTTCGAGGTGTGATGCTCCCTCCCACGGCTGAGCCAGCTTTTGGCTGGAGGTCGTTCCCTCTGGCCAGGCTCGGCTCCTTGGGGAGCGCAACCAGCCGCCACGCTGCAGGCTGGAGCAGATGCGGAGCCCAGACAGGCAAGTGGCAGCTCCGGCTTTTTTTTCCCATCCTTTTCCCAAGCTCACGCTTCATTAGTGAAATAGCTGCCGGAGATTTCAGTGCCTGGAGAAGAGCTCATGCCAGCAGTGGGCACGGGGCGGGCCGTGCTGTCTGTGGAGCGGTGGCATCCCACAGCCTGGCCCCTCTAATACTCGATTTCTCTGCCTGCCTTGTTTTCCAGCTGTCAGTGCTGGTGTCCGACAATGTCAAAGCTAAATCCCCCCGCGATGCAATGCAACATTTTCCCTGCCTGCCCCCCACAAGTACTATTAAGCTACCACACGTCCCCGTTTTCTGACATGGGAGACGTGCGTAAGCCCTGCACAGAGGCAGAGCCCCCCAGCTAGGGAGAGGGCTTAGAAACAAACCTGCAAGTGTGTGCGGCGGGGGCTGTTTTCACGTCGGTCCTATGGCGCGTGCGTATCCTATTCCTTTCTCCTCCTTCTCCATGTCTGGGGCTGCAGAGCCCCAGGAAGAGCTCCTGCTCAGTACCAGCCACTGCCTGAGCTTCTTCCAGCCCATCCAGGGCTGCAGCAGATGTCTGAGGTGGTGGCACTAGAGAAACACGGTGGACATACATCTGTATGCACGTATGGCTCCTTCCCCTTGCATGCACACACGCGCACACACACACACACACATATATATATATATATCCTGAGTCCATGTCAGCCTGGTTCTGGCTGCTCCATCTCCCTTGGGCTGTATCTCTGCCGCCTGGCCTGCCCTGTGACAGAGGAGAAAGAGATGGGGCTGGAAGGAGGCTTTGCAGCCAGGCAATAGAACCCCTCAGCCAGCCACCCCTCAGAGCCAGCCTTATGATTGCTGGGACCGTTAATGAAATGTTTTTGGTGGTGACCCTGTGATGCGGCGGGGGCTTGAAAGTGAGAGGGAAATGTCAAACTCTGCTGTAGCAAAATCACCGCCTTGGAAAAAAAGAAAAGAAAAAAAAAAAAGCAAAGCAAAGCAAAGCAAGAAGTAATATATCTTGATCCCTTTTCCCCCATAAAACCCTGGGAGGCTGGTGGAAGGAGCGGAAAGACTGAGCTAAGCCTGCAGGAAATTAAACATGAAATGAAAACAAGCTCGAGTTATTCAATTCTCTCATCCCAGGCTCCAATTTCCCATTCCAGGCCACTGATAAAATGGTGTCCAGTTTCAGCGCTCAAGGATGAATTCTGGCTCTGTTCTTGCAGGCTGGAAAGCAAAGGGCTGGTGGCCATCTCCGGGAAGAGGGGAGATGGCCTGGCCTTTCGCAGAGGGATGCCATCCTGGAGCCAGCCAGACGGACAGACGGAGGCTGAGCAGAGGGAGGAGGGCAGCGGGGATGGAGGACAGGGATGGAGAGAACGGATGCCGTGAGGTTGCTGAGGGAGAGCAGGAGCCCAAGAGGCTCGAACGTGGCGGGCACCTCTTCTCTGCCTCGGGGCAGCGATGCAGCGAGGGGTGCTCGAGCACAGGGCAATGGGGCACCGGGCCGGGTCTGGCCCCGTTGGTTGCCACCAAGCCCACCACCACACGTGCAGAGACCAGCCTCCCCCTCCGCCGCTGCTCTGGGGCAGGTAGGAGAGAGGCGAAACCACCTTTTTCTTTAACGTGGAGGAAGGACGAACACCGCGGTGCAGTCCCCGGCTACGCAGCCACGGTCCGAGGGGCTTGGGGGTGAGGTCCCAGCTCAGCCCATCCACTCGTGCCCTGTGCAGGGCAGACGGGGCTTGGTGGCAGGGGCAGACTGGCAGCACCGGCTGGGTGCCAGGGTATCGGCAGTGAGACAGCAAGCAGGAGCCTCCTGCTTTGTCTCAGGCCGTTGCTGGCCTCTCCACCCCCCGCAGCACATCATCTGCGTATGCATATGGATTTAGGTACCAGCATATGGCTGGATGTTTATGGAGACATGAAACATTTTCTGTTCTGTAGATTTTTATAGGGCTGATTTGGTACGGCAGGGCTTATCAAAGCATTGTCTGCAGGAGTCAGATACATGACATTACCCTACACTCCCACCCTAATTGTTAACACTGAGACGCAGCCCACGGCGACCGAATATCCCTGCACGAAGTGCCCCATCCTGACCCCAGAGGACACATTGCTCCGACCGCTGCAACCCCCACTGTCACATCCCCATCCCGTAGCAGCCTCCCTTGATGAAAGGTGACAGGCAATGAAAGGAAAACGGACTTTTGTTGGCTTTTAGATTTGCTTTTTAAAAGTAGGTGTCTTCTAAGGTTGAGGAAATACTTAGGATTAGTTGGGGGTTTTGCCGGCATCTTCGCATTATATACATTGCCTTGCCTGCCCTGTTCTCCCTGGAGCACTCCGGAGGCCTGGAGAAACCCAACAGCAAGATGCTAAGCAGCCTAAAAGGACTTGGACCAGAGGAGAAAGAAGATCTTTAAAGAGTGGTCCAAACCTCGTCACAAGCATTTCAGAGCAGCGGCTCACTGCCAGCCCTGGGACCCGTCTCCAGTGTGCCCAGTACCAGCACTGGGACTGAAGACACTCCTCTTTTTCGGCCTAATGCGATGCTTTGCAGCAGCCTCCCAGCCCGCCAGCTGCATGGGGATTGCAATTCAGGACCTGCCAATTTAAACCATTTTGCTCTGCCAGCGCCAGTTCAATCCAATGCATAAAT
The DNA here is from genome assembly GCA_026212715.1 of Elanus axillaris. NCBI lineage: Eukaryota > Metazoa > Chordata > Aves > Accipitriformes > Accipitridae > Elanus > Elanus axillaris. Next base: position 22,805,187 of record JANZLQ010000032.1, read on the forward strand.
CAGGAGCAGCAGAGCAAAAGCCCGCGCCGGAGAACCCGCTCTGCCTTGGCCAGCCGCGGGAAACCTCCGGGGAAGCCGAGCGCCGCGCTGATGGCTTTGGAGGTCACGTCGCAGAGCCGGGCACGGCCGCCCTGTTCCCGGGTGGGATGCTGGGGTGGGCTCCCCTTACACGGCAGCGCAGGTGTGCCGGCAGGCCAGCCGGAGCCTTCGCCAGGAATGGCCGCATATGCCTGGCATATGTTTGCCCTGGCCTCGTGCACAGCCAGCGCTCTGCTCCCTACCTGCTCTCCACCCCTCTGTGCACAGCGGGGCCTCCTCCGCCCGAGGAGGAACCAGGTCACCACCGCTAACTTTGAATCTGCAGATCAAAGCGGCGTGATCTGGGCCAGCCCTGGGACTGGCCTGCAGCTGGGCTGGAGCCGGCTGTGCCAAGAAGAGGTAGAAGAAAAGCAGACAGATGCCTGGGGCATCGAACCTGCTCCAGTAGGATGCTCTTCATGTGCAGCGTGTGCTCAGCTGGGATAACGTTAGGACCTTCCCGACGGTGCTTTCTGCACCCGCTGAAAATCCTCAGAGGGTTTTTGATTCTGGGTGAGGGGTTAATATCAGGTTGCTGCTTTGGGTATGGCTAGTCTGGCCAGCTCGTGGATGGCCCGTGCCAATGGCATTGTCGGGGCCGCCGGGCAGGACACTTAGACCCTACGCCATCCACAGCCCACGTGGGGAGGACGTGCCTGGGCACTGCACCGTCCACACAGACCCCGGTGCACAGCCGGACCCTCGGCTGCCCCCTCGTACCGCAGGGCTGGCCGTGGTGGGGAGCTGCCAGAGACCAGCACGAGGCTGCCGGCACGGCGGCGAGGGGGAAACTGAAGCAGGAGAGCCTGAAACGACTTTTCCAGCACAAGCAAGAAGGTCAGCTCAGACCAGAAACCACAGCCCCCTCGTGCCTGTCTCTCCCTGTAGCAGCTTCTAGCTGCACCGAGGCAGGCTGCAAATGCCACCTCTCCCTTGCCTGCCCCCCGAAAGCCGTCCTGCCGCCCCATCCTGGGCCTGGCTCGCCCCGCTCTCCTCCAAAGACGTGAGCTTCCCACCCGGCATCTGGTTTCCCCAGCTGCCTGCCAAGCAGCGGAGCTGCCCCACGGCCAGGCGCAGGCAGGGCCAAGCTGTTGGTTAGCCATTGCCCCCCCCTTGCCGCTCCCCTCCACGAGTCACCGTGTAAAACTCGAAGCAGAACCGAGCGGCTCTAGGACTGCTCCTTTCATGCGCTGGCGTGACCTGCACAACCCAGCCCCTGGTGATTGCCTGCATCTCTCAGTGCCTTCAAAGCGGCTCTTGATTGATGTGTTTCCCTGACTCACAAGCTTCAAGAGGCTTTGAAGACACTGGGCCAGGCTCTGATCTCTCTTAGGCTGATGCAAATCAGGAGCAATGGTGCTGACAACAGTGCAATAATCCACACTGATGTCAAGCCAGTAAAAATAAGAGCAGAAACAGAGTTTTGGTCTTTCGTCTGCCTTGAAGGCATCTGAGCAGCGCTGTGAAGCAGAGGAGCTGCAAACCCTGCAAAGAAAACTCGGTGTAAAGCAAAGGACACGCAGTGCTGTAGAAGGGCACTTGTCCTTTCCTGCAGCTAAGGAGAGAAGGGGTGTTTGTTAGCTTTTTACTTGTTGTCACAGTTCAGAAAAATAAGACTGGGAGTTCAGTGAGAAATGCAAGCTCTTAGCCAACGGCATCATCATAGCCAGAACTAGGCTTGGGGAAAGCCCCAGCACTGCTGGTTTCAGCCTGGCAGCAGCACACACGGATGTATCCACACTTCTCGCCTGGGACCGGCTGATGGCAAAAGAGCTGCGGGCAGCGCCCGGGTAACACTGACTTAGGGGTGCGAGGGAGATGGGCTATCCCAGGGCAAACCAAACTGTGGGAGGCAAGAGCTGGGAATGTCCCCAGACAGGCAGGACACCAAAAGATGGGCATCGCCTTTTGCCTGGGGTGCTCCCAGTCTGGGAGCGCAGGCTGGTCCCAGATCCCCCCCCCAGGGATGCAGGGCAGGACCGCTGCTCCCTATCCCCATAACCACGCACACAACCACCCACCTGGTGAAGCTCTGCTTGCCGGTGGGCTCCCCGGAGCTGCCAGACTCCCAGCCTCTGCCAGCAGCTCCCCTTGTTCACAGTCATCCGTCCCCCCCTTCCCCATCACCCTCTCCCCAGGTGTGGTTTCAGAACCGGCGAGCGAAATGGCGCAAGCGGGAGCGGTTCGGTCAGATGCAGCAGGTCCGGACTCACTTCTCCACCGCCTACGAGCTGCCCCTGCTCACCCGTGCCGAGAACTACGCCCAGGTGAGCGCATCCCCCCACCGTGGTCCATCTGTCCCCGTGCCCGCTGGACATACCACCTCTGCTCCCAGTCCCCGTCCCCCCCCCCAGGCGATGCTTCGCTTCCCGGGTTCATCCACCCGCAAGGCTGCAAGATCCCCGAGGCCGTATTTCCAAGGGCCAGGAGTGATTTAGCCGGGTGTCCTGGCTGGGTCCCTCATGCCCTGGCCCGGAGCAGCCGTCTCTAAAGCAGGGAGCAAGCCCAGCGTTGCGTGACACAGTGCAGCCACCCTTCGGGCACAGGTCACCCTGCTCAGCTCTCCTTCTCCCATCACGTGTGCTGCTGCTCGCTAACGTCTCACTGGTTTGGAAAAGGTCCAAAAGGCTGTTTCTTGCCTAAAAACCAGCAGTTCCCAGGAAGTTGCCATGCCTAGGTTTCCATGCCCCTTTTTTAGGCGGTTGGACAAAAGCATTTTTTCCCCTGGCAAATTCCCACAGCTGTCTCCCAGCAATGGGCTGCGGTACCCGCCGCAACACCCGGTGACGTCTGGGGAAGCTTCCCAAGGGACTTGTGGGTTTCTGCTCCAAAGGAAGGGTGGGAGCAGCCTTGTTGCGGTATCTGCTGAAACCGTTCCTGCCCTGGCCCAGGAGGCAGGTGACACAGCTGCCTCCCCGCCTTAGCTGTCTGCCCTGGGAAACCGGTCACCGCAGTAGCCTCCTCAGCACTGGACCCGTCCCCGTTTCACAACGCTGCCTTCAGCTGATGCAAGGGCGGACAGGGTTTCGTTAGCTCGAGGGCTAGGCTGGGGCCCCGCAAAGCACTCCCTCCATCCTGCCAACTCCTCTTCCCGGAATTTTCTCGAGGGCGCAGGTCTGCGGGCGTGATGCTCTGAACGTGATTTGTCCTCATAGAGCCGTTGGGAGTGCTTCCCCCCGACGCCCCGGCTGTCAGCTACCTCCCCAGCCAGCGCCGCACCAAAGCTGCCCCGCAGCCAAGCCAAGAGCGTTTGACCTCTCTCCTGCTTGGCATCTCCCCCGAGATGAACAAGAAGTCCTTATGAAACAGCTGAGAGATGCCAAAGCAGCTTTTCAAGCAGAGGACGCTCTCAGCAGCCTTTTCAGCACTCCCTTTTGCTTTTGTAACTTATACTGCTCCCTCCCTCCATACCGTCCTCCTCTCCCAGCCCTAGAGATCCAAAAAAAAAGGAAAAGCAATTTGCAGGAGCTTAGAGATCGGAGAGGGCCCAAGGGTGAGCGGTGCAGCAGGGCGGTGGGATGAAGGGCACTTTGCTCTTTTGCTCCTGCCTCCTCCCCGCTTTCATCCTGCGTGCCCGTGTCCGTCTCCCCCCTCCGCCACAGCACACCTACTCCTGTTGGCAAATACTCAGCTCCCCGCTCTTCTTCTGCAATATCATTTTATGAGCGATGCTTCAGGAGCCCGGATGGCTCCAACGGGCATGCCTGTGCGGTACAAAAAAGCTCTTGCTTAGGCAAAGCTGCCTCGAGCTGGGGCGGGAGGGTGGATCGGCATTGTCGCGGCATCCCTTTCTGCCTGTTCCCTCCGGGTAGCCCACAGGAATGCTGCGGATGAGACCAGGTTTTCTGCGCCCAGAGCACCCCTGCTCCAAAAAGTGCTCACGGTGCAAAAAAATAAGAGAGAAATGGCTGGGAGGGGGGAGAGATGAACAGAGAGACCCTGTGGCAGAGGAGGTCCTGTCCCCGTGAGTTAGTCTCCCGCACTCCCTGCCCCTGTCCAGGCTGGCACGAAGATTTTGGAGCAGACCCGCTGGCTCCGGGGGACCAGCGTATCCCGTATCCCATCCCTTTGCACGCAGGGCTGTCCTGCGGGGTGGTGGCAGGGGCCGGGGCCGGCCACGCTCCATCCCTCCAGGCCAGCCGCTGGCCACGTCCCGCGTGGGGCAGCCCTGACGCTTCTTTTCCCACCTCCCAGATCCAGAATCCCTCCTGGATCGGCAACAACGGAGCCGCCTCCCCCGTGCCCGCCTGCGTCGTCCCCTGCGAGACGGTGCCCTCCTGCATGTCCCCCCATGCTCATCCCCACGCGGCCGGCGGCGTCTCAGAGTTTCTCGGGGTCTCCGGCCCCGGTAGCCACGTGGGACAGACTCACATGGGCGGCCTCTTCGGCACGGCCGGGATGAGCCCCGGCCTCAACGGCTACGAGCTGAACAGCGAGCCGGACCGCAAGACCTCCAGCATCGCTGCCCTGAGGATGAAAGCGAAGGAGCACAGCGCTGCTATCTCCTGGGCGACATGACAGGGTTCCAGCCCAGCGCCCGCGAAACACGGAGAGAGCACATGGGGACAGCCGAATAAATCCATCCGCTTGGACTCCAGACAGCAGTTGCCTCCTCGGGGATCTGAATGCAGCACTTTTAGCTACCCTAGGCATATAAAGTACATATGTTAACGTAAGTGGAGTGTTTCCAGCATGAACGCGGCAGCTTCTGGCTTCCTCGGAGCAGGTGGGGAGAGGGAGGCTGTGGAGCAGCACCTCTTCCAGTGAGATCTGGGCTGGGATGTGTCCCCTTCTCACTGCCACCTCCCCAATAACCTGGGCATTTTTTTCTCCCCACTCCTTTTTCTGACACCAGATCTGCCTTTCCAAAGAGCAAGAGCCCGCTGGCATTTCAGTGGCTTCTCCCACCACCACCACCACCCACCCCCCCCCCGTTACC
>JANZLQ010000032.1:22814600-22841617 GCA_026212715.1 Elanus axillaris
ACATAGCTAGGTAGGTAGGTAGAGCTAGGACTTTTATACTACTGATTTTGAAGGACAGTTTTCAATGTATAATAATATATCGGTTTAGGTGTGCAGTGTTTGAAAGAGAGACTGGGAGAAAGAAAGAAAACAAACCTCAATCAATATTATTGTTTTTTTTGTTGTAAAATATTGTAACCTTGTATAAACGCAAACTTTTTTTTTTTTCCTTTAGCTTAACAGCCTGGGGTAGAACATAATAAAAAAAATAAAAAAGTTTTTAAAAAGTTCAGGAAAAAAAAAAGAATAAAAAAAAATCATTAAAAATGTTGCCATGTGAGGTTTGTGCCATGCAATGTTATTGCCTATGCAGCCATGTATTACCAGTTCATTACAGTGGAATATTAAAAAAGAACAAACAGTCTTGCAGCTTGGTTCTTTTTAACTTTTTCTGAAGTAAGTTATTGCACTTGCAGCTTTTTTTTTTTGGGGGGGGGGACGGACACGGACGTGAGGGAGGCTGGAATTTCTGCGCACCAATTTTTATTTTTCCAGTTTTTGAAAGGAGTGGCATCGCTGGGAAGGACCCTGCTTCCCAGCTGCCCTGGCCGAGGGGGCACAAACACTGTTGTTGTTGTTTTGGTTTGCAATAAACTCCTTCTCTTCTCTCCTCTCAACTGCAATCTGGCTGGTTTGTTCCTGACTCATGACAGATGAAATGTGATCAGAGGGGCCTCCAAAATCTCACGTTAATTGAAGTTGGCAAAAAATACTAACAGTGCCCTTTTGAACTGCTGACGCAGTGCAGAATGGATTAGCTGGGGGTAGATTAACAACAGGTGGCAGCTCACGGGCCGCTGCCTCTCCCAGTACAAAGAGATGGTTAACAGCCAGCAGCCCGGCGCGGGAACATCCTGCCAGCCAGCTCCCAGCTAACGAGGGGCTCTCTGCCTCCGAGAGCGCGGTTCGGCTTCACTCGGCATCACTTGGCATCACTCGGCATCACTAACCAGCGCAGAGGGCACCGTGGCTGCAGGGAAAACAGGAGGATGGTTCCCCTCGCTTGCTGCGCAAGAGCTGCTGCTTCTGGCACAGCTTAAGCCTTGCGGGGCTCCTGTGGGTCTCCCAGACTTTCCCAAGCTGTTCGTAACGAGGCAGCAGGTGATCCATCACGGCGGACACAAGGAGAAGTGACTTGGCCACAAGATGCCGCAGAGCTGGGGAGCTTCAGCCAGCCGGCTCCCTGTGCTACGGCATCACTGCTTTTACTCAGCACAGTCACGCTCGGGCCACCGTGGCACAAGATCTCCTGAAGTCCAAAGAGAAGACACCCGAGGCTGGCGGTGGGGGGAATCTTGCCCCCCTGAAAGCACTCCTTTCTCCCACATTCCCGCAGGTCCAGTCACACTCCCTCCCCTCCCAGCTCCGCTTTGGCAGAGGTCTCCAAGCGTCAGCCACCCGCTCCTCCGCCGCGGCTCTGCCGGCTTCCCCAGCGGTGCCTGCGGGGCAGACCGAGAAGGTGCCCAGCGGCCGTCAACAACCCACCAAGACCCACAGAGCCCCTCTGGCCTTTCCGTCAGCTGGCTGGGAGCACCAGCTAGGTTCAGATGGAGCATGGCTGTTTTCCATCTCGCAAAGAAATGGATAATGCAGGTGCTGTTGCAAGCTTATCCACTCCTCTCACTTGTAGGAGAAAAATTCCTTCCCTCCCCAAGCACTCAAAGCCAGATTCTCCAGATGTTGGCAGAATTCAGCCTGTTGAGAGCCTAAAGCCAGTTTCAACAACATCCTAGTCGCATGGTTTTACATCAGAAATTGCTCCCGGCCTGAAAGTTGCCAAAGAGCTAAAAAGTCTCTCCATAAACTCTAGGTAGTGGCAGGACCCAGAATAGAAACGTGCATTCTTTTCTTGAAGCTGCACTTCCCTACTGGCATTACAGGAGTTGTTTAAAAGGCATCGAAAAATTTCTCGCTGAGAGATGCGGCTACAGCACCTAGGTTAACACATTCCTTCTCTGCTGGAGAATACGACTTTGGGGCAGGGCAAAGTTCGGGCAGTTTTAATGAAAAACAATTTTTTCTTCCTGTAAACTAAACAGATTTGCCTTTTTTCTTCCTCTTTTTAAAAGCAGGTTATTAACCTTTAAGCAGATGGATGTACAATAATCTTCTCATTGGCAAGGAAGGTAACAGCCATGCAAGGTGCATCTACTTATGGCCAGCTGGAGCCCACATGTAAAGGTGTTGCATTTAATCTGAGACAAACAAGTGTTTATTATTTGTGAAAGGATCTTCCACTTTCCCTTGCTTTTCAGTCCGTAACTTACTCACAGGGCAAAGACAGATGCTCCAAGTTAGCGATCTGCTCCTTTTGCTGTAGCCTTGCTCAATTCCTGGATCTCATTTTACGGTCCTTTCTGCTTCAAACCTTTTCCCCCGCCCGTTTGTACGAAGTGTGGCAAAGAGGGTATCGCTCCTGTCAGTCCTCGGATGAAGGCACCCAGCCAAGACCTGGCCCTCCCCTTGAAAGAAAGGTTTCACAAGAGAAGGACCTCCAAGTTTTCAAATGGCCAGTCCAGTGTTTTTTCTTCAGTGTACGGCTATACGGAACACAGAGCCTTTGGCCTGAAAACCTCAGGTATCTTTCCAAGGGACTATGGGCTTATCTACTGGACGAACACGAGATGTTCGGACTGGGCAAGTGGATACCCCTAAGTGGCACTTTTCAGTCAGTCCCAGACCTTGGGTTTTAGTTTTACAGGTTCCCATTGCTGCACAGAATGGGGGTGGGAGGTAGAAGAGTGAAACTTCATCCTTAAAAGCACAGGGTGCAATAGCAACCACACCTCTCAATCACACATGAAAAAACCCCATGCGGGTCTGTGTATCCCAAGTTCTTTACACCTCTGTTGGTCAAATGGTCCAGCTTTCACCTTTTTCCAGTTCCCCACCAACTAAAATATAGGTTAAAAATCCAACAGATGTGACTTAATAGTTAAGCTGGTATTTTCTTTTTCTTATGACTCTGCAGAAGAGTCACAATATGGATTATTTCTCTTTCTAGACACCTGGTTCTCCCCTTGCCCATCTTACCTGTTGTCTTCCCCCCTGCATATGGTCTGGTACTGAGCACTGATTTGAGTTCAGAGATATAACGAAATCATGACCAAGCTGCATTGATCTCAGTCCACAGTCACTGCAGGGCTGTCACGCTTGTCTGGAGCAGGAACACTTCCTATTTATGCAAGTAAACAGGCATTTAGAATGAGTAAAGGAAATATGAAGGAGAATTACTGGATCCTTTTCCAGACAAACGAAGACAGCAAACAGGCAATCTTGCAGGGAGAACCTTTGAGCTGCACTGTTTTCAGTCGGAAAACTCCCTGCGTGCTGCTAGCTCCATGCCACTCCACTTAATTGCTTCAATTGTCGCTGTTATCCTTTAATGGGAAACATAACTCGCTTTCAAAGCAACCACAAGAAGCTGCAGACAGGGGAATCCTGAAGATCAGTAGAGGTGGGACTGCATTACAGCCATTTCCATCAGGCTGAAATTACACAGAGTTCATCAGGAATGTCACTAAATGGCTTCAAGCCAGGGCAGGCTGAATCACGCTGACACTGAAAGTCAAGGCTAACGGTCCTCGACACTGGTATTGAGCTACGCAAAGCTCCAAACAAACAATAGTTCAGACAAAAGCATGGCTGTTCGGCTAAAACACAGCCTTGGGATACTGGTGTTCAATCCTGTTTTTAAGCATGCAACTCCTAATGCCTTGGGTATATGACAGCTTCTCCTCCTTTCCTCATCTGCAGTTACAGGTAAGAGGCTGATCGTACCCAAGAGGGAGGACCGTGAAGCTCAATTTATTGCACTCAGACACAGCAGTGGCAGGCATCATAAAAAGAACATACACCATCCCACTACACGCAATCCCAACAGCATGAGATACAGCTGAAGGATCCACGAGTCAACAGTAAAGCAAAAGCGTTCTAGCTGATTGTTCTGCTAAGCAAACGCCATCTGTGTCTACATACCAATGTTAGCAAGAGGTCTGAAGTGACTACCTGCTCATGGGATAACTTTCGGATCCTACGGAAAGACGCAAAGAATACCGTCTTCAGAGTTTTCTGGCAGCTCTTGACAGAAATGTTTTCCAGACTAAAAATGAAAAAGGAAACACAATATAGGTGGAACACTTGCCTAGGATTTGCTCTGCTCTTCCCAGCTCTTCAGGATCAGACTAAAGTTAGCAACTGGATGCTCGCTTTCTAGCATATATTTAATCTAACACAACTTTGCAGAATGTTTCTTTTCTTGCTTTAAGTACATGGAGGAGACTATCCACGATTGCAAGAACTACCTGTAGTTTACATTTCAGTTTACAAAATAACATGCTTTGCAGCAGTCCTAGTAAAATTGAAAAATGCAAGTCTTTAAGAATGATCAAAAAATTCATACTCACCGTCTGATCTCTGGCTAGGGCACTTCAAATCCATTTTCTCATCAGCACCGTCACTTTTAGTTTTTCTTTCCTGCACTGTGCTGCAGCCCTGTTACGACAGCAGCTTCCATGTGAAAGGATTGGACAGAAGATTTATGCGGTACCAATAAACTATTCTGAGATCTTTCCTGATCAAAAGATGCTCTACTTGTGAGAAGTATCCAGGGTACCAGACATTCATTATGGAGGTCGTTCGTGCCAAGTCTCAAAGGTATTTTTAACATCAAAATTGCCCACCTAAATCCATTTTTATGTGTCTCAGTACAGCGTCTTTCCAGAGTGCTCAACACTCACCAATACAGCCTAAAAGCAAAGTGAGTCAGAAGTCCTGAGCATCTCCTAAATCCCAGCTCGCAATTATTTTGCTATCTGTGTCTCCAAGGCCCTTGAGTTTAAAAGGCCCTTGAACTGATAATTGACAGGGATAAACGAGTTGCTGCAGTAAAGCATATTTGAGCCGCACCAGCAGAAGCATCATGGATGGCAGGAGGTTCAAAAGCCAGAGCTGGAGCCGCCAAGAGAGAGTAATTCAGAACGTTAGGGCTTGAATTGGCATGTCCTGTAACGAGATAGTGGAGCTGTGAGGAAGGAAAGAGTCAACACATTGTAGGGAGAGTTGGTGATGCTAAAAACATATCCTTAAGACTCACCATGACTGGCAGGGCAGAGGCGGCAGCACATCACACTCCTTGCTACGCACAAGTAGCAAGGTGTGCCACGCACACACGCTGCCTTCTTGCCGCATGTTCCGCAGGGACAGTGCTGCAATGCTTCTGGGAACGAAGAGCTGCCACCACACTGGCTTCCACAATCTCAGTGACTCAGCCAAAGCTCTTTTCTCAAAAGCACAATTCTTTAACGTTTGCTGTCTCTCTTCACAAAAAGAGAAAGGATCTGTTCCCTATTTCTCCAAGATGAATGCTACTGTCAAATCTTGGCAGAAAATTAGAGTAACAACTACTCTCCCCATAAAGGTGACTGGGATGAATTCGTGCAGAGCAAGCTTCTACTTCAAAGACAACCATGCAACTCCCGTTACAGGAAAGACAAAATAGTGACAGATCTTTCTAAAATACACTGTGGATGTTCAAGTCGAACACAGATTTATGTAGCAAAAGAGCCTGTCACTGCAATCCTCCCTTCTAAATGCGTTCATGTTTCCTTGTGCTGCTCCAGAAGTGAAATACAACAAACTCTCCTTGGATTTACTTTTTAATATAGCAATATTAATTTTTTTTAATGACATATATACAACAAGAAGTTAAAAAGATCTTCAAGATTGACAACAAACCCATTCCAAATCAGGCGTACACATACATCTTACCCTTACAGATTTTGCATCAAGAACATCACGATTATAAACGCAGAGGGGAAGTAGGCCATTTTAGAAATACTTTTACAGTCAACTGCCCAATTTTCTCCGTGGCACAAACCAGAGACAAATTACCACCTAAATGAGGTGGCCCTATAAAAGCAACTGTAAAATACCAAAGGACAAAACATGGCTGATGGGGGTCACTGGGCATTTTGTGGAAGGGGAATCCACTCAGCTGTTTTAGGATGCGGGTACACAGACCTGTTGCTTTCTTACTGACCTGAGACTACAAGGTGAGTTTAGGAGGGTTGGCTTGGTAGTCCCCAGCTAAAACTATTCCACCGACTATTTCAAATCCTCCGTGTCTTTTCACACTGTGCAAAACGTGCACTTTTTACTGACTTCCTGAGAAAGAGCCAAGAAATCCCAGCAGCGTCACAGCTCTGTGTAAGGAAGATGTTATAACTCAGTTAAACTGCTAAGGCCTGCCAAGCTGAGACCAGCCCCAAAACAACAGCCAAAACTGAAGTGACTACCGCCCTGTCGCAGCTACCCTTTCAAGGCAAAATTCTCAAGGGAAATATGCCGGTATCTCTTGATGCTCAAGCACCGGGACATAAATCAACAGGAAGACTGAAAAGTAAAGTTCATGTGAATGAACCTGAGAGGGTGCAAAGGCAAAAAACAGTGAGCGACAAACCTTCCTCTCTATCTTGGGATTCCCACTGTGCAGACAGCAGTTGTTGTCACTGCAACAGATATCCTCCCAGCTCCCCAATAGCCCCTTCCCACAGCAACTTAGGAAAGAAAAAAAAAAAAAAAAAAAGACTGCAGCTCAAAACATTTACTAGTAATTAAACGTTCCCAGAGAATTGAGCGATACAGTTTACAGGCACATCCCGGGGGAGTTATGATGTGAAGCATCCCCTCAGAGCTATTGTTCCAATATGATTTTCATTCACAGCACATCCACTGCATTGGGCAATAAGATAAGTCTTAGTGGGGGTGAGACAAATAGGAGCAGATGTTTCCTGTTTCTAGCCTGACTTTCATTTGGTTTCTGTCATTGCTGCGTATCCAGCTTAGGAGAGGGGGTGAACCGTGATGCCTAACACTTGTCCTATTGTTTGGGGTTTGGCAAAATCTGAGGAATAAGGTTGCTTGCAGTGCAACAGAAAAACAGCCCATCAAGTAGGATGTCTCTGTAACTGGCAGCAATGGAGGTTTCAAAAGACAGTGAAAATCACCCTTATCTGGTAACGTACATTTTATCAGTGGAGCTGGACAAGAGAGTCTTTTCTCAGCCCAACTTGGGATCACCTTTAATATCAAAGGGAAACAGTAACAGCCCAGGCAATTTTATTTCTAATTTTGCTGCATTTAGTTTTCTAATTCAGGTTAATTTCAGTATTGAGAAACAATTCCAATGCTCATAAGAAATGTAAAGCTTCTCCGAAAGCCTTCCTAAGCTATATATTTCAGCGGTAGCCTGTGGCAACGGGTTCCTTAAATTACAAGCAAAGACCCAACAGTTTTTCCAACAATGGTAATTTACAGGAGTTTGTAAGTGTGCGTTAATAGTGTCTTGTACATACACGTATCCCTGCACACTGAAGCTGTAACGGGAATTTCTGTAAATTTAAGTGTTTTACAACTCAACACTACAACAGACTGCTTGCTGAAGAGGAGGATTCACCTGCGAATAAACTTAACTTCATAGCTGTTGTTCCTATGTATGGCTACGATGTAAAACTGTAACCTGACCGCTGTTTTGAAAATGAAAATAAAAATGTAAGAAGACTGAAAGATACATCTTTTTCTGTATAATACAACTAGTTTTGACAGAGAGGCACAGTCTTTTGCACAGATGCAGCAGAAAACCTGAGATTTATGCAGGAAGAAGAGGTGCAGCAATTGGAGTTCTGTCCTGCAGGTCTCTGCTTTGAAGGAGACCTTCCTCCCAGCTGCTGCGTGTCTCAATTTGCAACAAAATAATTTAAGTAACACAAAATGCTTTGCCCTTTAAACCACGTGACCGCACACAGATTTTTGTTGTTGACATTGTAAAAAATAAACATTTGTCTCACTATGCAGAAGAAAATGTTTGTTACACAGTTACTTAAGCCAACAATTAAGATCAAAAGACAGAGGCCCACCAGCCCCACAGGCAATAAGCTCCTCCCAAAAGAGAGCAGCTATACATTGCAGACAGTTGCTTTGAATGGATGGATGCTTACAAACCAGAGCTGCAGCACGTTTGATAGAAGAGGTCAGTCATGCCAGTCAGACCACAGACAGTGAGATTCTGCTTTATTCTTCCAGGCGCATAGCCTCTTTTAGAGAAAAGTGTGTGTTTGACATTTGACAGCAGTTGTTCAGCTTTCCATTACATCTTCGCGCAATGCAAAGGGAAGACAACATACCAGAATACAACATTAATTCCCATCTCCCTCAGATGTAAGCCACTTTCTAGCGATCTTTTTTCTTCAGGGCCTTACATTATTCCTCGTAGCACCTTTTCAGCTGTCATTTTCATCACTTGGGTTTGTCTCACAGCTGCCTTTACAAGCTGCCGATATTGGGAAAGCTCTTCAGTTTCTCGGGAAAGTCATCTTTGTACAGGACAGGGTCAGCACGGTGCTCCACCACTTTTAGAGGCATGGTCCCAAAGACAGAGGCAAACTTATTGATGCATTCAGATCTGGTGAAAGGAAAAGCAGTGTAATTAAGAACCCCAACAACTGGGCTGGCTACCAGCTCCCACACCAACATAACTGGTAGAAATCTTCCCTCTTGCACTTGGAAGTCATTCAGCCATGCTGGCTACTAATAAAGAAAAAGAGAGCCTCACTGCAGAGAGAACTGAAAAGAAGCTGGTGTTCTTTGATTTATCCATTTAATCACAGAGACGAGCAAGGGGATGCTGGCAGCAGCACATGTGCACATGGAGGTCAAAGCTTCCCTTCTCCCTCCCCCTAGAATTCCAGTCATTCTTAAAGCAATGTACATGCTGTAAACCAGAACAGATTAACTGCCAACATGTCTCTTAAAGGGCCACTGTTGGGTCAATTTGGCTCATAATGAAGGTTTTGCAAAAACCAAGCCTTTTTGAAAACGGAGTTCTAAAAAAAAAAAAAAAAAAGTCTGTTTTTTTTCAGGCTTCTTCAGAAGCTCTATCTTTTCCTACTAAAATAAACATGCCCCAGTGTATAGGCAGCACTGATTGTACTGTAACTTAAAAGTGAAGCTGAATTAAAACTATAAAATGAAACCAACTAGTTTATTTTCCTTGTCTAAATAAAGAGATATTAAGCAGTAAGGCATCACATTAGCAGAAAAGAGATTGGACCATTGATGACTCTTTCAGTTTTAATAATCTCAGGTGTCTGTGGAAGGAAACAACCACGGGCTTCAAAAAAACCAAGCAAATAGATGTTTAACCTTACATCGCTCCTTTAACTCTTTCACTGAAAGGCACAGTACCTGTGGAAGCAAGGCAGGGAAAACCCGGCTCATCTCACCTCAGCCAGTGCTCAGCTAACAGCGGCGCACTTTGTAAAATAGCTTTTAAGAACTTCACGCACCAAGAATCGTGACAACTGTCCCCAACACATCACAGAGACAGCTACAAGAAAACAGGTCGCATTTCTTTTGCTGCTCAAAAGGGAAAGCAAAAAAGAAACGAGTACTTTGACTCAGCTACAGAGGCTGACGTGCTGCAGGCGGTCCCAGAGCAGGTCTCTTGCTCTCCAACCACGGCACCCTCTCCCGACCCCTTCGAAGGGTTAGGGGGTCACTACGGCTCCAGGATAATTTTCCTCAACAGACCCGGTCAATCACACCAACTGAGTGTGACAGTTTTGTGATGGGGACTGCTCAACACTGCCCCAAACACTCTTTTGAAGTAGATGGGACAGCAAGGCTGGTTTTCAAAATTAATTCCTCAGCCTCTGAGCCATCCCACGGCTCCCTCCTTAACTAGAGTAAATGACTGGAAAACACAAAGCCCAGGTTGTTAAGTGCTACATTTCTACATAGCTGTTTCAAGCTATAATGGTCGTATTTCAGGCCGTTTTCTGGCCTGAGAAAAGTGTCAGAAAACTACTTCTTAGGGGGTTATACTTGAATAAAGTATTTACAAAGGTAAATACAGATATTTCACTTTCTGCTACCTTCTCGTCTCCTCATACTTCTTCCTACCTCCAGATTCAAATCTTTGGACTAGGGAACAAATGAAAAGGAATTCAGAGCGTAAGAGGAAACTGTGTGCAGTGAGAAGCAACCTCTAGACCTGGGACAAGCACTATTTGCTCCAGGGTAGCACAGACCTGAAACAGCAAAGGAGCCATCAGTGAGGACTGAAGCAGAGAGATCCAAGTAGCTGTTCAACGTCTGCAATAACGAGGTGAACCATTGGGAGGGTGAGCTTTGGGCCCTGGGCACAGAAAGGTCACAGTAGGATGGACAGCAGGAACTTGAGTGTTTTCTCCAGGAACACTAAACGGTTGCTCTTGCCTCCACGAGATGCCCAACACAGGATACCTTAAAACACATCTGATTTTCAGATAAGGTCAAACTTCCAAATCATCTGTTACTTCTGAGAAACATGGCTAACTGTAATCCAAGCCGTGTGCATCGGAGAAGTCTCGTGGCAGGAAACCCACAAACTTCACAGGCGAGGAGGTAGATGCACTGGGAGATGTGCATGTGAGAAGTTTGCACAGCTGCTGGCCCTCACTGGTTTCTGGAATACAAGAATACTTCTAGCCTACTGGTTCAAATCCTGCCTCTGCCAGTGATGACTGAAAGACATTGTAATGTAACAGCTGCTGGGTGGCCGGTGTGAAATGAATTAGTTATCTCAGCCTGCTGCCTGGTAGGCAGGTGTCCACATCAGATCAGCCATTGTCACAGCCAGAACTAAGCGGCACCCTCAGAGCAAAAGACAAAACTAAATGGATAGCGAAGACAAAATTGACCTCTTTTCTCCAGCGGTTATACTCCCAAATCGAAGATGAGGTCTTATGAGAAAATATCAAGATTGAACCCTTCTACAGCCAAACTTATGCTGGTGGCAAGACCATTCAAGCGTACCAGTACAATATCTTTAACCACCAAGAAACCATTTCATTGTTAAAGAAATGAAAAAAATGAAAAACGGAAAAGCTCAGTATGTTCTAATCACTCTGGCTGAATCAGAAAAGCTAGTCCTCAGGAAATATCAAATTCAAAGCTCAGAAACAGGCTTTTTTAGATGAAAAAACATCATACACAAGCCACAAGATGTGTTCAAAGGCAAGTCGCCTCTTTCCAAAAATTTCATCTCCTGCACGGAACTAAATCGCTTGAATTCCAAAGCCTTTGCCACTTTTGGACAATATAAACCAGAAAGGATACCTAGAACATTAAACATTCAAAGCTGGGTAGCCAAGAGAATGTAACATGTCATCTTAATATGGAGGGAAGGTGTTTTTCTTGGCTGTGTTGATAGTTTTTTGCACGTTCATACTAACACACACACGTTTGCTTCCAAGAATTATTCTTTTTGTTTTCCTTGCTCTGCCGACAACATGCCGTTGTCCTCAACAAAGAATTAAGATTGTGTGAACCCAGAAATTGAGAGCCCTGTTGCCCCTAGCAGACTGGGTGAACTTCATGTCTGCTAAGGTCCTTCTTAATCAGTTTCCTCTCCCTTACAATCCAAATATTTTTTGGTAGGGTAACTGCATCTGCAGCCTTTGGCCAACTCTTTGTGACCTGGCCAGTTTGCCTCTTAAGGGAATGGCTTCCTATTTTGACTCTAGCAAATACTTACATGTCCTACAGAAGACACTGCTGTTATGTTGCTGCAGAAGCAGCTCAGCCCTTTGTTGTATTTACTGTACAGGCAGTTGCCCTCTAGGCTGCATTTTACAGAGTTCTCCATTTTTGAGAGCCAGATGCAAAGATGCTAAAGGCAGAAAACTTGTTGCTACTTAAACAGCACCTGTAACTACAGGGATTATGAGATCCTCCTGCAGCTTCTTCTGTGACCTGATGTAAAGGCTAACCTAGGGCAAGAAGGGGATTCTTGGTTCAAAGCTTTCTTTAGCTCATGTATTTTAATGATGGAGCTTGATAACACTGTGGACTGAAGTCTTTCATTTATCTCAGAGAAATCACACAGCAGGAATAGCAGCAGTGTTGGCTTTCCCATGATTAGCTGTAAATATCCTTCAGTATTGGTCAAAAAAAAATCTCTTAATAGGAGACAGAGTTCAACTGAACCATCTTTGCTTTGCCTCTGCTGGAAGTGTCAAAAGGCCCAAGAGAACTGGTTAGTGACATGTCCCTCCTGGACAGATCTCCCCAGCTGACTTCTCAAACCTTTCACACTTACAAAACAATCATCAGGCAGTTGCTGGGCATCTCTTTGCTATTTCTGAACCAGAAACCTAACACTGAATGTTGTGCATGCCCATGACAACCCTGATAAACTGTTTGTTTCACAAACAGAAGGCTGATCCCTGGATATCCGGGTAAGTAATTAGCTCAGACTACCTGCTTGCTATTTCTGAATGCTAAAACCCAAGGAGTCAGGCACTTTGGGAAGCTGCAAGTGAAGCTGATAATGGCTCTTTGCCTGATAATCCAGGTGTTGTTCTCGTCACCCAACACTGTAAAGTTATTCTTTTATAATATGACAAGGATTCCCTGATGCAGGCACTTCTTCCATTCAGCTTCCCTCCCGACCCTGAAAATTGCTAGTGTGTGTATACATAAATATACATACATAAACATAGGAGCCACAAGAGCCTTAGTCACTGCTAAGTTAGGAAAATTTGCTCTAGAGTTGCTACCATTTATTATCCACTTAAAATGAATAGCTAGCTTAGAAGATTCAAAAAGATATCCTTTCAGGTTTTCATGTAACTCCCTTATATTGAAGGTAGATAACAACAACACAGGGCGAGAGGGTATTAAGTGTAGCATGCAGTTTCAGTATGATATTAATGGTCTTCAAAATAAAGCCTGAATACACCCAAACTGTATATGTCCCCAGATTTTCTCCTGCACTCAGACTCTATCCCAGCATGTACTCCTTTGGCTGGGCAAATAAAAGTATGTGCATTTGCAGTCAATCTAACCTTTCCTACAGCCCAGTTATCTCCACTGTTGGAATCTACAGAGAAGCAGAGCAACAGTTTAAACATGTTCTCAATAAAGTGTCAATGATACTTTACTCTGAGGATACAAGAATTGCTATAGACATGGAAACGTGACCTTTACCCTGCATCATAATGCACTTTGGAGCAAAAAGCACTTTTTCATCTTCTGTTTTTATAGTGTTTACCTTAATGAGAACCTAGTTCACAACCAAAATTCCTATGTGCTGTAATGCTACTAGGTTGATCATAGGAAAGCTCAACTGGATTCACGTAGTCCATCCTGTGAGCCAGTGCAGGATTGCTAGACACAGGACAACCGCTTGTGCTTCCCCTTCAGCTAACATTTATGATCTAAAAAGCTTCCAGCCCCTTCCCTGAGAAGTTTTCAGCAGAGTAATTTTTACCATCTTAACGTGGTACGTTTTACTTCTGACTCGCATACTCCTTTTTTTTAATCCAGCCTTATTATACATCCAGTCTAAATACTTTGTCACTAACCTTGGCGGTTATGCTCTTCAACACCTGGTATTGATGCTTGGTTAATAATCAATTAGCCAAACCACAAATGTGTTTGTGTGTGTTGTCTAATGTGTTTTTACACATCAGACACATGTATGCCCTCACTTTGTAAATAAGCCCCCAACCTACTAAGCAGTTTTGCATTAATTCACTGCATATATTACAATACATAAATATCATTTACATTGCTAAGGGCCAGTAAATGGATACAATACTTTAAATTTGCTGAGTACTTCAGAGAAGGACAGAAAAAAAGCTCACTGTTAAGATGATTACTGGTAAGATAACCATGTTATGTCTCTCAGTGCAGATCTGAAATGGCCTATTTTAAATGCAGGTCAGATTTTACTTTGTAAGCTCTTCTGGTGGTCTCTTCCAGCACTACGGCTACCCCTGTTTACCTACCTCATCAATTCTATGGCTGCAAATTATTTTCCCCGAAGTTTGCAGGAGAGATGCAACAGCCCAAGAAGCCAAAGGTGAAATGCCTTTGTCAGACCTAGATGGCAAGTTAATTCCACCCAATAACTAGTACGTACATTTATTGCCACATAGCCCTTTTCAAACATGGCTGTTGAACAGCTTTGTAAAAGTGAGGAAACTTTCCCTTGTTTTACACATTCAGAAGCCAAGGCAGAGGGGAGTTTAGTGTCTTGGTCAAGGTTGGGAAGCCATTTTACTGTAAAGCAGGGAATGCAACTCTCATACTTACCAACTTTCAGTATTTCACTCTACATATTCACAGCCCTTCCAAATACACACTTCATTTCAAAATTAAATTACCACAAAAATATAATAATGCCGCCATTGTTAAAAAATGTGACATGCAATTGTGCAGGCAAATGCCCTTCATTAGTGGAAGCAAAGTGCTTCACAATCTTTGGAGGAAAGACAATGAAAAAAAATCAATTCAAATAACTTTATTAATAATTCATATCCTTGTTACTTTTTGGTAAGCTAGCAAATGTCTGGTTTTAAAAAAAATAAATCTCATACACATTACAGCTGATATTCCACAGTAAACCAGAAATGTGGTATTACTGAAGGTACTGCCAACAACCTGAATTTCATATGTGTCCTACAGGCTTTACAGCAAAGCTGCTAAAAATTGTGCCCTTCTAAAGTCCTTTATTGTAGTAGTCCACTTTTCAGTGTCACATCATCCATTGCAGGAATGACTTATGCTGATCAAATCCATGCAACATTCTTTCAAAATCAGTAATTTACAGAAATACAATCAGTGAGTGTTTTTGATCCTAATTTAATGAGACACAGGGTAAGATTCTAGGGATCAGAACGAGGCAATCAGAGGAATAAAGGGTGGTCACTCACCTTTCCACCATGTGTGTCTGGTCCAGTGATAACCCATCAATTGCTGTGCATTCTGGACATTTGAACTTCTTTCGTGGGGTCACCTGCAGAAAGGCACGCCAGATATCATCAAATATCAACAGAAGGGACATTAATCTCCTTGCACAGAGAGCAGCGCAATACCTCTGAACACGCCTGCAGTGTAAGCTGAGCTGTCTCAAAAAGCTGGGGGGGGGGGTAAAAAAAAAAAAAAAAAGCCACACCATTCCTCCATTCAGCTCCATCTGGCCCGGCTGACTGCAAAATTCACAGGGGCCCAATAAAAACGGCTTGGAGGGGTTTTTCCTTCTGTAACTGAAAAGAAGTGGCGATGACAAGCTCCTTAATTCCTGTTTAATGACTGTTTTCTCACTGCCAAGGTCCCTGTATAAACACCATTTGTTCTTGCAGCCATAACAGCGATGAAATATAGCTTCCCATACTTCACCGTAACATTAATCCAACAGACGCTCTTTTGCTCACTCCAGTAAATAGCTGACTGGCGAACTCTGCAAGACTCTCCGAATTGCACAGAGGTGCCAAATTACTCTGCTGTGCTCTCATACAGCTCAAAAACTTTTTCACCAAAAACACACACTTTATCTTCTGAAGACTTTTCTAGGAAACGCAGCCACCAGTCCCAATAAATGATGATGGACAGATGGGAAAATGGACCTTGCTAATTGAAGTAACGCCTGGTGGCCTCTAAATCTCATTCCAAGTTGACACGCTTTGAAATGAATGTACAGAGTGAATGTCCAGACCTGAAAACGTGTCGAAACATGTCAGGAAATTAATTCAGGGATAAAAAGTTCATTTAAAGCTGATCTTGCAATTAACATTCTTGCAATTAACATTCCTATAAATCAGCTGTTGCCAGGCTGTGACAGAGCGAGCTGTGGACAGTTGGCAATTTCTTTCCTCTAGTGATCTCAAATAGTTAAAATATATGTATGCGGGTGTGTATAGATACACATATATATAGCTACCATTTAAACTACCTTTTTCGTACCTCATCTAGATGGCTAAAATAACCACCAGAAACAACTGGTAAAACCCAATTCTCTATTCCCAGTTAGCATGAAAGTTTTACTAAAAGGGCTTTTCTACCATGGAAGGAGAACAAGACACCATACCAGGGGTAAATGAGAGAAAAAGGAAGATAAAGTAACATATTGATGCCTACTAAATAAATTTATATGAGTATGTACAACATGTTTTTAAACTTTGTAAAGGTAAACTGCAGAAAAGTCCCACCTTAATGACTGATTTGCCAGTGACATTTGCCACTAGAAAATTCATGGCAATATCTTCACAATTCATATGAGCATCCACCCAATTCTTGATGTCTCCAGGCATTTTGTAGGTGTAAAGGTAGTTGAAATACTGCAGGATAGAAGGAGAGAGAGAGAGAGAAGGTAATTTTAAATACAGATGCAGTAACTGTAAGACTTTAAATATTTCAGTTGCTGAAGAGCAGGCAGCTAAGGATGGATTATGGGCAAACTGTGACACTGCCTTCAGCCAAGGACTACGTTAGAAGATAGAAAAATAATTTTGGGGTGAGTAATTGTGTAATTACTCCTTTCCTGACCAGCATACAAATTTCTTTACAACTGGTTTTCTTTTCTTAAACTGCTAGCTACAAAGCTACATTCACTGCAAAATTTGCTACGTAGTTACAGGTCATGCAAACCGGTGAGAGTTCTTCTCTAAGTTCACGAAGGTAATGGTTTTATTTTACAGGCAGAGGCAAATCAGTTGTTTTCACAGCAACTGAGAGGTTTTGGGAATGTTTGCAAAAGGCTCCCTGATTGTTGTAGAAAACGATCACGGCACCACAAAACGCTCGCAGAACAATGACAGACGCATATACAGCTCTTTAAAAAAGGTTCACATTCCACCCTAGTATACTACAAGTTGTGTATTACCTTGTGATAAAACGCTGCTCCAGTGAGCACCATTGAGACTTCATTGGTCCATTCGGATTCATATTTCCATTTGTTCATCTCATGGTCCCAAAGATGCAGGCGGCCTGGATACCCAACCAACCTGTCGGGGAACTCACGCCAAACCTGAAGAGAAAAAGACATGACACGCTGCCGACTAGGCCCGCACAGCAAGCAAACGCAAATGTGCGGATGCAACACATCTTGCTTTGGGAGGGTAGAGTTACAGCAGTGCAAAGATCACTTCCATTCCTCTAAGTCCCAATTCTTAGAATAGGAAGCTGCCTGGAAGAAGGATGGAAAAAGCCCAAGCTTGCTTTGGAAGGACGCTACAGTCCAGGGAAGCCATACCCCAGAGCAAAAGGCCACTAAAACAATACTAACTTCCTTGTTGTAGAGAAATACAACCGACTATTCAAAAAGATTTTAACACTAACTAAACTCAAGCATGATTAAAAGGGAACTTTTCATGTTAACTTCAGCAGATATGGCTACGACCTAACTACTTTCACAGCTGGCTTTGGATCTAACCAACCTGCTTCCTTTGATAGGAACAGGCTTATATTTTAATATTTCTGGTATTCTTTAGTGGGTGCTTGGATGGATCTACAGCTACATGGAAGGCCTCTTTGCCCTTGTCTTGTTCCAGACAGCTGGATGCAATCAAGATACCATCCCTGTCACTCCATACATTATTTTGTAGCTGACTAAAGGATCAAACACAGTAGACAAGAACAAGGAGAAGGGCATCATTAACGCAACCCCAGTTCTCCACACTGCTGGCCACATTAAATAATGGACAATTTTTGTGTTAGGAAAAAGGGAGAAAGGATTATAATTATTTAGAAGGGTCTGAACTTTATTTGCTTGCTAAATACACGGTTTGCCTTTTTGCTGATCAATAATGAAGTTAGTATTTATCTGCATTATTTGCAGACAAATTACTCAAATTACTTGTCCTTTAATCCAAATAACTGCTAGGTTTGTTGGAAGAATACGAGTCTTGACTCTCCACACATACTGTTAGGTCACAATAATTTCTGTTTCAGGTTGGTAGCATATAAACAAACACACACATACCCAAAATTCATTGTGCGTGCAAGATCAACTGCAACAAAAAAACATCTCGTAAATCTCCCAATGATCCCT
Organism: Elanus axillaris; assembly: GCA_026212715.1. Classification (NCBI taxonomy): domain Eukaryota; kingdom Metazoa; phylum Chordata; class Aves; order Accipitriformes; family Accipitridae; genus Elanus; species Elanus axillaris. The sequence continues at coordinate 22,832,515 of JANZLQ010000032.1, forward strand.
TCACTAGCAAACCTCTTTCCTCTGTACAAAAGGCAAGGGGAACCTACCACTGAATTTGCAGTAAAGACAGCGTTACCTGAAATTTCACCATCCTGCAAACCTCACCTCATCAGCAGTTCACTTTGGGCACTTTTTATGTGCCAGTGTGTTTCAGTTAGGAGGCCTGGACTGTAAGGACTCCATGCAAGTATTTTGTCAAATACGATAAAACAATCAGCTTAAAGTTACTGCTTCTGTAGCTACATTTCTGTGATTCTGCATTACTATATACCTTTTCATCTATACATCTCAACACATTTTATTGCTGTCAGTTAATATAGCTTCAGAATCCCATGATGAGAGCAGTTATTATTTCAAACGTACAGATGAGGAAACCTGCCAAAAATTATACAGGAAACAAGAATGGGAACCAGATCTTCTGACTCCCTGACTTGTACTTTATCCAGAAATCAATCTTTCTAGACAGTTCTAGGGCACAACTACCGGGATAGTATTTAGATAGGACAACACTCTAACATAGAGGGCTCTTGAAAGCAGAGATGATTTGGAAAACTCAAGGAAGAGAATTCATAGGGCGCTGTTGCAAGTTGGTGCCATCCACTAATCAAAAAAATACAGATTTTTGGTAGGCAAGCCAGCGAGGGCTTGAGATACCTGTTCTGACATGATGTCAAAAACATTATTAAAGAATGCAAAACCAAAGGTACGGCCACTCCCTCTTCCAAAATTTTATTCCTCGTTCTCCAGGACTCAAAAAATTAATGATTTAACTTTAATACTTTTTTAAGCCTGACTATTAAAACGCCCATCTCCCAGCTGTTGAAAGGCACTACCACATAAGCTACTGAGGCTCAAAGGATTTGACAGAACACTACAGATCTGCACCGTACTGGGCTAAGAATTCTTGTAGAGGGAATGGCATGTGTATTAAAGGCAGCTGAAAGAAAGATTAAACTCAGCTACTGCTTCCCAAGGGACTTCCGTACCTTCATAACACAGAACTGTAGATTCATATCCCTTCTAGTTTTTGCCCTCAGTGTCATCTTCAAGAGTCCAAGCAACGTAAAATAAAAGCCAAGTATAATGCACGTTACTTACACAGATTTCTTTGTATAACTGTAAGGCTCAATCCTACCCTGATTCTGGCCTCTGAAAATTGTCAGTTCGATGCATCTAAAAAATAACTTGGTTGCTTTAAACAAAGATTCCTTTTAAAAGTAATGCTATCAAAGTCAGTTGAAAAGCTTGGCTTTTTCATAATGTTCATCACTAGCTCATTCAATGGTAATTCCTGGAAAAGCTCCAAATAGCTGCATCCAGCTCATTGCCCAAATCCATACATATGTTTCATGCCAAAATTAATATATATGGCTACTGCTTATAAGGAAGCTTTCAGAACAAAAATAGTGGTAATGATTCTTATACTACTCTCTATTTTGTACTACCGTCCATTTTCTTGTTTGATGGTTGCCTGTAATTTATTAGTCTGTTAGGAATACATTCCATTTTAGCCAGTGATCTTATTAGGTTTCTCAGACTAAAGAAGGATAGCCTGATTTAATAGTGGTAAGGGACACATCCAAGCAAAAACATATTGCCAAGTGAAGAGGAGGGAGGTATGCTTCTTTGCAGACAACACTATTCCAATGACTCTGCTAGACAACCCTGAAGATAAATATTTTTGGACAAAGCATCTCCCAGATGAAAAGTCACATAGAAGTTCTGACTTGCTAGTTTTACTAAAACTCTTGTAGAGAGACACCAAGGGAAAACGACAGTAATTTTGTTTCCACGTTCCTCAAGTGACATAAACAGCCTAGCTAAAACACCATCCAGTCTCACCTCTCCACAGTTCTTTCTGCCTCCTAGCCTCAAGTATTCTGTGCTGTTTCGCTGTACCACCAGAACAGCTGCCACAACTCATTCTCCAGAAGGACAGAGAAGCACTTCCTTTTCCAGAATATACTCCAACATCTCTGCATTAAATTTCTTAGACTATATTAAGTCACATGCAACTTCGGGAACTGGCTAATTACAACTAGAAAATTTTTAAATTTAATAAACAGAAAAATAATCGGCATTTCCAAAGCTACCATGGCAACGTTGTAAGAATGAAACACTATCCTCCACGAATGAAAGAAAACCCAACCTATCAGTATTCCTTCTCTCCTCCCAGAGCCCCATCCACTCTTAATTCTCCTCCAGTCCTCAAAGGGATGGCTTGTGCTATTACACAAAACCAAAGCAAAAACGTAAACACAAAGCCCATTAAAAGATAACTGATGCTTCACGTGCACACAGTTTGGAAAATAACTTCAATTTGCAGAGAGCTTTGACTACGGCCAGCAGCTACCCAGGGATAAGTCTTTTGGTAAGCAGAGTTATATTATTCCTCCTACAAAGGAATGCTGAAAAATATACTTTTAACAGTCAAAGTGGGTATGAAAGAATTCTTCCAAAGAAGGCATTCAAACTTTACGATTATTTTAGCCTAGTGAAATATGCAATTCACCAGAGTTGATTTTTTGTTAAAAGAATGCCAGAGACATGAAGCAGTGAAAAACAGCTCTGAGACAGAATATGATCATCTACTAGCAGAAGGCAAAAAGCTTCCAACAGAAAGAACCCACAAACTTAGCAATGCACAAACCAATTTTTTCTATGAACAAAACCCATGGACTCAGAGCACTAATCCCAATTTAGATTATTTTTATTGTTGCTGTAATAAAAATATTCTGTCTTTGTAAGGACAAAGCGCTGCATGAGTATGCAATAAGAAATCTTTACGAACTTCATACTTGGAAACTGTTATCCCTGCTTTTCAGGGTGATAGAAATGCTAAGCCATCTGCCCCCAGGCCAGTGGAGATGCAGAGGGGGGAACACTACAACGTGTGCTTTTAGTCTCACATTCAAACACTAAGCCCTTCAGGAGCAGCCAATGGTTCTACTTTAATTTTTTTAAGATTATGATAATCTAAATACTTGCTCCTTTTTTCTTGGGTCTCTCTGATACTCCCTCTGTGAACAATAAAGACTGGTAAGTGGGGAAAGTTGTCTAGCCCTAAACAGTTTTTTTCCAGTGCTCCAAGTCACGCCTGTGATTTCATCATGTAACTTAACAGAAATACTTTTTTCAAAGTCAGAATGTCATGACTATTCTTCTGCTACCTTAATACAGCAGCACATGGGGACTATTTTTCTGCTTGCTCCAATAGATTTACGCAATGTCGTAAATCACTGTACCATAATAGTTCACTTTTAACAAGTAAAAAATGTCTGACACTTTGAGTGTTACTATAATTTTTTATGGCTGAAAGTGTACAGAGATCAAAGTTTTCTGGTTTTTTTTAGGCTTGCTCTGTACATTCAGACAAGTCTGTGACAAAGGGGGTTTTGCCACATGTTTAAATGTAAAGTCTCAAGGATGTCAAGAGGAGAAAAGAAAATTACTGAATGTCACGTTTCCAGCCCTTCTTATGACCAAAGCAGAAGCAGACATACTTTTAAAAGAAAATTTTCTAGTAACATTATATGCTGCTACTGTTCCCTCTGGATTCCCCTGCAAATGAGTCAAGAGCTTGAGAGATACTTTTCTGGTAACACACATAAACAGATAAATAAATTATCACAGGCTGAGGACAATTTAAACATCTGGGAGCCAGCTCAGGCCTGTCAAGCAAGTCACAGACACTCAGGGACAGGAAAGATCAATCTTCAGCCCCTGATTTCTGTGCCAGAGAGTAGGTTCTACATCAACCACCCTCTATATGAGGAAAATTGTGTATTTATAAAATAGTATGCTGTGCTTCTGTATTCAAAGACATTTCTATTCATTTATTTTAGAGGGGGGGGGGGAGGAGCAATCTCAAAATATAAGTATTTAAAACTACCCATGGGTTTGTCTCAACTATCTGCTCAGTAAGGCATTTTAATTTTCCGTCGATGGGGCTGTGTAGTAAGCTGAATTCCCAGAATCAAAAAGGAATAGGATTTATAATAAAATGCAAAAAACTGCAAAAGCAATAGTTTTTACTCTGCCAGACTAAACAATCTTGTGTCCAAACAGTTACATTCACACACCGAATATAAGGACTGTTACTCAGACAGTCCCTGCAACCAATGCATATGGTCCACAGAAGGCCAATAAATTAGCCAGCACAGCCCAACAGCTAGACCCGGGGTGAAGAGTTTTAAGTCCCAACTGCCACCTAATCACAGTGACTACAGGGGAATTCACGTCAACTTTTCTTTGCCCCATTTTTTTTTTTCCATGAGGATAACCCTTTCCTGCCTAAGTGACCAGACTCAATATATGTGAAGTTACCAATAATTCTCCACTGAGGATGTTTAAATTAACGCTTCAGACACACGAGCACCGCAGTTCTACTTCTCACAACTTCTGGCTGACACAGCTGAAACTCAGCTGCATTTTGAATCTCTGCTTCGAAGCCCTCCAAGACTACTTTGCCAGTAGCAGAGATTCATTTGGAACTACTTACACAGTCACTTAGGTTTTCATAAGACTTATTTTTATTTACTTTGAGACAGCTCGATGAAAATCAAACTGCAAATGGAGCCAGGATTTACACTGCACGCACATTACGGATTTGCCATCTTTCATCCCGTCAGTTCACCCTCAAAACTAGTAGCTATAAGCACCAACACAGACAAAAGTAAGTCAGCTTGCAGAACTGCCAACACTCGATTGCTCTGCTGTTGCAGTGCAGTGCTTAAAACATTCAGTGTAGACAACGGAGTATAGAGAAGGCACATGTGGCCAAAAAAACCCCCTTCCTTCAGTTGTCTTCTCTTCATTCCATCTTTCACACTTCATGTACTAACCCATTACTCTCAACCTGGCAAGGGAAGTATTTCCTTTCTGGAGACACACATGATAGATTAAACCTCTGTCTCCACTACTTAACATCTTTGTTATTACATCAGCATACCTACATTACCACAAGTCATTTCTTGAGTCCAAAAGCTCGTTACTTGCTAACAGTCCCTTTCACTTCAGAGGGAGAAAGAGCTGTATTTTACCACATATGTATTCACATTAAAGAAATACTTCCAACGTCTCTTACAAAATATCTTCTGGTGTTAACAGCTACACTTGGGACTGTTAAAAATGAGACAACTATCACAATTTGTCTGCCTTCTACCCTTTAGAAAAGTGCTTTTCATTATTTCACTCAATTTAGGTAACAGTTTCGTGTTCTAGCTCTCATGTATGAAGCCCAGTGTTGTTTTGCTCTTGATATTGCAGGGACAGGTATGACTACAGGATTTAAACCCTTCTTAAAATGCGATATTACATTTTCTAAGGTTCCTATTTATTTACAAATATAGCATGTTTGTCTTAAATACACACATGTAACAGTAATGTCAGATTATGGACTGTGTCATAGACTCAGATACAAATGGAAGACAAAAACTAACTCATTCAAACCAAAATTTTGGAAGGAAGACAACAGCGTTGCTTTAAGTAAGTGCACTTTTTAACAAACAACTCAAATGCCCATGAAGACTGTCACCTCTTTGTACTGCCCTGGGTAACTGATTTGGACAAACTTTCTTTTTGTTGATACCCTCATTACAACAGCAGCTGTTGAAGCTTTGCCATTTCAAGCCTATAATACATGCGTCCCCTCCTTGACATTCTTCAGTTCCTCTTTTCATTGCACTCCACCTTACTTCGGCATGTCCTCAAGAGGCCTCCTCTGTTCCCAACACTTAATCTCTGAAACTTGTCTTGTCCTTCAAGACACGTTAACTTGGATAGCACTTCTGATTTGCCTGAAAACTGTTTGAAACTGTTAAGAATGCAATCCAGTCTCCAGACTGCTTCCGTTACACCAATTACACAACATTTTCTGGAGTCTCTTGGCATTACTGTGCCAGTTACCAAAGATTTTCTGTTAGCTGGCGTTTTTTTCCATAAAGTAATGACTATCTGTAAAAACATTTCAGTCAGCATTGAGCTGTTATGGTAAGGACAGATGCAACAATCTGATTCAGCAAACTGCAGTGCTTCCTCTACTTCATATACACATACAATGCTGGAGCAGACAGCCTAAGAGACAGGAAAAAACCCAATTCTCTTACCTCATAACCAAACTGGAGTTCATCTGACGTTAGCATAATGATATCATCATCAATAGCCAACACTGCTTCTGTTTCAATCTCATCATAGGGGAAGAAACGGTTACTAAGTTTGTTTTCTGCAGTCCTAACAACTTTCAGGGGAACACGAATCTTTGGCCAGAGGGAATCTAGAGAGAAAAATTAAAAGAAATGGAATTCAATATTATACTTTGCTTCTGAATGAGTCTGCACATCTGCGTTAGCTTCTCTTTACTCTTTTTTTTTTTCTTCATATCTTGAACAAAACCTTCTTAGTGGCAAATTTACACCCAACTTTCAGTTAGGCAAACATGTAAGCATATGAAGGTGAGAGACAGAAGTCTGGCTACATTTCCTTCCCTCTTTTGCTCTCTACAGAGAGTTTCACAGACAGCTATAAGGGGGATAGCTTGCCCAGAACAGCAGTCTGAGATAATCGTGTAACAAGAGTCAGTGATATTATGTATTGGTTTAGGACCCACAGCAAGAAAAGGTATTTTACTCAACTGCAACTATTTAAAAGAATTTGAAGCAGCAATATACAATCACTGACTGCGAGTCTAGGGTCATAAAGAATTTGGAAAAGAATGTTAGTTCTATCAAGTGCTGAGAAAAACAGATTTTATTGTATCAATTAAAAATCTAGATACACCTAAAACGTTAATCGCTGTTGACAGTTAAGGAGTAGATTCTGTGTACGAGTAATTTCTCTCATCTTCAAAGTCCTAAGTCACAGTGATAATTTAAGCTGGATAAACGCAAAAGGATTCCCTACAGCATCCTTACATGTAGGATAGAGCGCTGGAGTACATAATCATGAAAATTCAGAAGTCAAATGATGCTTTAACTAGCAACAACTGAACCTGTAGATACAAAACTGGATCCAATTCACGCTACAACAGGATTAGATTTCCATTTCTTGCTGTATGTTTAACATGTAGCACCTCAAGTGTCACATTACCAGTTTCTGCAGGCTTTTGCATATATTCAAAAATTTTTCAAAATCATATTCTATTCCTGCAAAAGTATAACTGCAGGCATAAGTACAGAGCATCAAGCTAACAGAAATACAACTAAGGACCCAATAGTAAACATTAATTCTAAATGTACATATTTAACCATCTACATTTTCTAGCACAAAGCTTAACAGTAGTCATTATTACAGTACAATGCATCCCAAAAGCACCAATTCATCAAGAAGTAGTTCAATTAATAGCTAAACAAATAGCTAAACAGGTACAAATGTGACTTGTTGGTTTCTTCCAGCTTTCACGTATATTTTAACAAAAATTTGAGGGAAAAGAGAACACTGTAAGATGAGTCTAAGTACCTTGTAAACAGCAGATCTGAACACTTGAGTTTCTTACAATGGTGAAATGGAGGGGTTGATGATGATGGTATATGATAAGAAAAGTAAGTGAAAATATATTAAATCAACTACAAGGTGACTGCTTAGAGAATTTGTAAGTTGTTCACTGTGCCAAATGAAAACTTATATAAGGATACACCTTGAGGGAGCTGATCCTTCCCCTCTACTCAGCACTGATGAGGCCACATCTGGAGTACAGTGTCCAGTTCTGGGCTCCTCAGTGCAAGAGGGAGATGGACATCCTGGAGAGAGTCCATCAAAGAGCCATGGAGATGACAAAGGTACTGGAGCATCTCTCCTAAGAGGAAAGGCTAAGAAAGCTGGGACTGTTTAGCCTAGAGAGGAGAAGGCTCAGGGAAGGTCTCATGAATATGCACAAATACCTGAGGGGAAGATGTCAAGACAACTGAGACAGGCTCTTCCCGTTGGTGCCCAGTGACAGGACCAGAGGCAATGGGCATAAACTGAAACACTGGAGGCTGTCTCCGAACATGAGGAAATACTTTTTCACTACGAGGGTGACTGAGCACTGGCACAGGTTGTCCAGGGAGTCTCCAGGTGGTGCAGCCTCCACCCTTGGAGATACTCAAAAGCCATCTGAGATGGTCCTCTGCAAGCCGCTTGAGGTGACCCATCTTGAGCAGGGGAGTTGGACAGGATGATACCCAAAGGTCGCTTCCACACGCAGCCATTCTGTGACTCTGCGGCAAGTGGAGCCTGTTAGAACAGACGCTGGGCCTGAAGCCACTGAAATTTTCATCAGTGGCCTGAAATACATATAAATTGCCAGTGCAATTTGGAAGCGACACAAAGCCTGGAGACATGAAAAATAGTGAGGACAGTAAGATCATACTAAGCACTCTGCATTGCTTAGTAAACTAGGTGAGTTTGAACAAAAAAACAGACTGACATAACTTGACACACAGTTAAACACAAGGACAGGGGCAACTTTTTCCCCAAAAGCAGCTACTGAAAAGGATTAATGGGTCAGAGAGGACATTAGTTCTCCACATGCTGCTGGGGCAAAATGGATTAATGCAGTTTTTGCATATGTAGATGGGTAAGTAGAAGAAATATGGGGAGAGTGGATAGCAATTTTTCCTGTATGAAGACACAGTCAGATAGATGCTAAAACACTGTTTGATTCTTGTGTTTGTATTTTTCAAAGCATGTTAAAACCCTGGAAATGGTGCAGGAAAGAGCCACATAAGTTATTTGAGGGCAGGAGAAAATGCCTTATGGTGGAACTTGGAGATCAATCTGTTTAGCTTACTAAAAGAATGAACAAAAAGTACATTTGATTAACAGGTACAATTACCTACACAGGAAGAAAATGCCACATATCTTCAACCAACTGGAGAAAAACATAACAAAAACCAATGACTAGAATCTCAAGCCAGGCAAATTCAAAGTATGAATAAGGCTGACATTTTTAATACTAACAGTGGTTAACCTCTGGAAGAAGTTAACAAGAACAGCAGCTGATTCTGTACATCTTGTCTTTCAACAAGATTGGGTATTATTACAGAAGATTGTGGTGGGTTGACCATGGCTGAACGCCAGGTGCCCACCAAAGCCGTTCTATCACTCCCCCCTCCTTTGCTGGACA
>JANZLQ010000032.1:22841717-22892102 GCA_026212715.1 Elanus axillaris
AGATCTGCTCCCCCGGGGCCTCCCTGGGCTGCAGGGGCACAGCCTGCCTCACCGGGGTCTTCCTCACCTCGGGCTGCAGGGGAATCTCTGCTCCGGCGCCTGGAACATCTCCTCCTCCTTCTTCTTCACCAACCTTGGTGTCTGCGGAGTTGTTTCTCTTACATATTCTCACTCCCTGGCTGCTGTTTCTCTCACCGTTCCCCAATTTTTTTTCCCTTCTTAAAATGTTATCCCAGAGGCGTTACCACTATCGCTGATGGGCTCGGCCTTGGCCGGCGGCGGGTCCATCTTAGAGCCGCCTGGCGTTGGCTCTGTCGGACATGGGGGAAGCTTCCGGCAGCTTCTCACAGAAGCCGCCCCTGTACCCCCCCCGCTACCAAAACCTTGCCACAGCAACCCAATACAAAGATGCACTTGCATTAGAAGTCACTGGATTGAAAGGAAAGGTAATGTGGTGACTCGTGACTTACAGGTCAGCCCAGACAATCTTACTGCCCCTTCTGCCTCAAACTCTTATGAACCTAAGAACAGTGAGATTGTTGACTGTCGTCAGGATGAGAATAGGAAGCTTGAATGTAAACTACTAGGATGTGGGAAGCAAATAGAGAAATTCAGAAAATAGCACAAGGAAATAAGATCCTTGCTTGTATGTTCTGAGAATGAAAAGAGGAAGGTAAAACAGGTATCAATGAAAAAAGCCAGTGTAAGGGACGAGATAAGAGAAATCCTGACCTGAGAAAATGGGTTTTGTTTGTAAACAACAATATAGAATCAAATTCTGGAAGTATTCTCAGCAGAAGGATCTAAAGAATGTTGGATGACAGACAACACAAAAAATAGAAACAATTACGCACACACACTTCCAATTCCATAATAATCCAAAATGAGGTCTGCTTCCAGGACAGCTTTGCCCTCTTTCCACTGTCAGTCTGTTGCACTAGGAAGATAGTTACTACCAGAGAAGAGGAGGAGTGGATTCATTCCAACATGTACAAGTAAAACTTGCTCCCAGGAACGAGTGTCCACGTCCTCATTGCCACTGGGCCTCTCAGTTTTAACAGCTCACACAACACTCAAAACACAGAGCTGCACACTGCTTAAAGACTTCAGAGTCCAAACACTACTTCACTAGGAAAACAAAGCAGTTTTTCCAAACCACAGTAAAAGTCTTCAAGAGTCAGTTTTTCTTGGAGCTGTATTTTAGAAAGAAGGTTTGGCACGCTTGTGTGGCCAAAAGAAAGGAGAAGAAATACACAGTTGTATTTCCTGGCAAAATTTGTATTCAGTCTCCTACTCTGACATTCTTCCTGTGAGATTGAAAAAGTGACTGTAATATCCACCTTTATCTGGGTGGTCTTGTCGACCACGGTCTGTATTTGACATTATGCAGGTTCTTGTCCAGTTTTACTCACCTCTTTTCCTTCTAGCAGAAGGCAAGAGGCATCAGCCCAAACATCAGGGCACACTGAGTGGCTTGTGATACTGATTAGTAGCCAGTCGGAAGGATTCAGCCACATTACTGATGGGCTCCAATGGAAATCACAGTCAGCCAGCAGCTGAGGAGATACAGCAAGTGCCTTGGGACCACAACAAAAAAATCTTCAAAGGCCACAGATTCCAATTATAGTGCAATGAGCTCATTTTATTCTCAGTATTGTAAAGTCTTTGAAATCCCCTGCTTGAATCATAATCTGAAACCATGATTTCAGTAGGACACCACTAAAATTCCCAATTTTCATCTTACTAGTTACCCTAATCTCAGGAGGCAGTAACATTGAACAACTGGACCCGTTCACTGCAAATTAGTACTCTCAAGTCAACTCACTGATTTCTTACTGGTTTACAACATTACAACATCCATATTTATAAGACAGTTACAGACACCTCAAAGTCACATATAATGGCCCCATAAAGACTATAGACCGCTTAACATTTGCAAGCTACTTAAAGACCTTCGGCTAATTGCCTGTAATTATCCCGTTATAATCCCAGTATTGGTATCGAATAATTTTAAGCAGCCTGCTAGACCCCAAAAATACCCTACTGTCACAACTGTTTCAGTAGCCATCAGAATTGCCATAGGTATGTACGCATTCATAAATTTGTATTTATAAATATCAACAAAGTTTACATTTTATACATGTTAAGTACTCTTTTATTCAGGCTTTTCTTCCTTTCACAGAAAAGAAAAAAAAAAAGAAAAGACAACCAAATTGGAACAAAAACCTTATTTCAATGCACTGAAACAAAAATTGAAACTGAGAAGTCGCTAGGATTGAAAAATACGGTTTCAGAAAAGCAAGCAAGCATGGATGCTTTAAGCTAGCTCTTCGGAAAATCAACTGGTTTATAGCTTACTAACAGACGTGCCACGTGCATAAAAATATGGTAACAGAAGAAAAAGTAATGAAAAGTATGAAAAATGAAGGTGTAATCTAATTATAATCAGCATGCGTCTCATATGTCAGCAAATCCTGTTAAATCCACATGATTTACTAAGGTCTTGGAAAGTCTCTCAGAATGACAAATTCTCAAAAAGACTTATGCTATTGGAAAATATCTGTGCTTTGAGAAACATAATACAAAGTTTCTGAATTTGCACGTAAATTCACGAACAGAAAATACCAGCATTTTGGAGAAACTTTGAATACGACAGTGGGTACCAGTTACCCTGCAGCAAGCAGAATGAAAGAAAGCATAAGACTACTCGCTGCCTAGAGTCTGATCTGATAGTGAAGAAGGTTCCTGTACCTGCAGAGATGGAAGCACATGGTAGATGTCAGGACACAATGACACCCGGGTAACCACTTTGGCAGCCTGGGCAGAAATGACTATCGCAAAGGACAGCAGGCTCCACTCAGAGATCCAAGTATTCAAAATTAGCCCTGCTGTGGGAACTCCAAAAGAAATACATAGTCAATAAAAAAACCAGACAACAGCTACTTCAGAAGCCCAAGTTTTAGAATCCATCAGGAAGGTTAACACTGTCTATGTTTATTTCAAAAGACCACAAGAGTGTTTGTACTTTTCTTTTTTACACCACGCTCTGAAATTTCAGATACTGCTTGGGAAATTATGAGAAGCCTGGGCACTAGCAAAACATATATGGGGAAAATTCTCAGTTTAGTAGACTTCATTATAACCAAGGTAAAAGCACATGCTTTATTTTTACAGTAAGAGGGCACTGCATCACTTAATAGAGTTTGACGAAGATAAAAAGTCCAAGACAAAGGTAGATAAAGTCTTACAAGATGACATGAGAACCTTTAAAGTTTACCAAAAGTAAAAGTGCATGCTTGGACTGGGAATTATTCTTACTTCTTTTAAAACCAGTGAGGACTTGCTGTGATGTACAAGAAGACAGAAGTAAAATATGAAAGTAAAGCGCTCTGGAGCGTATAAAAGTCCATGTATATATGGAGACTGAAGAGAATGACGGGCACCTCCTATTGCACATCATACTGAAATAATTAGGAGAGAAGAGTGTTTGAATAACACTTACACTTGCTCTTTGGCAACAAGACTCAGGGCATTCTTGGCACTTTGTGCTGTTTAGGACTACTGATGCATTGATTGCAGGAGCTGCCCACAGAAAACAGCATGTGGTCTTCTAAACACAAAATCAGCAGTTTCTCAACTTTGCCAAATGCAGCTTCCACTTCTAATGGGCTTACAATCCCTAACAACCACATACGTGGCTGTATTTCTGGCCAGCCCACAATCTCACCATTAAGTTCTGAAAGTCCGCATCTCACAGCAAATTTTTCAAGCATAATTTCAAGATGATTTCCACAAACCGCAGGGTCAAAAAAGTGCTGTAATTACATTTCCATTTAAAACACTCATATGTAGTAGAGCAGCAAAACCCCCCATCCTCTGAATACACACTTCTCAGCTACAACTCCCGGTGAATTACATGAAAGACATCAGGAGGAGAAGGGAGGACAATCATGAGGGGCAACTTCATTATAACCTAAAGGAATACCCTCTCACACCAAAAAACCCTTCCACTTTCCACACCTCCCTAGGCTTGCCATCAGATGTTTGTAACAAAAAACGTAACAGAAGCTTGCAATATGCTTATGTATGAAAACGAATTCTTAATCTGAAATTCAGCCCTGTTTCTCAGCTTTAAATGAACTCTTACATCATACATGAAAGAGGGATTATTAAAATATAGCAAGTAATATTTCTTTGGAGTGTATTATCTCTTTGAAAAGAGAAATGTCACTGTCATGTTGTTAAATAGCATCACTCTCTGTACCCTTGCTTCTGAGAAACTGGGAAGTTAATAGCATCTGAAGGGGTCCTTAGCAGCAGATGCATTATTACCTACCTAGTCAGCAGACAGAAGTGTATTTATATAGGAAATTACTTGCTCTAATTATTAGTCATCCATTCCCAGTTTCAACACACAGCCTAGGGAAAGTGAGAATCAATACAGCTGCTGTACAGAGCTAACCAATATTCTTGGGACACCCCTTCTAAGTAGTATCAAGTTCAAAAATAGCACGTGATATGCAGATGAATGCAGATGGTTTGTTGCATTTGCAATTGGAAGCAGCAGGTAAGGATAATGAGGAGGAGATGGAAATACAGTGTACGCTCTTGATGGCAAGAACTGAATGCTTGCCAGTATTAAGAGCACTATGACAAAATGAAAGTAAGATCCATTTATTGACTAAAATAATGTCATTTTGATGACTCGTACAAACATGCTTGTTCTGTTTTACTTCCTCAGTAACAATATCTCATGACTACTGATAACCTGGCACCAGAGTATTAATTCATATTAAGCTCAGACTTCCCACAACTTCTATGGAGGCCACTTAGAACTATAAAAAGGAAAAACCTTTCCAGAAGTTGTGCAAGGTAGGCTAATATCAAAAAGCTGGCAAAAACCACCTCTAAACACGCTCCTCTGTGTGTACCTGCAGTTGTACAGAATCCTATACACCACGCTCAACTCTCACACCTGATCTCCTACAAAAATCTTTTCTTTCATGCTCATTCTAATTGGTCTGTAGTAGTCTGTATGAATTCAACTAATTGAACGTGGAAGATGGAAGCCTAACAGGTACTTTTTCAGTCTCGAAGACTGAAACTTAACTGGAATCTGAAGTTTCAAAAAACTGCCAGAAACAACATCAAGTATGTTGCATCTATTTATTACCAGAATTCCTTCAGTAATGGCTGACTGAAGAAGTCTGTCCAGATATTTCAACTGTTTCAACTTAGAACTATCTGTTCAAAACAGGTGTTTTCTACTTACATTACAATGTTTATATTGGTCTAGAGTAATGCACAGAATTCCTCTTATATATAACAGAATATTCGTTTCTAGGACATTTAGAGCCCAGTTTTGCTAAGCCGTGTTTGTTGAGCTAGATTTCTAGACTTCTTGGGAAATAACATTGCAAAATGTTCATAAGATGATTCATGGAAGACTAAAACCATCATGAATTAGTTCTCTAACTAATCAAGGAAAATAGCATTAGGTCTATTGTAAAGAAGCCAAATTAATTCAAAACCTAAAGAGAAGTTCAAAGAAACATTCCTACCAGTGCTGACTATTAAAGGCATGGTATGCAAAAAGACCTGTCACTGAGGATTTTTTTTTTTTTACTATTTTTTTTAAAGTTAACACTTTTGAGATACTGTAATCCATAGGATACTCAGGTTCCTTACCCCCAGTGTTTTATATCAATGCTGTCCATTAATAGTATCAAATTGAAATAGAAAGATGATTATTGCAGTATTAGCAATAAGCCTTATCGTTTGTATCTTATTCCAAGTTTATCAGCAACTTAGCTCCAGGAACCACTACCGATACAACTACACAGAAAGTACACATTCATTAAAACACACTTTTCATTTTTATAAAACGGAACCTGAAAAGGTATCAAGCTACCACACACAATTCGTAGCTTGTTGCATATTTGCTAACAGTAATGCATCTATACCTTTTTATACCACTTATGTGGTAGACAAAATGTTTTTTTTCAATTGTCTGAAACAAATGTGATGAAATGTCAGTGGAAATTTCTATCACAGACTATTTTCTTGCATTTCAGAACTAGCAATTTAGACAAATACAAACAAAAGGGCAAAAGTATTTGGCTGATGAGGAAAATGAAAAAACATCCTGTCTATGCAAATATTCCCAGCAGCAGGCACTTAGACCACAATGTTTATTTTAATGGATGCAAAGTAAGTGAGGGGAAAAAAAAAATCGTTTTTTTCTTGTAATATTTCAAAGCTTTTAATTTCTTTTACTAATATTATACATGCAGTCATGGGCCTGCTGACATTACTGCTGGGTTGACAGGCTTCTAGAGTACTCTATATGACTGAGAACATATGCAAAACTTAGCCAAAGACACAGAGCAGAGACCACCTCCCTTAAATCCAGAGAGCACTTAAGATCAGCAAGATGATTCTACAAAGCTTTAAGGTTCCAGATTAAAATCATCATCACGTGGCATTTACTCTGCTATTTCACATATAAGATCCAACATTTTTACCATCATATGCACGGAGAACTTCAAAATGTTTGTACAAGACATCTGTGATGCTCAGATTCATCTGTTGCAGTTATATTTTTTTTTTCCTAAGACACTGCTCATATTTTGAGTTCAAAACCAAAAGATTACACCCCTGCTTTCCAGTCTCACCCAAAGCACGGTGTTCCTACTTTGGCACGCAGATTCAGCAATGACCTCAAAATACACAGTAAAGCTTCTACCCCTTTACACAAACCTAAGTCTATGATACCTCTCAAATAGAAAGTATGGGAAGGCAGTACGTTCAACTAAGCAAAATAAAGGCCAAAGCACAGGACCTTCTTGAATCAATCCCTTGCCCTGAAGCTGAATTATTGAGTGATGGTGAACACTTCACCTCTGAGTACCCCAGTTTCTAAAGCTATAGAACGGGAATAACCAGTTAATCTACTGCTTATATAGTCAGGAGACATACATATTTGTAAATGTTTTGAAGGTACTCAGATTAAATTAAACCTATAAAAAGCAGTTTCCTTTATTATTTATCTTTTAATATATTTATATTTTACTTTGATTTCAAAGTAGACATTAACTTTGTAATTAGAAATCTCGGCACATATCTAATAATAAAGCCATGAACAATGCTGCTTACGTAGCAGTTTTAAACTATAGGTCTCAAAGCTTTTTATCTAAGACAATATTGTTGTATTCATTTTACAGACATGGAAACCGAGGAACAGTAAGAAATGAGTTGCTCCCATTCAGCAGGCAGCAGCTGTGTCTCATCAGTATCCCAGCTACAACTATCTGCCCAGGAAAAATAACTGAAACATTGTTTTTAATGCTCCTTAATTTTCGTTTAGTTCTCAAGAACCTTGTGAGACAGCCTGTGTGGCTTTCACTGTGTTCAGGTACCAGTATGGCAAACCACGTAGGAACTCGGAGCAGACAGTTAGGTGTATAAAGATCAGTCATTTAAGCTTGTACTAGTCACATCGTGTTTCCCTCATACTCAGTGGAGGAAAAAAGGGTATTTCTGGAGGGATGATTTAGTTTACCCTAAAATAAATACCTCATGCAGGCTAGATGGAGGTACTTGTTTCTTTTCACTGATTCTAAATGAAACACAGTGATGAGCTCAGACTTGCACACGTAGCTCTCAAACATTTCAAGTTATGAGAGTCGTCCTTGCAAATTTGCAGGACAAAGGGGAAAACAGTCTTCAAATCGCTACTAATTTCTAGCCCATATACACAAAGCTACTTTTTCTCCAAATTTATACTTTTGCATGTTATTTGCATGAAAACTTTCCAGGCGAGTGTTCAATTAATCCATAGCCCTCTTAGATACTTACTTTATTTTCTATCAGCCAATGTGACAAAAAAATTGTGAGCTGTATCAGAGCTGCATCTGCCCCGGCAGACCTAGATTTGGAAGGAGTTTGTTTTCCACGCACCTTGCACGCTCCCCATACCTGTTACCATTCCACAGCGCAGCAGCCACGATCAGCTACAGCCTCTTACCTGCACTGAGGGATGCTCAGTAGTACTGGTGGCAGAGTGATCACAATACAGCCTCGTCATTTGTCTGACAAATATCACCATTAGTTCATTTTCAGGTTATGCTGACAAATATATCTTTTCACTCAAACTTTACTAAATGCTGAGGACAAGCAAAAAAGGATTTTTATCTTACAGAGTGCTGCATTTGTTGAGGGGTGCGGCACCTTAGATTTTGTACAACAGTTAGAACGCAGTATTTCATTTTTATTCTGTTTTCCTCTTAAGTCCTGACTTTGCTGAGTTCCCTTACATAAAGGCATTATTAAAAGTATACAAGCATTCATAAACCAAACAAAAACCAATATTAATTTTAGAATTTTCATGTACTTCAAAACTTTCCATTCCTAGGGACAGATTCCCTCTATTTCCAATACATATTGCTTTGATAACAACAACACTTTCAGTTATAATGTTTTTTCTGGTGTTGACAGAGGAAAGAAAGGAGCAGCCACACGTCACATTTGTGTGGCAGCACGCCAGCTACATCTCAGGAGACCTAAATCCAATTCTCAATTTACCACACAATCACTAAGGAAGGCAACTTGAATGTCCTTCACCCAGCCCTCCCACTTACACATGCAAAACAAAAACACACAAAGGATTGCAACAACAAAAGCCAGGAGTTGCTTCTGTACCAAAATGTGTCCCTTACATGGAAGGGATCAGGAAATACAGCACTTGATGCTCTGGGAGGTTAAGCACCTCAGCTTTACTATGACCAATTAAAAGTGAATAGCCATAAAAGTGCAGATACTACTGTAGGGTAATAAACTAGACTTTATCAGTGACAGTGGTGCACATTACAAACTTCAAACTCATTCCTTGCTCTAATCCATCAGAAACTTCCTGGCTTTAACAGGCTATAAACAGCAGAAGCTTTGAAGTCCAAGGATTAGGATCACTAATAGACAGACTGAACGAGAGACTGGCTGAAGAGCCAAGTGGAATGCCCTGCATGGATCTGGAATAAAACAAATTAATTTAATCAAACTGACCTCTCTCTAGCCATAGGCCAAGAGATTAAAATGGTTATAATAGCAATAAAGGGACAAAGGACACTACAAACAAATAGTCATTTGCTTCAATGCAATACTTAGGCTAATGTAAGGGAAAAACTGCCTATGCTTTCAGCTATGCTCTCAAATGTACAATTTTAAGCTTTACATGCAAAGGCTTTTTTTTTTTTTTGAAACTAGTTTATGACTTAGTGGTAAACGAGGCAGAAAAAATTAAACACTTTAATTTTCAAAAATTTCTAAATGCAAGATTAATAGAATGATTTAACAAAAGACGACCATTCTAATGATTTATTTGCTTCAACTCTCCTGGATCTCAGACTCACTCAAGGGAAATGTGGAAACAATCTACTTGGGTTAAATCCACCTGCATTCAGCTCACATAACTGAATGTAACGCTAAGCATTTTTACTTTTAGAAAAAACTTCTTACTGCAAAAATTCCAGTTATCATCCATTTACACACAACACTTCTCAATCTAAAGGACTGCAAAACTTTTAATAAACCACTACATTTGAGGCATTCAGCACAGCAGTATTACAGAACAGTTTTTAAAGCAAACAGTAAAGCTACTCTAAACTGGAGCAAGTTGCCAAAATGGCAAATGAACCAAGTGAATGGTAGCAATAGCTTGGCTCTGAAAAGCTGTTAGAAGATGGTAAATTGAGACAAGTGGTCAGGTATTCATTTTTACATTGTATCTTGCCGCTGTGCAGAATAGGTAACTTCGAAGAGTGGCAAGCTGCAGCAGCTGAAGCCTCTGAAAAGAGAATTACAAAGCAAGGAGTCCTAACGACACACTCCATTCACTACAGAAGATGGAAGAATCCACAATACAGTGGTTTTTTGAACTCTTATTCATAGCAGGCAACACTTCTTGTCCCACAAAATCACATTTTCAGATGAGAATGACAGATTCATACACACAACAATATGGCAAACAACCTCATTTACAGCTACTATATCTACAGTAATTAATCAAGAATGAGAGAAGGAAGCTTTAATTGCCCAGAACCTTGCTCAAGATTTTAGTACTAGCATTCAGAACTTGGAAGAAGCTCATCCTAGGAAGCAATAAGCATAGAAATAAAATAAGCAGTGTTGGAGTGGCTGGCTGGCACTGGAGAGCATTACCACTGGCCAAGCCTAGCGATCTCACTTTACATGGGGCAATGATGTCTCCTGCCTCTCCCATTTACTCCATGGTGATTTTGTAAAGGAATTCACTGATGTCAGGACCTATGCTTCTAGCTGAGGACCTGGGAGAAGAGTAACTGCAACATGGTCTCAGGAGGCAGACGGCCCAGGGCTGGGAAAAAAAGGGAGCTGGTGGGAGACAGAGCAGCCACGGTGCATGCAGTGGCGTTGCATGGAAGGAGACAGCGAAACATGGCATCAGGATCTTGGGTTTGAAAACGCAGGCAGCAAGCTGCGAGGACTTGAGCAGCCTGAGACTGAGGTCCTGGCACGAGGGGATACAGTACGGCAGCATGCCAGGCCAGCAGATGCCAGGCCGGCAAAGCACACCTCAGCTACTGAAAATTAAACAAATTAGTTCAGAGACTTAGAGCACTGAGTTCACACTGGAATCACTAATACACTTTTGAAACCACATCTTCTTCCAAAAATGTACTCATTTAAATCACCTCAGAAAAGGTCTGTAAATGTGCCCTAATTTTACAATAACCATGAATTCAAAAAATTTAAAGTACCATGCAGACTTTACCAGACTCACTCATAAAGACTATAAAAAGTAACATAGTATCATGTGTGTTGGAAACAGAAACATTTTTAAAAAAGGCACTTAAGTCTTACTGGGCTAGCTGTAGCATTTTCACAAGATATTCTGGTGATGTGGGAACTCCAGACACCCAAAATGTCCCAAGTTTTCACTTCATTAGTCAGAATGTTCACTTATTTTATAGCTCCAAACATTCAAACTACTTTGCTGCTTTGAACCACATTTGCCCTAGAAAACTGCCTAGCAGAAGTAGCATTCACTGCGATGAGAGCACGTCTACAGAGAAATAAAACCAAGCCTTGACAAATCAAGGATGGGTCTCTCCTTACCACTCCCCAAAATAAAGATAAGGACAGAAATGTGCCTGTAACTATTGCACCTCTTACCTTTGATTCAGAAGTTAGCAGCACAACCACTGGTATGCTTTTGTCTTTTATTCTACTTTGACTTTTCTCATTTCACTTTCAAAAATATTGCCACAAAAAATTTCTGAATTTATTATTTTGAAAGTAACTACGAAATACTTTTCAAAGACATATTAATGAAGTAGAAGAGAGGTCATTCTGTAACAGGTGCAAATAGGCAAGCTACCCCCAGTTTCGCCCTCCTCCATCACACCTACCATGGGGTCTTACCTTCCGGTGGATTCTTATTCTGGTTGTTCCAGACAACTAACAATTTGGATAGACTAGGCACTTTAGACACCTCCGTGATGACTCGGAAAAGGCTCTCCACCCGGTCATAGGTCAGAACTATGGCTGTGAAACCTTGGGACTGAGGTGGGATCAGTGGAAGGAAGAGTGGGTTGCTCACACTGCTCCATTTCTGCGAAGGAAAACAAGAAAACAGGAAAAGAATTCAACTCAAGTGACTTATCAGAGTAGGAAGCAACTATTAAGGTAGGGAGTAAGTCACATAGCCAGGACCTAACTGTCAGATTTGGAATTTGCTCAGATCAGGCAGGCTGACTCTCCAATTCTGGCAACAGTGGACTTCAGCAATTTCTCAAAACTTTTATTCCAATCTCTTTCTTAATTCAGTTTTCACTTTTGTCTGGTTGTATTGTTGCAAGCAAGAGGGGTTTCAGGTAAAAAATAAAGTGGAAGAGGCAGGTAGATTTGTGGGGAAGGAAAACCAAAGTGAATTTTGAACCCAGCTAACACAACTCAATTCTCATTTACTAATTGCTATCTCAGGACCTATATAGTTATAGTTAGGACTCAATAAACAAAAGGAAACTTAATCAGCACTACAGTTTCAGAAATGAAAAAGAGTTAAGAACAACAAAACCAAAGCAGCAAAACCATAAACCTGGCATAAAACGTGTACCCAAGCAAAAAAGGCAAAAGCAGGCACTAAGAGGAATCATGTACTTAGCTTCGTCAAACCCCCCGTTCATTCAGTGGTGAAAAAAAATATCTCCTATTGCATTAAAAAAAAAAAGGCATGAGATGCAAAGATGAATTTCAGAGCGTTACCTACTCCTCGTGAATTTTAACTAGGGCATCCCTTTTAAGAACTTAAAGGTCTTACTTCAATACGCTGTCAGCACAACGAAGCCAGCTCAGCTGGCAAAAGACAAGACAGACAACTGAATTCTCACTGAATGTGCCAACCTCCTCTGGAGCTGACAGAGAAGGGACCGTTTGACAGGACTGAAAGCACCAGCATTTCAGGCTCAACTTTTCCATTCCAGCTGATGTTCCAAGCAGGGGTTGGACAGAGAAGCAAAGGGAAAAAAAGTAAGACCTTTTGGGACGAGGTGAAAAGGAGAGTTGGGAAAGCACAAACTGAGTGATGCTGTTTTGCAGGGAAGTCTTGAATCCTAGCCTGTAAAAACTATGAACGTTCATAAGAGGTTAGTAACTGCCAGCAGTTTACAGAAATACTGCGAGTATCTCCAGCTAAACTCATATCATAAACCTGCTTCTGTCAGGAGGAAAGCAAGTTTTACAGACTCACAGTTACCAGCTCATATTTGCAGGAAATAAACTTTGCAATTTTCCGTTCCCTTATTTAGTCTTTGGGTTACTTTATACACCCAACTATCACCTTCCTGATGTTTAGTGGTTAGACACCTCTCACTAGAATAACTTCAAGGATGAGGAGAATAGAAAGCCTATTTACTAAAAGACATCATAACATTTTGACCATTCTGGTAAAGGAGAAAAAAATATGATGCGAGTATGATTTCCTTCTATGAACACCTCAACGCTGAAGGGGGGATAAATATGTGAGGTAGAAAAGAGACTCTTAAAGTTAAGCACAGCATTGGCACACTGTTTTATTCAGGATGGTCTACGGGTATGTTCCAGGCAAGGATCTGTCAGTAGGAGTAATACCTTTTAGTAGACTTCCTGAAATAGTTGGAAAGATGGACTAGTCTTCAGCTACAGACTTGATCAGGTCTAGTACAAGTAGCATTCAACATAAGCAGTTTGTGAGGTTCCTAATGGAAAGCATGAAGTTCTAGGTTTTTACCCAACAGGAGTAATAGGATAATGTAGAAATGGTAACAGTATATAATACGGAACTTTGGTTCATGAAAGGGACATGACTACCTGTGATAGCAGAGGACTACACTCCATAATTCAGAAAAAAAAATATCCATTACTTTAGCAACGGATAAATGCAGAGACAAATCTGCTTTCAGATTATTACATTTTCTAAAAGCAAAGCTTTTATACATACTTTTGCTAATTCTACAAGACAACTGGTGGCAGATGGGACAGCCCTCTGATTTTGCTCCAGCTTCAGTAATTCCAACAGCAAATCACAATCTAAATGTTACCAGAGCATAATCCATCTCATTAAAGCTTTACAGACTCGTTTCCACACAACCCCCACCCCAAGACTGCTATTACCCAGATGACCCTTGTAACGTCAAGCGGCTTCTTAAAACAACTTTCAGAAACCTCTTTTCATTAATACTTGAGGCAGAGGTTTAACATCATACTCAGCAGAGTGCCAAGAAAATCTTATGCTTCTGCCCTACGAGAAGTAGTAACTGGTAATGTACAGACAATGCTGTATTTACTACTTATGGGTGAGTATTGCCAACTAAATTAATGGCTCCCACTTGCAGTTTTTCTAGCAACTTTTTCTCTCTGGCCACAGCATTTCCTAACAAATTACTTGCTATAATATCCTTGGAAAAGGATTATTTCTTTTCTATCATCTAAGACTATTTTAGGTACTTACGGAAAAAAATACAGATGCAGGTGTGTGAGAACATGCATATGTGCCTAAAAAATCATCATGCTTTCTCTTAAAACCCTAAGTTTTAGGTACATTACTTGAATTCCAACTTTTACTACTTGCAGAAAGGCATGAGAATTCTCCCCTGCTGGTTATAACTTAGGAAAAATAAGGCAACTTCTGAGGTGTTTTTTGCTCATGCATCTACTGAAGGATGATGGAGGGAGGGAAAAGCCCATAGACACACACTAATGGATGGGAGAACCATGCCTCTCATTTGAGAAAAACATTTCAAAAAGGCAATTAAGCATCTCTCAAGTGCCATTAAGAGCCAACCCCCTGCTGCCTGCCTGAAGAGTGTGTCTACAGTCTGAGACCTATTGACCCCACTTTCTGCAGGAAATCGGGCAAATTCAAGCCTCCATAATTTGCTAAAGTCTTCCAGACTTCTGCTTGGGAAAAGCAAACCATACAGGCAATTAATTCAACAGCAACCTAATTAAATCTCCATTATGGCAGCAAAGCATGAAATGGATAATGACATAGGGATGGGTTCTCCCAGTCACTGCTCAAGAGACCAAGTGGTGAAGGAACATTTGCTCCAGTCCCATTTTTATTAACATTCTTGATGGAAATTCACAGGAACTTTCACTCTCAGAGAGAAGAGCAAACAGCAACAGTGGCCTGATCATCCATCACCTTTCTTTGACAAAGTGATGACACTCAGCTATGGATAAGACAACCCTTCACTCTCACCCTCCCAGCTAATATCATCAGAAGAGCCAGCATAATTAATCTAAGATTAATAGGTTGTTTGCTGTGAATCATTTTTATGGGCAAAAAGGATCAAGTTCAAATGCCAGTTTCCTAAGAGTAATCTCATGTATTTAAGTCTCACAGTCTCAGCTGTCTGACAGCTCTTTGCAGTTCACGTGAAAATCCAAAGTAGTGGGACCTGAATGACAGCAAGAACTTAAGAGCCTGAAGGTGGGGAGAGAGGAGAATTCAGGAGTGGGTATGTATACAGGGCAGGATTCAGACTGCTGCAGCTGTCCTGTGCATGCTTTCCATAAGCGTAATAATGCCTTACAAATAAGGCATTTCCTTTACTATAGATACGTCAAATATTGCCCTCCCTCTTGGTCACTAAAACCAACTCGATTCTATTTTAGGAGAAGTTACTACACTAAGGACAAGGTATGAAAGGAGTTGAATCCTCATTACGTGGGATGCTTAAGGTTGGACTCGATGTAGTCTTGAGGTTCAAGTCAGCAGAGAACTTTTAAACAAACTGTCCTTAGCAGGAAACAGAAGTGAGATAGGTGGGAGCTTCAGGATGTCAATGAACACGACTGGACTGAGAACTGGTCAGTCATAATAAATGCTACTGAGCCTCAGAGGTATTGGTGAAATACCTGACGTAACTAGGACAGGGTCCTACCCCAAAACTTCTTATTTGGGTGTACACTGAGTACCATTGAAAGAGACTTGAAGAAAGACACGGCAGACACATTACAAACTGCATCGCAGAATGGTCTCTAGGAAAACAAGGCTGTGTAAGATGTCTCATATTACAGAAGATAGCCAAGAACCTGGGTTGGGAAAACTCAGCAACAGCACTTTAGAAGAATAAAATTTCACTGCTCCCATAAACAAGGGAGTGGGCCTTCTTCCCTGTGTATTTTAATTTCAACAGCTAGACTGGCTTGTTGTAACCACATACTAGCGAAACCACACAGTTTGAACAACTCACTGTCTTTTAAAAGCACAGAGGTAAGGACAACAGTGTGTTGAACTTAAACAGTAGCTAAGCAGTTCTTCTATACATCTAAGGAAAACAGAGATATATCCCTTGCCTCTGTGGGTAAGGCTTTTTCAGCTGGGTTGTTCTGAATATCAGTCTAACCTCAATGTGGTTTCAATTATGGATTACCAGACTAAAAAAAGCCTTGATTTATTCTATTTTGCTCCAATTATTCATGATAAGTTTCTATTGAATACTTTGAGAAAGTATTTCATCATGCTTCCCATCCTCAAGTGGTCATAGGGCAAAACCAAAGGAATTATTAACCCTCTCTAATTCTCCAGAGCCAACCATAGTGCTCACACTGCAGAATCACAAGCCAAGTTGCAGTGGCAACCATTTCATGTTTTGATGAAGATTATAAAACCTCCTCAAAAAAAATTTTAGTCACAAGACACACAGGAGTTTCTACCTACTCCTTCTTGAGTGATGAAATCTGATACCATCATGAATCATGAATTTTGATTGCCAAAATACATCGCATAACTATAATATTAAGTTATTCAGCATATTTTTTGTTTGTTTAGCTGCTTAAATCTAAGCAGCTGTCTGAGTCCTTCTGACAATCTATTGGCTGAACACATTCTTTGATATAAAAATTCAGCTTCAGGCTCATCTCTTCAACTCCCTAATTTCAATAATGTATCAAAGAAAAAGATTTACAGTGAGAAGGAAATCATCAAAAACTGAGTTCATATTTACAGCTGCCACAATACTTATGCTTTTTGGAATCCCTCCATCAATTTTCTTGCCATTCTTTCGTAAGAATAATAAGAATATCATAACATTACAACCTTAATAAGAATATTCAAACAATTTGAAAGAGAACCAGGAAAAGGATTCAAGTTTTTCTGTGTTTTTCTTTCCCCCCCCCCCCGTAAGTCAACATAGCAGCTCCTGACCCAAAAAACCCAGGGTATGACATAATCTGAATTGGGAAAATGGAGATTAACATACCTTTTATGCTCCCAAAGCCAGAAAAGACAGGGAGTACTGAGATGATGACTTGTGGAATCCAAAGCAACAAAGCCTTTTTTTTTTTTTTTTAACAGTTAGTGACTCCCAATACATACAATAAAGCTGCAGAGTTACGAAGCCACAGGAGGCACCAGGCAGTGCAATAACCAAGGCAAGAGCAACAATGATGAGATCTCGCCTTTGAGCAGCAAAATATTTATTTGGGTGCATCTCAAAACCAGCTCTGCTAAGATTAAAAACATACCTCTCACTTGTGTGTTTAGGTGTCTACTTCTAAGCTAAAGACAAAGCAAAAAGCCCTTAGAGGAAATAAAACCCCACAGTATTAAATTGTTAGGTGTAGTCTTAAGCACTAAAATGCCACTCAGGAGAAATATTCTGTCAGCCAAATCCAAAAATTTGTTGTTCATGCTCCAAAGGATATCATTTACAATGGAAATAAACCTACACACTAGATACTAGCCACACAACATTGGATAACTGTGAGGTTATCTACCACCGTGTAAGAGAAGAATCCTAATCTCTGGGCAGGTAAATTGAAGAACCAACTGTTAAATCATGTTTCACACACACACACAAATATCAATATTTATAGCTGAATACATGTGGTATACTCTACTTGTCCGTAATATCAACACTGGAAAAACATATCGATAAACTGAAATTTATGTAGTATAAGAAAGAATATCTAACTTCTAACATAGTAAATAAAGCAAAATTTCACGCAGCTGATTCACACCATCACACAAGGTAGCTGGAAATACAGCAGGAAGAGAAACCTAGTATCGTTCAATGGCAAAAAACCCCAAAACAACGATATGCATTGCCCAGAAAAGTGCTAGCTTGATCTCATTTACAGGTAAATTAAAAACTGTATGTTAATATTTGCTTAATGCTTGGAAGATGAGGAATGGTACTAGGATGGAACTACAGTTATAACTGGCATTATGTGAAGACCGAGGGCTGTAAAATACTAGTCAAAGAGCTTAGAAATAGTTTAACTGTTTAATGAGTGTCAACTGCCTGGTAATGGGCAGAAGCCCACAAAGTATTCTGTAAATGAGCATCCTACTTAGGCTTTGCTTAATGAATGGCACTTTTTGCACTACGTTAATTTGGCTGTTTTAGTTTACACCAAATGATGGTGCTGTTTTGTGCCTCACTAGGAGAAATGAATCTGATATGTTTATTGTTCAGCATAGTGATATTCTCAAGTGATTTTTAAACTATGGTCTGTATCATCCAAGGTCATGGCTCAAAAGCAGCCCCTGACAAAAAAAAAAACCCTCTAATGTTTTATAGGTCTACATTATAAACAGGCTTGAAAGAATTTCAACAAAAGCAACTGAAACAATCCGGAAAAACCCCGTCTTACTCATTTTTCGGAAATCCATATATGTTAGCGAGGTACAAGGCAAAGTAAGGGAAAATCTAAATAATCTACAGAGAAGCACAAGTGAAAAAGTAATTTACCTCTACTAGAGCATAACGAAGTACTTAATTAAAGGTAACAGATCACATCTCAAACCCAGATCATTAGCTCTAATCCAGCCCAAACTGGTAACCATCAGAATGCACACCACAGAAGAGGCCATCTTCTGGCTTACTTGAACATAACTGATTGCCCCTGTCTAATGGATAATGGCTGGGCCAAGAAATACAAAAGGCATTAAACTCCCACGCTTGCAGCAAAAGACTGTCTGAGACATAAAGGACTCAAGTGGTCCAGGAATTTCAGGCCCCCAAAACATCATTTGCCTGTCTTCATTAAAAGGCAGAATGTTTTTTTATTGGAAGTCCTATTCCCTAACATATGAGCATGTTATATGCTACTTGTCTTCCAGTTCCTCAACGGCATAGTGGACAAGTAGGAAAATAATCCACTTTACAACGTATTTTTTTTCTTTAGAAAAGGCCAGTCTTCAGTCAACCCATGCAAACACATAAAACCGCTTGGATCACTTCCTCAGTGTAATGTACAAAGTATGGAATAAACTGCATATGCATTTATCTTCTGTGTACTTTATACTCCCTCCTGTGGGAAAACACCCTCCTGTACTGCTGCTGTATCTGCACTGGGAAGATACTTAGGCAACAGTCTCACTAATGGTTTTAGCCAATATAAGCCAAACTAACAAAAAAACCAGCCTTCCAGCCACCTTCCTGCCCCGTCCTCCCTCCTTTCTTTTTTATTTTGCTAGGTAAGTTTTAAGTGAGGAAAATTATTTCGGTTAACTCACCACAAGTGAATTAGAAAATTCAAAAAGAAGGTAGCACACAGAGAGAAATCATCATCCAACTGAAGAAGAGTGCAGGACTGCTTCTTTTGGCAACAGTACCTGCTTATAGTGGTTTAAAGTGTTTGGGAAACTACAGACTCAACACAAGGTGGGATGGTGTTTCTTTGTGTTGAGATTTGAGAAATATCTGGGGAACAAGAATAACACTAATCTACATGGAGATCTAGCCATGAGCATGCCTCACTGGTTTTAAATGCATGAAGAGCACTTTCATGGTGACTGTCCAAGATAACAGCCATCCCCTCAGCTACAAAAAGCATATTTTGCTGAAAAGCAAATGTAATCATTATTATGTTTGCGTGTATGTCCTAACTTGAAGTACAAAGTTGAAAAATAAAGCAGAGAAAATCTTCAGAAAATAGCCGTAAGTCCCTACCAGTCCTACTCTGCAAGTGACATCAAAATTGAGGCAACCTTTTGAGAAAAATGCAGCTTTCTCTTCATCGGTGCTGTTGTTACAAATTTACTTAATGGAATATTTGAGGACCATAAAAAAATATCTCTTATCTAGCATACTCACAGACTGTAATCTGTTAAATGTTTGCTAACTCAGAATAGACTCAATTCTACTGTTTTATAATCAAAATAATAAAAGGCAGTACTACACAAAATCATAGGAAGTGAACTGAAACCAGACAATGAATCTTAAAACTGGAAGCAAACTCATGAAGCTGGAATAGCTCAACAAAATGCAGAGTAAAATATGCACCTTGGAGAGTTACAAGCTATCCTAACTGACAAAGTAGAAATAACATTTTTAGTGCTTTATTTAACACCTGAAGCAGCTGTAACAATTGAGCAGCAAAACAATTGGCAACCAGGACATTTAACTGAAGTCTACTTTTCTGTTACTTCTCAGGATCCTAGTGACACACTAAGCAAAATTAACCCCTATAAGCACACCAGGAAAAAGAAACCTTAAACCAAGGAGACAGGCAGGCAGCAACGATGGCCAAGGACTCTTTCTAGCTAAGGATTCTCTGCATGATGATCTTGCACAGATAGAAAGCTCTTCTTTCTGTTAGAAAGGTCAATTAGTTCTAGCAAATATGCTCATAAACCCATTAAAGCTGGCGTTTTCTGTATAAATACTGAATAGGAAAATCCATGCTCTCATTTTCAAAACCTTACGATTCAAAGCACAGGGATCTGAGCTCTGTTAACAGCCTTGTACTGATTAAAGAAATATCTGGCTAACTGCAGTAAGCCCCTTGCCTTAAAATGGTGACTGCACCTCTGCACCTTCTGTTAACCTGCCTCCAGCTTCTGCGTATTTTTTCTGCAACTTCACATTCCTATCTAAACGACGTAACAGGAACAAGAGCGTACAGAAGAGCACTGCATTTAATCCTTACTGACCACAAGATCACAAGGAACAAGCAGCGAGCTAGAGGAGCTGGATGTTGAGCCAGCCGAGTTTGAAGATGGAATACATATGGCGAGTTCTGGAGGTACAGCTCTAGCCAGTAACGCAAGATCTTATGACACCCAGTTACTTGCACACTTCACTGTGGGATTAACATTAACTTGCAGGTGCTTCATTTTAACAGTTACCTATATCCTAGCCCTGGGGCCAACCAGAAATAATTTGCTTTAAACACTTCCGTCTTGGAGTTTATTTAGAAAAGAATACGGCGATTTCTTGTAAATGAGGAACACATTCAAGTCATCTTTAGTTATTTTGTCTTCTTATCAGAGTTAGAGGATACAGTTGTGGTGATCTGCTACCTCCAATGTACATATATATGTACTTGCTTTCCAACTATAATGTTTCATCCAGGCTTACTAGAAATTGTAACAGTGCTGAGAGGAGGTTAGGCAGAAGCTTAGATGAGAAACATACTCAGGCTCAAGTGGGTCATTATTCCCCTGACAAGCAGACACCAACTGTGGAATTCCGACTAGCACAATTATTTAAAAAAAAAAACCCAACACTAAAATAACTATTATTAAATTTATTGACTTACTAAATTTACTAGCAGATACTGTATACATCACCACCTTCTAAACTGGCCGAAGTTAGAAATTAGCTGAGTCCTGAAAAATATGCTCCCCTGTAGACCGAAACTGTAATATGCTCTCACCTCAAAGAGACAACACATTCACAGAACAAGAAAAAAAATCTCAGATATATTGGAGAAGGCTCCATTTACCTGCTTCAAATGAAAGAACAAGGGTCAAAACCAAATAGTATTAGCTGGCTTAAAAGAAAAAAAAAAGAAAAAAGAAAAGCCTCATGGAGGGAAATTTTCATACATGCTCAGAGTAGCTATCAAAATCCCCAGTTGAAGATATCACAGGATTGTGTACTACAAATTTAACCGCTCTTAAACAATTCCTGATCTGAATTCTATTTTCTTTAACTGACCCTCTGAGAAAGGGTCACAAGCACTCTGTGTTGCTGGCTATTATGGAGCTTACACAGCCCATAAAGGAACTTTTATTGATATTTGTTTCATATTGAGGCAAGAAATGAATTCATGCACATATTAAGCAATTTTCATAGACTAGGATAAACATCAAATTCTTTCAACTGAGACATAAAACCACCAAGGAACTGACCATTCATGGCATGAGAGCACCATGATATGAGGTGTTAACTCTAACGTCCTGGACAAATTCCAGCCTGTCTAACTGCAGCCAACTTTCTAACTTTTCTTTGCAATTGCACATTGATACAATATTCCTGCCTACGCCTTGTACTGCCCTAGCATGGTATTGCTGTTATGTGTTCCTCCACAGTTTCAGAGTTCTGTTCTGTATGTTACCATGTCTGTGGTCATAAACCTTCTGCTTAAGAAACTCTAGGTTGAATGACTAATACAAATATTGTTTCCAAGTATATATTTAAACAAAAAGAAAGAAAGAAAGAAAGAAAGAAAAAAAAAAAAAGAGCCTGCTTGCTGCTCAGAGTAAGATTAGCTTCCCCAGAAATAGATAGGTTTCCAGTATAGGAGAGACAACCCAGGAGATGTTTTCGTGTCCCCTTTAAAGACTGAGTAATCCTAAAGCCATTTTCTTCATTTTCTCAGGTGTTGCAAGGTCCTTGGTTTTTTTTAGCATAATCTGAAGGTGTTAAGATGTTCTGACCCCCTTCTTGCAGAGTACACACTTACTTCTTGTGCAGCTTAATTTCCTCCTTAAATATTGCCAAGTGCCATGCTTGCTCTCTAGGCAACGACAACAGTAAATTACTAATGCCTTCGGCTAGGCAATGGAAAATCATCTTCGGAAACCCAGCAATGAGCTTCCAACTCTTTGTCAGCAACTGTTCACGCTCTATCAGCCTGAAGAGTTTAAAGTAAAACACACTCTACTCCTGAGCACTCCTACCCAGCTTTCAGAAACTCTCTCTAAACCATCATAAAGTGAGACAGTTAACAAGTTTGGTTTTATTAGTAAAACAAAACTATTTTTTATATTTCGACACATAGAAAATTAACTGATTATGAGTGAAAATCATCTGCAGGCTTTTATATAGTAAAAAATCAGAACCAGCTGCTTGGTGCAGAAGGTTAATTAATACTCCAGTGTTTCTTCTTAACAGAGGTGGGTTCAACCACTGAACTTTTTTTTTTTTTAAGGAAAAAAAACCAGCAAAACTTTGATCATTAGTTTCTGTAAAAAAGAGATTACACAGAAATAACATGGAGAAAATTGTAGGCATAGGAATAATTCGCTATTTCATCAGAATTACATGAAAGAGACTTGCAGATTGTTTAAGATCTTCAGTACTTCCACCAGCTATTTCCACTACAGTTATTCATTTTTAAGAGCACTAAACTCACACTAAATCTAACAGAAATAAAGAAGTGTGTGTGTATGCATGCATGAAAAATAAATAAATATATAAACAAGCAAGCAATTTAGTGTGTGCAATAGCAAAAGTCAAAAGTTTGCATTTCACCACCAGGACATAAAATGAACTGCTAGTTATTTTGCCAGTTGTCATAAAATATATTAGCTTCATCTGTGCAAGTTACCAACACAACACATACATACAGAAACACACATACACAG
The DNA here is from genome assembly GCA_026212715.1 of Elanus axillaris. Lineage (NCBI taxonomy): Eukaryota > Metazoa > Chordata > Aves > Accipitriformes > Accipitridae > Elanus > Elanus axillaris. Next base: position 22,864,840 of record JANZLQ010000032.1, read on the forward strand.
AATTATTACCAAGTTTCATAGCACATACCTTTTATACGAGCAAAAGAAACCCCAAACCACAATTTGTTTTATGAGTAAATCAAACGAATTTACTTACCACAGCTGGGGGATCATTCCATTCTTCATAAGAAATGGCAGCATATGGGTAAATTCTGTCATTGATAATCTGAAGAGTAGCAAGAGCAATTGCTTTCATTGATCGAAAATATGCTTCCCAGAACCACCTTGCCTGTAAAGAGAATGAAGTTCACTTTTACATTGCACAGATCCAGTACTTAATAATCAATTTTGGCTTGCCATGCACAATCTGTTCCATGCAGTCTACATGTCAGGTGGAAATTAAATTAGGAAGCATGTTTATTGTAGCTAGGATATTTCCACAGAGCCTGCAGGCTTCAAACTCAACCCCACTCCCCCAAAAACCACGATTTACAGCCAATAAAAAGAAGCAGCAGCATTACTTTGCAAGTGATTAAACAGAATGAGAATACTTGAAGGAATCAGCTACTTTCACACTTTTATCATATGTTTTCCTCTTGAAAAATATCAAAAGCAGTTTGACCATAGAACAGAAGAAATTGCTGTTATGCTCAGTTTTTCCAAGGCAGAGGAATCCACAATGCAGCTAAACAGCCAAATAAAAACATGTAACCTAAAAGGTGGAACTTAAAAGTCACCTTTTAATATCCATATTAGAGACATCTGATCAGCTAGAGAATTTCAGTACTTATGAACCCTACCAAACTAATAACTTGCCCAAACCAAATATTATTTATACAAGTAAATATTAAGATTTTTACATAAAAGTATATGCATATGCCAGTTTGTTACAATCATTAATCTAGGCTAATTTACAACACAGGCAGCATAAAAACGCTGAAATGAAGCATGTGATTTTCTTGGACTCAGATGCACTGAATTTCACAGATGAGTTGTTTTTAAGCTAAGGTCCTGTATGGCAAGTTTTAATCTTATCCCAGTTTCTACATAAGACAGAAATGCTGGAAGAAAAGCAGAGTTTTGGAAATGAAAGCGTTGACTTATCTAATGCTCTTACTTTTTAAACGCCTAGAACCATCAAATGATCCTGTAGGACCTGATCCAACCCAGAAGGAAACATGCTTTGCCAATAAAATGTAGTTCAAGTGTTTTGCCCAAGAGATGTGAATATTTTCAACCTAATTTTTCTTTAGGAAATTCCAGCACCTTTAAGTGTCCAGAAGGTAATTTAATTTGCAGTCTCTCTATGGTTCAGTATCAACTATAAGAGTATGCATCTGCATCTAGGTTGTAGAACAATTAAGACAAAATACTTTTTTTGATAAGTGGAAGCTTAAGAAGCTTTCAGAGCCAGAATACAACTGAAGACAACACACAAATTTGGGCAAGTGCTATTTTACTCTTGCTATGGATTCCTTAAACAGCAAAAAGGCTCTACAGACAGGTTCGTTTTAATCACATCCTATGAGAATATTAAATAATATTATTTAGAATATTAAGTTACTGAAAGAATACCAAGCTTTTGGAGGTACAGACTTTAACATGAACTAAAAATAACTCTTGTTTAGCTGTTGTTAACAAGTTGCCAGTGTGTCTCACTCTGCAGGTCATTACTTTTTAATAGAAGACAGTCTTTACTACAAGTAGACTTCATGCTAGAGCATTCCTAGGCTAAACAGCAGTGTCCAAGAAAGACGACAAGTAGGGAAAGTGCAAATTCACAAGCAAACTTGCCCATATTCATGCATATGCTACCCTGTACTTTACTCCAAGTGTAAGCTATGAGACTGAGAACTAAGGACCTGTTGCTGAAACACTGGCCCTAAAACTCTACTCTGTGGACAGTTTGTAAAACAGGCTTCTCAGAATAATAGTTCTGTTAAATATTTAAGATGAAAAATTCATGCTACAACTAAAAAAAAGCAAACTAGGAAAGAGACAAGTGCTCTCTGGAGCACTACTTTTACTGTGAGAAAACATTAACAACCATAAGCTTTACTACTTCAAAGTATTTCAAAATTTTATTAAGGAGACTGATGAGTATGTCCAAAAATTACACTTCTCTGGAGCTTGTCATTCAGAGACATTGCAAAGCAATTTCACTCTAGAACAGAATCACTTCCCTCTCCTTATATCTCTCCCTGGTAGGACTTAACAGCTGGATAACAAGCCAATTACCAAAAACATAGAACAAAATTAATATTACGTCCAACTGTAAAAGCAAAAGAATTACGTAAACAGGTAAGAATAAATAATGTCTGCCTTTCTAATATACCAGAAAGACACTAAATAAAGCAATCACCACATGCTAAGCAGACTTAAGTATTCCTGTTCCTATGACCCATTTCTTAAGAAAAATGTGTGATCCAGAACTTAGCAGCAACTGATTTAAAAAGAAAACCAGAAGTAGATTAAGAATTAAAATTGACCAGAGCAGAGCAGAACCTCTCTGTTAAAGTATCCTAAATAAACAAGGGTAAGAACACAGATTTCCAATTTCATTTTCACAATAGATAAGTTTAGAACTACTGCTATAAGCAGCACTAAGTAGTAAGCAGAAATTATTTTATGTAGCCTTTTAACAAATAACTTTTTAAAGCAATTAAGTAGCTAGTAATTGTGTGAAATACACACAAGACCATGTATTTAATTGTTATTAAATGACACCATTCCTACGCTGTTCTAAGACTGTTTATTAATACTGTAATATCTACGATTATCTGGTTTTGTAACAATCAAAACTGTTTTTCCTCCTTTGGCAAAACTAGGGTGGATCTGATCTAGCTTCTCTTTACTGAAAGAATGTTTGCAATGTCAGGCAAGATTACACCTTTATACCAGAAGCAAAGCTGGAGAAGAGGGCAGAGGGAATTTACTTTTTATAGACTAATATTTATGTAATTAATTTTTTTGTAAAGAGCTAGAAAACGTTCCCACAGTTGGTTGTAATTTTTTGGAGTTGTGTTTCTTTAAGGCAGAACTCAAAACCTTCTAAGGGGATTCAAAGTCTCCAAACAGATGTTTCAGGGTCTCATTACTTCCTCCCCACCTTGTTTGCTTTTATAAAGCAGAACTTATTAACATGGCTTGCTAGTGTCTGCTGCTCAGCATGCGAAGTTACTAAACATTTTGGGAAAGTTTTCTATTGGGAAGATGTATGGTGATTCCGTTTGAAATGTATTTTCTGGTCTACTTGGTGTGGTTGAAAAGCTTATGTTGGAATGTAACAAATATCTAGGAGGGATACCCCATGAACACATTTGGGATACAGGAGAGAGAAACAACAAAAACAACAACAAAAAAGAGAGACCGAGAGATCTCTTCCCGAATTCTATGCCAGCTTTCTTCGTATTCTTACATAGTTTTTCTGAGCTGTCCATTTCTCTTCTCTGTATCTATGAATTCAGAAGACTAATGGTTGTATATTCGAGTAGCTTTAATACACTGGATAATGTTTGTAAGGTATTGCAGTTGTAACATAACAGAGCTACCTGAAAGTCTTTCGGGATCTTGAAATAAATGATCCATAATTACAGATCTTGTCTTCCACATAGCATTGATTACACACAGTGTACAACTATGATATGGGCAAGCTACCACTCCTTTCAACTTGAACTGAAATTAACTTCTAGTACTCTATTAGTCTGCTTGATGAGGTTTCAGAATTTAAGGAAACACACTATGCAGACCACAGACTTGTAGAGAGAATGGTAACTCTGTATACACCTAAATATTGCTTAGGTCACAGGCAATATAAATTGTAAATAGAGATCAAATATGTACTTTGTACAACTGCCAAAACGACACAGATGAACGTATGGTAGCCTATGGGATCTTGTTCTGGGTGTATGGCTTACCAGGAATTGCAAGCAGGTATTTAAGAAACACAGCTTCTCTCCCCCTTCTAAATTTCCAGATAAATAGAAAATCTAGGATAGATCCAAGGTGAAAGACAGAAAAATATTATTTGAAGAGTTTTACCAACATGCGAGAGAGTCAAATGTAGAGTACTGAATGACCTGACTGAGAATGGTAAATACATGGTATTATTGGGTTGCTCAATGGGTTGGAAGTGACTGGAATCTCTTACAAATCTCTTACAAATAGAATCTGCGTGAATTTAATTCACCTGAACTCTATTTCTGCAGAAAATTTTACAAAACCAAGACAGCCTCACCATGAAAGCCAAAGACTGAAGGAATCAGAGACCAAACAATCCCTTCTCTCCATGGGGTGAGCTCTGCAGACCAAGGTCGCAAGCATGGGCATCCCAGTAGGTAGCTCTAAGTTTTTTCTCTTCCTTCCTCCACACCCCAGCTTCAACTGCTGCATCCTCATTAGATCTGCCATGAAAAACCACCACTTTTTTCTGCAAACGCTAAAGATGCTTAACATAATGTAGAGGTGTTACTTTATCTTTACAAATACATATGCACACTTTGAGGAACACTAGCAATATCTGTAAGACAGAAGAAAAAGTTTAGAAACTTTCTGTAGTTTTCTTCCTCAGAACTGGATACGGTATGGGAAGTTTGGTTTTCCTTCAACCGAGTAAGCAAGCATCCAAATCAAAAGTTCCAATTCCACTTGTTTTCAGTTCCAGGATATTTTTCAGGTGCACTATGAACAAACTAAACTGACAATATTCAGCATATACTGATAGAGACAAGAGCTTAGGATGAAAGCATTTGCAGTTATTTTCATAAGAGACAACAGGCAGCAGCACACAGCAATAGGGTAGCCGACTCACAGAAAGTAACATTTATTTAGGTAAGGTGTTATTTTCCTTAGAAATAAACACACTTGGGGGCCTAGCATCTCTTTATAAGCTCTTTACAACCCAGCATAGCATCAGGTTACAAAGTCCATTCATATAATGTTTGTAAGTTCTAGTGTTAATGCCACTAATGGTGCTCCAGTGTAGAGTGCAAGACAGATCAATGTAAATCTTTTCATTAGTTTGTGGAAAGAAAAACACTGGGCATGAGGCAAGGAAAAGAATACTTTCTGTAACATTTAGATCAAGGGGAAAACAGTCCATGAAAGGAACTTTCTAGCCTCCTGTCTTTTCACAGACCATGATTTGATGGGAGTTGGTAAAGTTAGCAGAAGGGGAAAAAAACAAGAGTTGCAAAAGAGTAGTAAAAGTTAACTGCCCATAAACCACCACTTCTCTCAGCTTTTAGGGCAGGCGCCATGATGCTGTAAGATTTTGCCCCACTGCAGGAGATCAGTGTTTCCAAAATGCCTTGAAAAGGTTTACGAGGCCTTGAAATAGAACCATTTTCACACCGCTAGGGTGACCCTACTTAAATGCTTTCCCTTCTTGACGGCTATTAGTGTTCCTGGTTTCTACCCTGACCAGCTAGGTTAGGGAAGTCTGGCCGAAGAAAAAGCGTAGCCTAGCTGCTGCAGCAGCACTGGCCTGGAAGCTTGCTGATCTTACTTTTAATCCTGGTTCTGTTACTTATTTACAGATAAATGCTTGATGTCCATTTGATTCTTGCTTCTACTTCAGTCTCTCAGAAGTATCTGCAATATTCACCTCACACAGACATTGTAAGACTTAACCATTCTAGACATTTCAAATTTTGGGGTAGATAGAAGAACAGAAAAAAAATTTAACTTTATCCTCTCTTATTTGTAAAAATAAACCTTAAACTACTGAAACTAATATTTAGCTAACCAATGCTACCAAAGTAACTGACTGTAGCAACTCTTTGCTAAAATGTGTACCTTCAGCAGAGATATAAAAGATATTAGAAGAAATACCTACAGCTCTACTGTGTATCTAACGGCTCTGGGCGTGGAAGTTGTCCACTAAGACCTTCAGGCTCTTAAGTTGCATGTAATACCGTAATATAATAAAATGTTTTTTAAGTTACTGAGACCTAACAAGTTATTGCCCATCAAGCAAACTACTATAACTGGTCACAGGCAACCTCCTGCCAAACCTCTTTCCATCGTGCAGTAGGATTAGATAAGCTACTGAGGTTCAAGATAAACTGAATTATTATATATTTGCCCCACACCAAAGATGCATATGAGCACAGCTGATGATGTATAGTAATAAGATAGCGAGCTTGAGCTCTCAAGCTCCCTACTCCCCCACCGCCCACCTCAAGGTAAAAAGGGACTGAAAAGAACATAAAGTTCCTCTTTTGGAGGAACAGGCGTTTTATAGAAAGTTCCCAAGACAAATTTTGGGTTCAGACTGAGGACCCAACAACCCCAAATTCCCACATTTTTCTGCCTATGAATTGTAATCTGCCCCCTCTTTCTGGACTGCCTTCCTGTTTCTACAGCTGGTTCCCTGTTCCAACAACTTCCTTGCTGATCACAGATACCACTTTTAGTATGCAGTTCTTCAGCAAAGATACCAGCTGCGTCAGCTAAAACCAGTGCCATCTTTTTTTTCTCTACACAGGCTTACGAGAAACCCTCGGAAAAAAAATTTACTGCTAAGAATTAAACAGTAATTTGTTGTTTCTAGAAAGTGACAAAGAATTTGGGTTTAAAAAAAAAGAGTGCTTATTTGGTTTAGGACCCTTAGCAATGTCCACAATCAAGTTCAACACACCTAAACGCTGGCTGGCCCAATCTTCTCTCTGTAATCAGTGGGGAGGGGGAAAAAATAAAAGCATAATTCGAGAGAAATTTAGAGCTCTAGTACCTTAAAATAACCCCTAATCAATCCGTTCTCCTCTTAAAGGAGGATGAGAAGACAGAGTAAGTGACAGCTGTGGGCCATGATCCTTCTTTCCCTTAAAGTCCTATGCTAAAAAATGATCTGAGGGCCTTCTCATTTTCCCAGAAAGGCACAAAAATTTGAAATGAGAACAAACAAGAATGTAGGGTACATTTTTCAAAAATAATTCATGTGGTTTAGGCTATGGAAAAACATAAGAGCAATCTGAAAGTAAAAATTAGATTCTTCGTCCCCATACACAGACTGCTATGTAGGAATTTTAAGAGTTAATCCATTAAAATTAATGTCATACCGGCAAAATCATGCTAACTTGGCTAAAACTGAAAACCTTTCTGAATTATTTTCATGTTTTATAGAAGATCAGATTAAAAGCACCTTTCAAATATGACCTAAGTTGGTTGTGTTGTGTCTATTTGTCAACAAGGACCTATCCAAGAAAAGTAGTGCAGACATTGTAATAAAGAGTGCGCTCGTGACATCAGCATGCCACTTTTAAGGCTATAAAATGGGGTAGCACTTTTGGGGTTGTCTGATGATTAAGATAAAGGCGAATCCATAACTCAACATTGGGTTTCCCCAAAGCTCAAACCAGAAGTTTCTCCAGATGGGAAGAAGAGGAATGAGCAGTAGAACAACACAGGGTACATACAGTTGTTTCCAGTTTAGCTAAGGTTCGCTTCCAATGGAACACAACAATGTACTTTTAATACTGAATTTTCATTCTATCTTGCAGCTCTTGTTTCTGAGCTATGCATGATTCCCAAGTAGAGCCCTGAAAATATTCATCTATTTAACTTACACAACTTATGTGAGTGGCCTATAGAGGAATATTCCTTAATTACAAGACACTTCTGCAGGATGAGCAAGCAAAACAATAGTGTCCTACATTTTAAGAAAGAGATTCTAGATAGACATTTTGTGGTGCTGGGTTTTATTGTAATTCAGTCTCAAAAAATATCTCTTCAAAAATAAAGCAGTAGGTGGATTTAATCACCTGGCTTAATATTCTCCACTGTAGTAAATTCAGCCATGAAACAAGCACTTTTGCCTACTTCAGATACAACGGAGAGTGAAAACTAAATCTTTCCGCTATCCAAACTTTTTTTTCTTCCTTTTTCTTTTTGAAGCTGCTGATTCATAAGGGGACAAAGGTCAGAGCTCAAAATGCTAGTCCTACTCTTCGGATACCAGCCACGTGGGGGTAAGTCACTTCTACTGGCTCTCGGTTTTACTGCTGTATACTGCTTGACAAATGCTGACTCATAAGAACTAAGGGTAAAGGAAAAAGTGAGTGCAAGCTCAGATGTTAATCTCAAGCTTCTTGCACTGCAGTCTTCCTCAGATTCTCCTCTTTAGTGCTTTGAAAAGAGTCAGTTACATCAGTTATAGTAATCCACATATACAACACCACATATTATGCATATATGAGAATGGTTCTTTGAAACCTTATCTGTTAAAGCTAACATTTTGACTCTTGCTTCCATACTTCCAAATAATTTGTGGGGGTTTGGGGTTTTGTTTGTTTTGGGGTGTTCTTTTGTTTTTCTTTGGCGCTGGTTTTTTTAAAAGGTTTTCATCTTTTATGAACAAGAGCCTTGTTCTGCTTAAAGTCTGGCTCAAATATATGACACGGAAGCAGCTATTTTTAACAGCATAGTTCGCATTCTCTCTCATGAAATGGTAAACATTTTATATGGGTTTGAAATCCTGCATTATCTTGACCCCTAAAATACAGATTTCTGCTATTTCTTGTCCTAGTAACGGTAACTTAGTTTTAAAAGTAACAAGAACACAAAACTTGAATAGATAAAAATACCACTTGGCACTGGCATTCTCCCCTCCCTCCACATATATTTCCGCACCTCAAACTCGCTTCTTTGATTAATAAGTATGTCAACTCCACAAGTCTGTTGCAGAAGGCAACATTGCATCAGCCAGGAAACCTGACTTGCTGCCCTGGCACCCTACAAATCCACTGCCAAAAATACATTTCAGTTATGGAGCCAACAAATAGGTATCAGCACTACAAGCAGCAAGGAACTACCCTGTTCTCGGCTGTGGCTGGGAATACTGTCACAAAGCGTGGAGACAGAGCCAGCAAAAAAAGGAGTAGGATGAGGGGAAAAAAGCGAAGTTTCATAAAGCACTTGGAGCTTGAAAAACACGTAACATAAAAATGGCTACCGTTTACTGAATTCCCTTTGCTCCCAAAGAGCTTTCAGTTCCGTCTTCCTATTTACAGCCAAATGACATGTGTTGACATCACAGAAATAACACAGCTGTAAGACAGTAATATAGATCCTACTCTGCCTTCCAGGTAGTCATATCTACATCATCATCACTGATAATGATGTAAAGACACAAAAAATAGCCCACTCTTTCCCTCCAGTTTCCAGGAGTTTGTAGGGCTCCCTAGTTACTCTGATTTCACCAGGCTGTTACTGCGAAGGGGCAGGCACACTTAACCTGAGGAGTCGTCAAAATTACTTGGATCTATACCATGCTTTTTATGATACATTTGTCCTCTGCGCATTCCCTGTTAACCGCATGAAACCAGACCTGCAGTGAGCTAAACTTACACTATCATTGATTCAACAGCAGTCCAGAAAATAATAGAAAACAAATATGTGTATGTAATTACAGGGAACATTCAACTACTCTATGACCACAAGTTGGGGGGGGATGGACTTTTAGCCACATTTCTTGACAAATGATGGACAGCTCCTGAAACTGAAAGCAATAGGTTTCTAGTCCCAGGGGTATTGCCTTCAAATATGTCTATGTTCTCAGGGTAGATCAGTTTTCCCTGCTGCAGACGTCCTGCTGCGAGGTGAGGTCCCAAGCAAAACACAGGAATCTGACTGCAAGCCTTTGAGGTGGCAGGAGCCAAGGGGGGTTCAAAGACAAGGCTGGCTGGTGGGCAGCACCTCTGAGTATCGCAGAGGTTAGAGGTTAGTAAAGCAGGAGCCACTGGCCAATAAAACAGTGTTTGGAGAGCCCACTCTACAGATAAATTGGGGATCTGTTTACACCTTTCCCAGCTTTCTGAGTTACACACACTGATGCTTCCCACTGTGATCTTGTCCCATGCCCACAACATCTCCCCTCCTCAGCAGCTGCCCTGCTCTCTGCTGGTTGGCTTTATAACACGGCTAAAGGATGCTTGGAAACTTTTAATCAGCATCCAGCATAAAAAAATAAATAAATAAAAGCACAACTGCCTTTATTTGTGTCAACTGCTGCAACAAGATCTGTCTTGTTTGAGATTTCCCATGACTGCTCTACTAATGCTGGGAGAATAGAAGCTTAAATTCCCTTGATTAGAGAAGCTAAACACAAAGCAAGCCCAGTGCCAATCACACACATGAAAGGACAGCTTTTTGAAGCAAGAAAAAAAAATAATCTAGGTAGGGTTACCACCATATTATACCAGTCAAAAATCAGCACATACCTCAATTTCAGAGCCTAAGCTCTAAACCAGGAAGAACTTGGCCTTTTGATGGAGAGATGTTTTGCTCAGTTTCCTCTAAGCTATATAGCTCTATTTTATATAAGCATAAACATACACATACCCCCATACACACAGTTCTCAACACTGGACTGTTTTAACCACAGACATTACTGCCAGCACTGCTTGAATACAGATACATTTTAATGACTTCTCTAAGGGTAAAAGCTGAAGGACTGGCAATCATGGTGGGTTTTTTCCTATATCTATGGGGAAAATTCAGTTTAAGACATGGTGCTGCTTTTTGCCTCCACACCTTAAAAATAACTCATCTTAGCTCGAGCTATGTAAAAACACCTCATCCTTTATGACTCAAACTGTGCATGGCTATATGGCTGTCTGATGAAATAGATAAGGTGATTACTAATTGCTGGTTGTGATAATATTATGTGGTGGTCACACTGCAACAGAACAGGATTGAAAATAGTTTTACATGAACAAAATAACTGATAAGCCTCAACAAGAGTTATTTATTTCTTCTTGGAGAACATCTGAAACAGCATGCTGAAGAGGAATATTCTTTACTGCACGAAGCCAAATTTTGTAAGACAGAGAAGTAATCACAACGATAAACATTAAAGCTTATTACAGAAGTCCTTGCTACTCCAAAAAAGATGGAAAGTACACCACTGACCAGCATTTGCGTATTTATTCTGTACTAATCTTTTGATTCACCTGAAAAATTAAAAAGATGGAGGAAGGAGTTGTTTTCCCTTCCCCCTTGACACATATATAACATGGCCTCTGCCATAGACAGAACTCAGGTCTCAGGAAATTCCATGAAACACTGGCTACTAAACACAGGTAGCAACAGATCAGAAGAAAAACAAGTGGTCAGCAAAAGCACAGAACCCCAGCTTGGTGCTGCTAGCTTACTGAAACATTTCAGACAGTAGGTTAATCAGTGTTGCATGCATGCTCATGCTTAACCTAATCACCAGATTCAGGATCTGGAAAGTTTTTCCCCAATGCCTCAACAGCCACCACTGATATTTTTTGCTTTTGTTTGCTACAGTGTTGAGAAGCATTTTATGGTAGGCTGTGCTGCGTGGGGGAACAGAGATGAAGTATTTTGTGGACTCCCTGGGACCAGAATTCCATTACCAGCTGAGTCCAGTTGCAGGAAACTGTATTTCTTAAGCTTAACCATAATCTAACAACTTCTATCCATGATTTCCTACTCCACTATCAGTATCCTGGAATATGTACACCCTCTGTAATACTCCTCTCCAGAGCATCTGTACAGATTTAAGCCACCAGGACAGAGTATCTGCCAGGTGCCATTTTCGTTTCTAAAGAGCATTCAAATTTGTCAGCTAATGGAAAAAAAGAGGGAAAAAAAAAAAAGCAGAGGGGAAAGGAAGGAGCCAACCACCAGATACAGGTTACACCATTTGCAAGCCAAAGGGCATTACAGTATATTCCTAGCACAGCCCACTTTTCTATTTGTAACATAGCTTTCCTATATATAGGCACCTAAGAAACTGTTAGATATATCTGCACAATTTATAAAGATTAAAGGAAAAGCCATCTAAAGATTATCTGGCAGCAGATTGTTTCTATAGAACATGTAAAACCTTTGTAACTTAAAAGCCAAACCTTCCTACTGTGTTGTAAGATACATTTGATTTAGTCATTAAAACAGGATGAGGGACTTCTGAATTCCACTTCTAATATTATGATTTGACCTTGTACAAGTTATTTATGGCCTCTATCTGCTCATCACTAAAAGGGATACAATACCAAGTTGTATTTACTACTACCATTTAATACACTCACATGCAAATTACTACAGTAATGCAGTGTATTTATATTATACAGGTAAATGCTAAAGTTGTAACACTTTCAATAACGAAGGGGTAAGTGGAGCAAGCGAATTTGATGTAGTACAGACTAAGCAGCAGCAGAGATCAGAGTAACAAAGAATGAGTGTAACACCAGGAGAGATGCTTAATCATCCATTTATCGGCAGCTAACTGCTTCATGTGCATGACAATATTTTCAAATATTCCTTCTAAAAGCACGTCTTTTGGACCATCTGGGTTTATCTGTAGTCTATTCAAGCTCTGTATAGCAATCTGCAAAGTGTAAGTACCAAAAGTCCACTTTGCAACAACATACAGACTCTTAAAAAACAAAAAACAATAGTCTTAAAATAGCATCATTTCCCTCTTACAGTTGAAGTTTAACCTTCTGTTGTTTAGAGGCTGCAAACCCAGATACAAAGTTCAGCCCAGCTGCATCCTATGAAAATTATTCATTGAGGTGCTGATTGCTCTCAACTTTTTGAGCTCTTTCTCAGAGATGCTGCAAAGACCACTCTAATGCAACAAGCATGGAAACAGTTTTCTTCATTCTGGAAAGCAACAGGGCAGGACAGACAACAGGGAAAAAAAAAAATATCTAGGCTAAGGATACTCTCTGCAACAAATGAAGAAGGGAGGGGGGAGCAATGAAAGTCTCATATATAAATGCCAAGGATTCTACAACTCCCCTGGTGATACTGGCAGTAAGCCAGGAAAAAGTTTTGTCTTTCCTTTGCTGTTTGCAGCAACAAATCTTTCCTCTGGGGGAGGGGTGAGAGGGCTGGAACTAACTTCACTGCATCTGATAAGATGGCAAATTGTCCAGCCTTGACATTTATGGGGGACCCACAGCTCCACTGAAGCACTCTGGGAGGATTAAAGCAGGGTTAGCCTCTCCAATCACACTCCTTAAAATGCTACAAATGGCAGACAGATGAAAGTTCGTTTAAATTTGATAATGATGAGTCTAAAGAACCCCGAGACAGAAGCTGTCCTCTGTCAGGGAAAGAACTGCAGCTGGAAAACTGAATATTCTCATTAAAAGGACCTGTAAAAATCTAACTATGCTCAAAGAGCTTCCAGTGTCCAGATATTGAAATGAAGTTCTGTTTAATTGGCTAACAAGAACTAAATCCCATCTCTTTTATGTGAGCCGCACCACCCACAGAAAAACTCCACCACCCATTTGCTTTAACTCTATCCAGGACGTTTCACTGTAAGAAGGGGATGTTTCACACACCGGCAGTGATTGCCTGGAGCCAGCAGAAAGGCTCATATAGCTGTCAGCAAGCTGATAAGAGTTGAAATTACTCTACAGAGCCCTCTTTAAAGAAGAGCCAAAGAAGCACATTAAATGAAAGGGAGGAGGGGTCAGAAAAGCCAGCCACTCATGTTGTTTCAACGTGGCACTAAAACAAGTCATTGATTTATGCATGTGTCTTCAGCTCTGTTTGACCCAGAGTCTGAACTTTTCTTCAGGTCAGGGCTGAGGCTCATGGGACATGCACTAGAAAAATCACAGTACGCTTGTCCAGGTATTGCGACTGTGGGAACAAACATTGCAAACTACATGTTTTCTATCCACATTTTTTTAAACTTAATTTACATCCCTTTTTAGCTTTTAATTGTCCACACCAGCTGAAAAGACAAGAGGTTGTGATTATCTAAAACTTTAATTAATAAAAATCAAGAATGCTGCGTGGCCACTATTTGAGAGAGTATCTTGCAGGGCTTCAGGAAGGTGAATTATCCATTCATATAAAGAAGGAAACTATACATCACAGTCAATATTCTCTCACTGAAGTGTTAGGCAGCCAGTGAAGTTAAGATGCATTTAAAAAGCCCACTGATGATCTGACCGGGTTATTCCACAAGGCATTGTAATACCAAGGTCTCCTGCAAACTCAAGTCCTGAAGTTGCATCACTGTAGTCACACCGGGTCTGACCAAATGGCCTTCTGCTTCTCTATTCAGTCTCTGACAACGGTCCGCAGTACGTACCTTAGGAACTGCCCCACAGAGACACAGCAAACATAAGCCACCACCTCCTCAAAGTACTCTCCAGCTTCCAGAATTCTGCAGCTCAGGAACTTCTAAGCCAGGAGGTGTATCTTTGCATTCATCTCTGACAGATTTTCCTTCTCTGGATTTCTTCATTCACCCTTTACGCCACTAAAAACCCTTCACTCACAGAAAATGCTGAAGCAGCAAGCCTCACAGACTACCTACTAGTTCTGGGACCTTTTTTTTTTTTAGACCGGATTCCCAATAATACAATTTCTAGGAAACATCAAATAAAATTGTATTAATGTACAGTAATATCCATTCACTTTCTTCATGATCTTCTTATTTTATAGTTCTGTATTATATTCTTGCTCCTCATCTTATTCCCGATCATTCATTGTCAAGATGCAGAGTGTTAGGCTATTTAATCACTCTTGTCATTAAACCTTTGATCACCCTTGTTCTATTATATCCTTTTTAAGATGGGACAACCATAACTGTGGACTGTATTCAGGGTGCAGACATACAATAGATTTATGCAGTGGCATGTATTTTCCATTTTGTTCTCTACCTCTTTTCTAAAAACTCTTTATATTACTATTTTTGACGACAACTGACCATAGAATTTATATTTTCACATAACTATTTATTATAGTCTAAGAACTCTTTTCCAAGTGAGTGCAGCTAGCCTAGAGGCCACCATTGCCTATGAGAAGGCTGTTTTATCTGCATATATAGCCCTTTCTTTGTATACTGCATTCCATTTGTCACTCTATCATTTGGTCATGCTATACCTGAATTTCTTTGGCCTAAGATGTGCCTGTTCCAAATAAAAACTTTCCCAAAGCAGAATCATTTTTAAGGGGTAACTGCAAGGGTTTTTTCTATTACTGTGAGCTTGAGCTGCAAATTTTCCCTTAGTAAGCTGTACTGTTCCGGGGTGCTTACCTTCTACACAGCTACCTAATTTTATGGTATTTATCTCCAATATCTCCACCTCTCTAAGTCTGGTTGAAATCGGGCAGTAACAGAAGTCAGAAGAGAACTCAGCATGCACATTGCATGTGATCATACCCTTGTTTCCCTAGGAAACCAGGATGAAAAGAATTCCTGCACTCAAGAACACTAACTCTTCATTCTTGTACCATTAGAGCACACAAAGTTACTCAGTCTTCTAGACTAGATATTAATTCAAAAGTTTTATTTTTAGGCGGTGGGGAGTGTTATAAAGTCAAAAAGGAACAGGCGCACAAAGCCTCCTTTTGAAAATAAACTCCTTACCTAAAATCCATTCAGTGCGAAAGAATGCCTAAACAAACAGAGGGATAACTCTTCTATTCCCATTGCATAGTACTTTCATATTCTGATCCTATGCCTTAATGAGCCTGTGTTAATTTTGACTTCCAAGTATGTTGATATTTAGTGAGGAAAAATATTTCCAAAATGTCTGTATATTCATACAGACAGATTCATCTCACAAAAAGAAGGGAAAAAAGGTGCAGAGGCTCAGATATAAGTTGAGGAAAACTTTCATACAAGACATTTATGTATCAGCTACAGTGGTGAAGTATGTTTCTAGATATTAACAGGCTTTTAAAGTAAAACATTAGAAAAACTCTGTTGAGAGGGAAACTATACAAGGCATGGGATAAGCAGATACCAGCAAAGTTTTGTTTTGCTTTTTTTCCTTTACCTATTTCACTCTTCTTCAGGAGCAAGACAAAATTTCACAGTTTACTATCATATAGGTCCCATGACATTTACTTCTGTTTCCTGCCCCTCCACTTCTAGAACTTTGCTATTACCTGGGTGCTGGTTTGTGGTGCAGAGAAAATGAAAGCATAAGGACGCAGCATCAAGTCTGCTGGATCAGTAGCTGTGCAGCTGAGCTGCTTATCAACTTGCCTCTGGGCACTTCTGCCAGTGTTTCGGACTCCATATGGAACTATTTGTGAGAGGGGGGATGGTTCAAGGAAGCTTCAAAGAAAATGAGAATGACAACATTACTGTAGAAAACAGACAAGACAGCAATCCCAGAGATGCCTAAGTTTCATCCAGACCACTATTAATTTTAGCAGCTCAACTAGCAGAGGCTCTTTTTGATAGTCAATATGTTGGAGTTTATAAAAGCTATCATATGCTAGTCTCCATTTCTCACGGACACAGGCTGTACACGCAGTATTGAAAATACGTAACAATTTTCCACAATGGTGTAGACTAGGCTATGAGCACAGAAACTATTCCCTTTTGTGAGCAAAGACAGGAAACTGAACCAGGAATTGTTGAGGGCATAACATTCTGCAAGTTTGAACAATAAACGTGTAAGTTAATATGGCTAATCCCCAGAGACCTCAGCACAATCAGGACAGTAGAAATGAATTCTGATTTCACACGCTCCAGCTCTGCTCAAACCAATAAACCTCTTTCCTGGTCTATACCATGTACTGTCTGACAAAGCTGAGCAAAATAAAGGTGTATTATAGGAAATCACAGCCCAGGTTACACCAGCTGCAGATCCTAGCAGATGATGACTTCAAAGCTAAAGCACCTATTTCACCCTTTTCATGACAGTACTGTGTGATGCTCATGATCACTGTACAAACTATAAGAAATATTTTCAAATAGGAGTTCTTATATATATTAAATGTAATGACTTCTCTTTAAGAGCCTTCCTCTCTTCTCCAGCAGATGTATGGCTAGAAGCACTTCCAGAAACAAAGCAAAAATTAACCATAGAGAAATATTTGCTCATTAAAAGCAGACAATCTATTTCAACTTGAAAAAAATTATACATACATATACATGTATGTGTATATATATATAAATAAATCTTGGTGCATGATCTCCAGAGAATCAACTGCAGTAAAATACTGCATAAAGAGTACACAATCAACAAAGAAAACTGGCAAGCTAACATTTACAATAAAATTTGTTTTAATTATAAAATTTTCCAACTAAGGGTAGGAATGTCATAACCAAGACAACCACTGAAACCAAAGTAGTCAGATAGCAAGGCTCCAATCCCACAAAGGTTATCAGACCCAGAAAGCGTGATAGGTATTCATTCTACTAAAAACCAGGAGAGATTTAGAGCAAGGATTTATTCTGTTTGGCTAAAATGAGGATGATCTCAACCATACTCATGCCAGAACATGTCAACTAGTTTCATAATTTACTGAAAAAGTACGTTAATTGGCAAGTACTGGCAAAGCATGTTTTACAAGTCTTTATCAAAAACCTATTGTCTCCCCTAGTGGAATTTTATGTGCAACAAAAACAGGTTTTGAAATAAAACCTAACACATCCTAACTGAAAAGGAAACAGTGAGATGTTGTAAACCAATGTTCATATCAATTTTGATAAAAGGTCTTTGCAAAGATAACTTTTTCATCATTTTAACATCAGTCGTGGACCGATCTTTTTGTAACTGTTATATCAAACTCCAAGTGTTTCACAATGTTCAAGCAAGAAAGAACATGATCATCGTGATCTAACTATCTTTGTTTCCATCTCGATAAGAGCAATGTTCAGAGAAAACTAGAATGGACTGGAAAGAAAACCAAACATACCACAAGACCGGTTTCAGTCTGTCCTCTTCCACTTGACAAAAAACAAGCATTAAAATATTGTATACCAAGTGTTATTAGCCCGTGAAGTTGAAGCAGCAAAAGAAGCAGTTTAAAAATGATCGAGAAATATGGGTTACTTGCAAAACCAGAATATTTTGACACTTTTGTTGCCCTTCCATGTCTAAGCAGAACAAACAACTGCTATAGATCACATCTGAAAACACGTGTAAATCATTTCAGTTCATTTGCAGATCCATTCTATATATGGGTATTAGTTGAGTGTCATTTTAGTAGTTTCTTGCCCAAGAAACAAAATAGAGCACTTAAGACAAATTCACTTCGCGTCTAAACAACCTTAGCACCACCTTCCTCAAAAGGTTCATTCCAACTTCAAATTATCTCTTCTCCTATCATCACCTCAGCCTTATTTTGTGAATCTTTATTCATTAATTCCTGCATATTGTCACTGAAGACACCAAAAAAACCTGGGAAGACATTTTGTCTAGCCAAAAAGTCCTAAGATACTTTCTCAAACCATTTAAATTGAAAGACAGCAAGTAAAGTGTGCAGCTGCTCCCTACTGTGAGACTGATGAGGAAGAAGGAAACAATTCCACAGGTGGAATATTAGTGCATATTTATCAATTAGGAAAAGCAATCAGGTTACTGGTAGTCCACACAGTATCAGTCACTAAGTACTTTTTCACCCTATCAGATAGCTAGAACATAGTACCATGTATCAGCAAGGGAATTTCACAGATGCTTACACTGGGACTTTACCTTGTAAATAAGGTTGACAGGACAAGAAATGTATGGATAACATGTTTAGGTAACCTCAATATGCAGACAGAAATAAATTCACAAAGACAAGAGAAAGACAGACCTTGGGATTTCATCCTGATACTCTTAATACCGAAGCACACAACTATATCCTCAACAAAAGCATCAAGATGGGAGAGGAAGCTTTAGAAAAAACATACTTCCCACCTTCAGTCAATAGAATCACAGTTTCCAATATGTTCAGTGATGCTTTGGACCCAATGACAATGACTACCACAAACCGTCTATAATCCAACAAAATTAACGCCTGACACAGAGTAGAACTGCATCTGGGTATTAAAATATCTTCTATTTTAACTTAATTTTATGGAGTTGCAGATATATATAGAGAGACATAACTAATACATAATCTGAATTAAGGGGGGGTTGTTGGTTTGTTTCACGTTGAGGGGTTTTTTTTGCTTGGTTGGTTTCATTTGGGGTTTTTTTGTTTGTTTGTTTTTAACAAACTAGTGTTGCTTCCTGATTTCATACTTTAAAATTACTGTTTAAGCTGTCCATAATGTCAAGTGCATTCTCTGTAGAATGAGAACACTATCCTGAAATGATTATTTTATGATATTAGTAAAATGGACAAGAAAAATCAATGCACACTTTAACAGACTATTAATGTCAGTTTTAAAGCTTTGTTAGGTGAAACTCCCTAGTGTTAACATCTCTACATTCATGTCAGAGAAAAAAGAAAATAAAGCAAAATCATGTTTCTAGGAGCTGTAACAGCAAAACCACTTTTTCACTTGCCATTCCTGGTGGCAACTTGGTGCTGCCAGTGGACCCCACCAAAACGGTTCATTTGTGTGAAGGGACTAAAGGGAAAGGAGACCCCTGATGGCTGCTGAGATATTTGCAGACTCTCTGTACAGAGAATGAAGTGAAGTTGCCAACAGAATTAAGGCATGAAAAGATATTTACCACTAAATTTGAGAGTCTACTTTTTCACACATATCGAATATTAATATACACTGTGCAGCTTTTAGCACTGTCTAGGTAGAAATAACTAGAGTGTTGTAGGCTACATTTTGAAAAACCATGCCTTGGGTCACTTTTTACAAGGACCACACAAAAGATGACTTTGTCACTGGGGTTGCATAAGGGAATTTCAGAAACATGCCTTCACAATTCTTGCAGAAATTCGACTACAGAAATCCTATGTGTCTTTAAAAGTCACCTGAGATCAGATAGCTTACTTTTTTCCTACATACCTAGCTCTTACTTTCTCTATGCCTCAGTTCCTCATCAGAAAAAACAATTGTAACGATTATCTCCCTACCATATAACAATATATGCTCAGGTACAATAAGATGACAAGGATGAAAGATCCTAGATACAAGTTTAAAATATATATTAACATCTTACTTCTTCACTGGCCCAAAAATGTCACCTACATATTCCAACCACCAAAAGAACAACGTGGTTGAATCCTACCCCCTAATTTGACAACAGAACTCTCCACGCTTTGTGGAAATCCTCACACAGTTAACAGTCCTCATCTGTTCAGCTTGCACCTTATGTGTGAGCTCTAGAATTAAAGCAACTGATGATGATGGTGTCCATAACAGCAAAGCTAATAAAAAACAGGAATTGGCATCAACTGGAGTGAACTAGAAGACACTTCCTTTTGACTATATACCCAGCCCACACAGACTTCATTCACAAGTTTGCACAGTTCATGACCTCAGCTCTTCCAGTCACCAAGGAAGTAAAATTTCCCTCTCAGAGGAATTGTCAACTTAGTTAAAATATTTTGCACTTAATGCTTCCCTCACGTTTCGAGCAATTAAGATTTATCTACAAACCAAAGCTTCTCTTGAGATAAATACAGTCTTGAACTTCTTTAATACAATTTAAGTAACATGTAGAAAAAAGAAACATGTTAATATATGTGAGTAGGCAGTCCACATGCATTCAGGGAGAGCTTCTAATCCCAGGGCGCACTAAGAAAGCAGAGGAGACATAAGAAAAAGTGAAATTAATGGAAGTGGAGTTTGACTACATTGGTAGAAACTGACAGTCTCCATTCATGGCAAATACCACATGATCTTTATATGAAAAAGCAGATAGTCAAAACCTCAGTTTCACATTTCAGGAGATCTCCTGCAAGCCCAGATAGGGAGGCTTTGATCACTGTGGATGCTAAAGATCCTATAATATATTTCACAACAGCATGTACATTAACATAGTAGGTTAGAGAAAATCCACTCTGAGTAACTGTACCCTGCCTACTGAAGTGTTCTTCGGAAATTGCACTCATATGCCATGTTCTGAACTGCCTGACCTGATGGATAACACAGTACTGATCAACCGTTGCTGTTCAACAGATTTAGCTGCACCAGTGATGGGTAGAGACACAACATTGAAAAGTAATGATTGAATGAGTATGTTTACTATAAAGAAAGAAGAGGGTTGAATAATCCAAACATTAACATGAATACAATGGATGCTTCTGCATTCCAACAGATTTCACAGTAAGGCAGGTGTATGAACCTACACTCCAACCATAAATGAAGTAATTTAAATACAGCACACGATTTTACCTGTCTTTGCATTTCCTCAATCTGTCGCTGGGGGACACTTTGCAGAATACTGTACATTTCAGGCATCTTTTCTTCAGGGATGACAACAGAGGCCCTATAAGCAAAAACCACAAAACAAATGGTAAAACGAGAAGAAGTTCTAGATTAAAAGATGTCAACAGCTTTTCCAACCCAGCATCTTGTCCTATTCTAATAAGACACAACCAGAACATATTAGCAGAAAGAAAGAGTCTTCTCTCAGTGTAATTAATTATTCTGTAGCAGCTCCTTCACAACACCAGCCAGTCTGCCCCCAGATAATGCCACAGAAGTCTGCAGACTAATCTGTACAGACAACCTAATAAACATGGAAGGGACAGAGACCCAGAAATCCTGAATTCTCAAGTCTGGATTGCCACTGACTTGCTGTCAGCTGAGGTTTTTGGAATGACCAAATAGTAATAGCATATACAGTGCTATACAAACTAGTAATTTCTGTACGTATTATCCTAAGATCACATAGCTGGGCATAGTGCGTGCATGCAAAAATAATCTAAGCTCTTAACACAGTGTACTCAGCTACAAAATAATTATAACTTTCAGTCTCAGATGAACTTAGGAATCACGACACAATGTAGAGAATTTAGCATTTACGTGATGCAATTTTTAGCATATACTTCTCTTAAAAGAGCCCAAATGCAGACCAGTCCTCACCAAATTCAAGCACAAGATAATAAAGCAAGTCTGTTTTAGAAAAAATATCATTAGCTGCGGGATAACCAAATGCTCTTTCATCTCTGACTCTTTGTTCTCCTCTCCTGTTTTTGACGGCTAATATATCGAGGGCAAAGATTGCATGTATCTTACTCTGTATTCTATTCCCTGTAACCCCCAGCACACTTGACTTGTAACACATTTTATTCAAATCGCTGAATGCAATGAAGTCTCTTATGCAGTGGTTCAATGTACAATAGTGAGGGTACAGACCTCTTCCAGTCCAGAACCTCAGAGAAAGGTAAAATGTAGGAGTCGGCAATGATCACTGGGACACAGCCAGCCTGAAGAACATCGCTTAGCACAGCCTGTCCCAAGCGGGCTCCACGTAGAACGACACAGAATGTAGACTCCTGTCAACAAATGGCATCCAACACACAGATGATTTAAAAAAAGGAAATGTTAGATTTGCAGTGTGTGTGTATACGTACGTATCTATGCATTACGCTTTCCTGCCCTCCCTCGTAAAAAAAAACAAGCCAAAAGGAAATCAGGCTTGCTCCGTGCAACCAATATATTCTGAATCACTAGCTAATTCAAAATAATTATGCAACTTTATCTTCCAGAGGCTCAAAAATATCATGACTGAGGAGATGAGAAATCAGCTAATGGGACTATTCCATGCTTAATTTTAACAGACGAACTTCAGAATTCTAACTGAGAAAATTCAAGGGGAAAAATAAGTTAAACATTTTGAAAGTCTGGCATAACAAGATGAGCAACAATCAATGTGAACTTAATGGGTACAATCTGTATGAAGCCAACTTAATTTTCTTCCATTATAGGGCAATCCAGCTCTATGGATAGCAAAGAAGTAAGAGATTTCATATCTCAACTTTAAAAGGCATCTGACATCGTCTTTGATAGCATTTTCACAGGCAAATTAAGAAATCATGGGCTACATAAAGGCTTTATAGTTACATAAATTATAGTCACAGAACTCTAAGTATACAGCATTTACTGGTCGCTCACAGGCAAAACAGTCATGACCAAATCTTTCCTGGGTGCAACAGTATTCAATGTAGTTAACCAAGGAGCAGAATTAAGACCATACTTACTAGATCTGACAACACCTATGATTTTGTAGGATTAGCAAGCATAATGGATAATGGGATTAGAGTTTGACGTTATATGGATAAATTGACTAAAAAAATACCGATACATATAGGGCTCAACACTTAGATAAAATAACCAACTGCACAAATATAAAGCTTGAAATAACTGGCTAGGTTTTGCACTTTGCAGAAGAGGACATTTAATACAAAAGGACAGGAAAAGAAAGGGTATTCACGTGGCAGCTGTTGAAAAAACAAACCATAGGTTGTATTAGAATTCAAAAAGAAGGGCAATCCAGAAGACCTGAAGGAATCACTCACTCACTTTTCTCAGTAATAAAAAAACCTCAAAGCAGTGTGTTCAGTCTTGGGCAATGCACTTCCAGGGGTAAAACAACAGGATGATTACTTACCTTGAAAGTATGATCTACAAGGAAAGATTGGCTATATCAGTACTACTTATTCTGAAGGGGTGAGGGCAAGTGGAAGATGGCTAAAGGAAGCTTCAAAGATATAAAAAGCTGTTGCAAAAAGGAAGAATAAAATCCACTCATGTCCACAACACACAAGAAAAAAAAGCCATGAGTTCAAACTGCAGCAGAGAAGACTTGACTATGCTGCACTCACCCTGTAAATAGGGACTTTAGTTCTCGCTGTCACTGAGGAATCTTGCTACAGATTACAAGCATTTATTTTGCGACCTTGAGAGTTTAGCTACACAAACAAGGAAAAAGCCCAAGTCAGTATTATCCTTAAGTTTAAGAAAGAAAAATTATAAAGTTGATACAGGGGCTCCCACGGATAAGAAAACATCTTTCAAGCTTGCATTCTGTGGCCTGAGCAGAAGGAGCCAGGAGGCTCAGCAGGGCAGCAAAACATCAAAATGGAACTAGGAAATACAGGGGGGGGTGCTGGCTCTTCCCTTGTTTCCTAATGCAATCATAAGACTTGTGTTCATATCCATAGAGTACTAAAAGGCTTGAAAATGTCATCCAAGAGAAGACTGCAAACAGGAAGCATTAGCAACCCAGAAGCCCAAAAGCCTGCCTAGTAGGAAGTCTATAAAGGCAGCACTGGAAAGGATGAACTGTGATCACAGTCCCCCTTCCCCCACTCTCAGACCGGAAGACATGGAAAAGAAGGGTTTGGGGAATGGAAGGAGTGGAGAGACTGAACACACATTTTAACCATTGACTGACTTGCTAGATTACACAGCAGCAGGTGGAAGAGACTCTAGTAAGGTCTAGGAGAGAAAAAAACAGAGAAGCCCAGATGTGGACACACATGCTCATCTGGCCAGATAACCATTTTTCCTGTCTAGACAAAGGTTACTATAAATACATCTCCTTGCATCACCACTGTTATCAGCCAGACATTCCAAAGGGAGATGCAGGGCTCTGCAAAGGAAAGTATTTTAACAATCTCGGCATGTGCCAGCTCTCCTCTGAGTTATAAAATCATATATAGCAAGATATAGATATAGATTCCCTGACTTGCTATCCTTGAGCAATCCAGTCTGTATTTAAAGAAGTAAAGCAAACATTATTTTTTTTTCCTTTTGGCTTAAAGTTTATGACTCAGGGTGACCCCTTCCTCCCTCTCCCCTTCCTCCACAAGGAATTTTAAACATATTTCCTACAAAACATAACAGGAGGGGTGGAAACTTTGCCTTTCCTCAGCTTGTTTGTTATTTTATCATCATTTGCTGAAGTTCAAAGACAGATTATGTGCTGGTGGCCACAGACAGAGCACACTAGCCTGTAGCATAACTCACTTCACCACAGTGCATGCCAAAGCACCTCTCTGTTAGTGAATTGCCAAGAGACACAGGGGTCTGAGAACGCTATCTGGTTTTATCTTCACTGATACATCAAAAGGCCTCTGGAAGTTGGGCCAAGGCCATGAAACACATTTCACCTAGATGTTTTCATAGCTGCATGCTGACAAGTCTTCTAGCTCAGTCTGTCACATCTATACAGAGAATTTTGTAGGGTTTAACTACTAAGCTGCATACAAAAAAAAATCTGACCAACTCTCCTTAAACATAGCACTCTTTTTTTTGCCCCCAAATAAATCCATGCATAAGCTCTTTAAAGTTCATTTTAATCTTTCCTCCAATTGACAAAGCCATCCTCTGTTCCAAGCTTCATCTAGTAAGGCCTAGACTGTCGTATGTGAAAAACCAGTTCCAAATTCATGCCTGCTGAAGGTCATTTTGCCACTTATTCTGGAGGGCGTAGATTCCAATGCTCTTCCCCAATTCTAAAGTGAGCAATTTTGTCTGGCCTCCAAAAGTTTCTCCTCCCGTTGCTGCAGGATTTGGCAGTATCTTTGTATCGTTTTTTAAGTTTACATGACATTGTCATGGGTTACTAGAAGACCACCATGACCAGCCTCATGAAGTTGTTATACATAAGCAGTGTGTTCAGATTGCAGTGTAGTCTGCG
This sequence comes from Elanus axillaris, assembly GCA_026212715.1. Taxonomy (NCBI): domain Eukaryota; kingdom Metazoa; phylum Chordata; class Aves; order Accipitriformes; family Accipitridae; genus Elanus; species Elanus axillaris. The sequence continues at coordinate 22,890,063 of JANZLQ010000032.1, forward strand.
TATCAGTTTGAGTACATAGTTCTTGGCCCTCTTAAAAATAAGTATACAGTTCGGATATAATAGTCAAGCTAACATAAATTATGCAGTTTTAAAACATAGCTGCAAGTTAACTAAATACAAGGAAGTAACCTACCAGTGCTAAACAGGAACAGCTCCACAGCTAAGACATTCACCAAGGGGAAGAGAAGTTTGCAGGAGAGACAGCCTTACCTGAAGCACTTGAGGATAATCAAAGACTTGATTCTTGTGACAGCGTTTGCGAACAGCAGGAACCCCATCTGACAGATTTGTACATTTGTCTAAGATCAATACTGATTCCCCATTCTCAGCTTGAAGAGCTTCCAACTCGGACCGGTATTCTGGGTGCAGAGCCATCTGAGATGACAGAATGAAATACCTGCGAGGACTGAAAAAACACAGCAAGGTTGGCCGACAGCACTGTGAGTTTACTTCCAAGCTGCTCTAGAACACATTTACTTCCACCCTGGAAATGCAGAGCAAGATTAACTAAATGTGGACACACTGCCAAGACCAGATTTTCAGACAAGGCTGGAAAGAGTAATGATGCAATATAATTAAATCTTGGATAGTAAGTGGCTCAGCATTATTTACAACTTCGAATAAATCTGCACTTGGAAAGAGTGCTTACTACATTAGAATAGGCACTTGCATTATAACCTCTATTATAAACAGAAATAAACATTATTTAGTTACATATTAAAACAGCTTGCTACTGATGCCAGGATTGTTTATTCTTTTGTTTGGTGTTTCTGTACCATAACAAAGTAGATAGGACACTGAACGCTGTTGCTAGTTTCTCCTCCCATATATTTTCTCATCAATTTTAATTGAAAAAAGATGCTGAACTGACAACTCAGCTACCCTGTGCTTATTTAGTCTTGATGCAGTGACAGCAGTAGCAGGACAAGTTCATCTCATTAGCTGTGATTCAGTTCCATCCCTTTTGGGCGCCTTAAAGGCAACATTTTCAGGACAAAGTTGAAGGCTCATTATCCCATTCACTCTCAACTCCTGTCATGTTCCAAAACCATGAATATTTCAAATGTGCCTTAATACTGAAATGTTTCAAGACATTAGTTAGCATTGGAGGCAAAATACACGGGAATACAGTCTCAAATTAGGTGCTCGCTGCTTTAAAAAGGCAGGTTAATGCTGGAAAACAGTATGTCATGTAATTGCTACACTCATTCTCATCTACTTTGGTTTCCTTTTTAAACAGGTCAGCTAAGTCAGACTGCTCCACCGCTCCCCACTGAAAGGAACACACAGCGAGTGCCTGCCCTCACGCTGCCAAAAGAACACAGGAAACACGAGGCCTGCACTTAGGATTCCAGTTCTACTCCATGTGATGCTATCTTTAATTTACAGCTCTGAAAACACATACAAACACACACTTTATAAAGTCAGACCTCTCCTGCTGCTCTTCTCACCTCTTCTACTCATTCTCATGCCGGTCACTTTTGTTGCTCCAATTCACAGATGAGACTCGCATAGAACTTTTTTAAACATTCTTTTTCCCAAGCCTCCAGCTGCTACCAACTTGCTACCAGCAGCTCTACAGAATATATATTTGTAGCAGAGGTAGATTTAAAACATTTTAAACAAACCAACTAAAAAGGAAAGTAAATCAAAACTCTTCAGTTCAGCTCTGTTAAGTTGAATAAAAAAGGATATGCCTCAAAAAAAGGGAAATACTGCTGCAGATGAGTGATAATAAATGCCCATAACCAGCTAAAAGTTATGCAGGCCTGTTTGTGTATATGTTTAAAACTAAATTTTGCCTTGAAACTGTCATTATCCTATGACATTCAAAATCTAGCTATCAAATCTTTCTACAAAAGAAAGTACGTCTCAGCTCCCAGGAAATAACACGCTAGTGCAGTGGAATGTAATAATTTATGCCAAGTAAGCCCGAATTCTTAGCATCGTTTCATTGTCACACTCCTGCACTGAGCAATCGAATCGTCCAATGTGTTTCAATTAGTAATGCTAACTGGCCACTAGATGGTACCCCGGATA
>JANZLQ010000032.1:22902943-22925967 GCA_026212715.1 Elanus axillaris
CGTCGCGGTCCGGCCGCGCCAGCGCCAAGAGCGCCCCCCCGCGGTGGGAGGTCGGAGCGGCGGGGAGGGGAGGCTCAGGGCGCGGGCTGGGCCGAGCCCGTCAACACCCTTTTGAATTTACCTGTGACTTTAGCCCCTTTTTTAGGGGAAAAACACCCCCAGTGCCTCCAAACGGCAAACACTTCCAGGCGGAAAACACTTCCAGGCGAAAGCCGTGCACTCTCCTCCTCTTCTACCTCACGTTCCTGCCCCCACAGCCATGGCTGCTGCACCCTGGCTGGGTCCCCGCGGGCTCCTGGCCCTGGTTCCCCTCAAGGCCCGCTCTACAGTCTGGGGACTTCTCCTGACTGTTGGGTGACTTTCCTTCCAAATTGGTGCCGGCTTCGGCCCACCCCAGCGACTGAAGCCCGGCTGCAGGATTTGGGAAGGCCTCTCCCTGCCAAAGGGACGTTGCTCCAGTCAGAAAGGGCGCTGGGACGACGTTAGTGTTTGTTTGGGCGTACGAAATTTGTACCGATGAGCCCTGCACCGCCCTGCTTTTCCATACATTTGCATTCCCGGCTTGCTTTCTTCCAGTTCTGTGCACCTTTCCAAACCTATTCCGGGCTTTCTCATTGACCAAGGACTTCTGGGTCAGGTCAACCTGCTGGATCACACTACTTTAGTGAGGAAAAAAAAAAAAAACCAAACCCACACCTTTCCCAAGCCCTTCTCAAAAGTAACATCTCCCACCTGTAAACGGTTCTCACCTGTTTACCGGCTCTCCTGCCAATCTGAGGACAGATATGGGCTGTCTGAGGAGCAAGTCCTCGGTTTTGTAAAGCCTCAGGTTTCCAGGGAACATTGAAAACACCGTGGAGCTGCCAGAGCTCAGCCACGTCCTGCCATGCTAAATTCTCCGGCTGCAGCCACCTCAGTTGTCCAATTTCTGCTACCCGCTGTCTGCTGCCTGGGATACAAGGCAGGTCAGCTCTGGTCCTATCCTGGAATCCTTGGTTGTTTAAAAGATCTACCACATGTACCTCAGAGTGACAGCTTTTGCTGGCCTGAAATGTATTATCCCCCTCTTCAATTTTTCTTGTATCCATTTTTATATATTTGTAGCTCACGTGCAATGGTGAGGTGATGGTGTATGATCCTATAACGAATGTTTGTGAAAAGATGGAGCGTTGGAACCTGTCCCTGCTCTAAACCTCTAGACTGAGTCCCTCTTGCAAAGTACAGTGTCCTCAAGCAGTCTCGACTGTCAGCAGTGGGTTAGTCCTCTTTCACTTCGCCTGCCCTTGGGAAAACCGCTTTCTGCAAAGCCATCTACATGCACGCACAGAGACAGCTCAGTACTCCCACAAGAAAGGAGAAACGCTGTCACTGCAGTACTTTCTCTTCTTTCTCTCAAGCTCTTCTCACCCACGTTGCACAGCAGGTGATGTAGCATTCTCCTCAGATTCACTGCTACCTTCTTCATCCTGTCCGTGACATTCAAAGCCAGCGACAGAAAGGACTCATAGATCTTAAAGCATCCTTTCTGAGTGCTGGTAATGGCTTTTTCCTCCTCCCTAGCACAAGTTACTAGGGTTTGTTAGAGCATGTAATGTTTCTGGTTTTAACCCATCAGCCTGAAATTGCTGCGAGCTGCCCCGTTCCTAAATCAGGGGCAGGAACTCTCCTTCTGGAGGGTGAATGGACCGTGTCTGATTTTGTGAATCGGAAGGGGCACCATTCATGTGCTGGGGCTGCTGGGATGAGCACTGGATCTCTGCAGCCACGGGACTCATCAGCGTGAGCCGTGCCTGGATGTGATGGAGCGGGGGAGAGGGGTCCTGCAGCCGCCTCGCGTGACGGGGACACTGGCTGGTCCACGTGCGGCTGCGGGGGGGCTGGGGAGCACCGAGCCCAGCCTGCGCCAGCCCATGCGGTGCCCACAGGCGCTTCCTCTGCTCTGCCAGGGAGAAGAAAGTTCATTGAATCAATTGTAGCTGAAATATTCACCCAGGCTTGATGATCGTTTCATCCCTGTAGGAAAATTCGGAAAGCAGTGCAATTTTATTAAAAGCTAGAATTAAAGAAATGCAAGCAGCATCAGCTATTTTATTTCAAAATAGCGAGAAAAATGGAGGATGTAGTCTGTTTTGATAGAGATTTCCCTGAAACCACATCAGGGAGCCTGTTTATATTCTAGTGATGTAGCTAAGCCAGACAAGTCTGCAGCACAGCATCTATTTTTAGACTCCAGGTTGCCATTTATAGCTTGTAAAAATATTCATCACCATCTGGGTAACAGGCTACCAATTTTTATAAATGCACAAGGAAATCAGCTATTTTACCTCTCTTTACTTTGCCCTTTTATGTCCTGCCTTACATGACTCTTTGGGGGGGGGTCATCTGGGAATTTGTTTTTAAGGGCTTTACCATCACACCGTACATTTGCCTGCTGTTGCATACAGCATCATGTATTTTCTGCTGGGATGATCAGTATACAGAAGAGAAAGAAATGCTCAGAGAGCCGCCTGTGTCTCCCCACACACGTGAAGCAGCTGCGTGTGAAATTATGGTGCACCTTACGCAGTCAGTGCTGGAAGCAGCACATTCTAAAAAAACCTTTATAATAAAAGGAGGTAGTTTAAAACAGCAAATATGAAGGGGGAAAACTAATGGCTTGGGGACATCTTTTCTACATTATTTTCAACCTATGGCATTGCATAACTAAAAAGCATAGCTCAGTTTTTTTCTTCTGGAAAAATTGTTAGTGGCTACTACCAATATGTAAGGTACTGGAGTAAGCAAAGGAGTTTCTAGTATAAGAGATAGCAGGATACCGTAACAGCCAGGTCATTGCCTTGATTCACTATTTTGGTTTATGTCTTACAACCAAAAGATACCCTTATTAAATCAGTTGAGTTTATACTTAGTCTGATCAAGAAACTGTACCTAGCAGCCAGTTGCATGGTTTGTCTCTTGAGACAGTCCATCGTGCACCTCCAGTGCTCCTGGTTTGTGACTGACGGCGCTGGTCAATACAGTGATCTGCCTGATGTCTGTAACTCTATGTCCTCTATTGCCTTCCTGAACTGAAAGGAAAAAGAAATATAAAACCACTTTGGAGGTCTGCTGCTATAGCTCCCACTGAAGGATGTGAGACATGAAGAGATTCAGTTAGGCAAGTGTTCCCTTCAAAGAAACCATCATGTTGCAGAAACATGCAGATAGAAATGCTCTGTCAGTGTACGTTCCCTCCTCTCTAAAGCTTTCAGTTGCCACGGTTTGCAGATGCATTAATCTTTAATCAATTGAATGCTTTCTGCAGCGAGGTATTCAGGGAAAGAACAGGTCATGACAAGCATTCGCCTAGAATAACTAAGCGCTCGTGCATGAGCTGTGCCATCAGACCTTGCTGGATAGCAGCAGGGAATAGACAGAGAGCTAAAAATAGCCTTTCCTTGCAGTGTTTTTCCAGACTATTTTTGATTCTTCATTTTGATAAGGTCGACTAGCTATTTGCTAAAAATAAGCAATCCTGGCAAACTGAGGACAAAAAGTAGAGTATTTATAGCCATCTCAGACTCTTTAGTACATTTGTCAGCTGCAGATAATCTAGGATCTTGGCACCGGTCCCTTGCCAGTGTTTTATGTAAGTCGGTAATAAATAAAGCATTAATTGGAATGAAGAATGAGTGTATCTTGCCACTGATTTTCTCGAATGGAATACACATCTTTTGATATATATATCCTTGTAGGTTACCTTGCCCTGTTCTTCATGATGCGGTCCGAACTGCTTCAGAAAAAAACAAAAAAATCCCCTCTTAGGTCAGCCAGTCTTACAAAAATAGCTGCGTATGCAATTAAAAGTGCAAAAGCAATTTTACCCTTTTGCACACCTGATACTTCAGATGCAGAAATTTTTGGGGGGTGTGATTCATGTAGCTTCCTCCATGAGAAGGTTTTTCATCCAGCTCTTGTGTGCTACCATCTCTCTGATGAAATGAAATCATCACTCTGCCAGCAGCACGAGTGCGGCAGAGGGATTCTGTAACCAAGTAACTGGAGGAGGACTGCAGAGAAATTGTCAATATAAATGATAATTTGACCCCAAAGCCAGTTTTAAGAAACTGGGTGGTTACAGGGATGGGGGGAGCACGCAGAAGTCAGCCCAGCTGTACACTCGGTTGGATGCATTCTAATAAAGACAACAATTAAGGTATTTAGCATTTATTTAGGAAAATATCTATCATACAGTACATTTGAGCAGCTGCCCTTCTTCAGTTAAGGTAGAGAACTATTATTAGTAAATATTTTCCCTTACAGATATTTTGCTTGGGACCTATTCAGTTTCTGTAAGGGAAAGCTCATCGTCACAGAGCCGTTCCTTCAGCATGCATGATCCTTCATAAATATTTATCTAGAATGGGCCCCGCCTATGCTGTTCCCTTAACTGCAATGTGACACAGTTTAATAATTTGGAGATTCACAGATTCTCCACCTCACCTCCCCCATACATGGACACATCAAGGGTAGACCCAAAATATATGTTAGGGAAGTTTCTATGACCGAGAGCAGTGCTGTACAGGAAATTCCCATCTCTAACCTAAAAAAGCTGTACATTTCTCTGGAGCAGAGAGAGAAGTGGGGAAAAACAGGGAGAAAGACTGGAGCATGGCAAGGACCATGAGATCATCTAGGATCCTCTCTATGCTCAAATGAATGATAACCTGAACACAAAAATTGTATGCAGAGTGGATTTTATCATCTTGTTTAATTACAATGGACACAAGCAAAGAAGGCACAGTGTTATACTCATCTTGATGGCATTTCTTATTTTAGATTAAATGCAGCAATTTCAAAAAATATAGATCTGACTGGCTTCATTGTTTCAGGTACTGCTGTTTGCCTATTGCTTGATAAATGGGTAAAAGAAAAGACATGCAGGGGGAACAGTCCTTAATAATTTCTTTTTTTTTTTTTTCTGTAGAGATTTGCCACACAGGGGAAAAAAAGGCCATTAATAGTACTGATGAGAAATAGTGAGAAGAGAGAACATGTAACACGGAGGTAGCAGAAAGAACAAACAATTTGTACAGGCAGAGCCTGTGGTTTTTCTGTCAAGGTATTCTTGCAGCAAGTAAGAGTCGATTTCTGTATACATATAGACTGGACTTTCTAAATGTTTACCAATTCTTTTCAACCAGTAAAGACCATTTTCACAATTTATGGGGTTTGTACACTCAAAATAAATGTTCCTTATTCCAACAGTAGACTCGTAACATCACATTTCTCTCTAGCCTCATTTCCAGTTATATGCTGAGTTTCTGTGACCAAGCTCACATTCCTCAGTGGAGAGCTCCTAAGGCAGGTGTTAAAACCTGAAAACATGGAAAATATTCCACACCACAAAGTGTGTGTCTGTCCTGTGATTTTAAGTTACAGCAAGCTCAGATGGAAGTGACTTTGGGCCATACTATATTAGCTGTGAGGATTCTGAAAGTGTATTACACTCTCTATTCCTAAAGAGAGGTGTGCTTTACTAGCTGCTTCCACCCAGAGACAGTACAATAAACCCGCTTTCTGAGCAGTAAACATCTATAGGTGAAAAACGTATTATATTAATTGTTACTATTGTATATTAACATACTCCAACCATAGCAGTGACCAGAACATCAAAAGAAAAGAAAGTCAGGAGTAACTAATGGGTTGAGTTTGTTACAGGAATCCCCTGAAATAGCGCTTCAACTAATACCTATACAGTCTTAACTGATTCTTCATTTCAAAAGAGCTCTCTCCCTAAATTTTTGTTGCTCAGACCCTCCTCGGGATACGTAAATAAGAGGGGGCAAACCAGTAAGTCCATGTGTGTTTTGGCTGTACATCTTATCTCCCATTCCATTACGGAGACCAGTCTCGTGCTATAGCTTTCTTCGCGGACACCCAAGAGCAAATGGAAAATAAATGATAATAATCAAAGAATGTACTTAAAAATACTGTACACAGACAAATGCCAAACTAATAAGTAAGTATGATGCTTATAACTATCCCCTATACTCCTCTTACCAATGATCTCACCAACCTTGCCTCATCGCTGGCATCTGAGAGGGACTGGTTACTTCTAACGGCCGCCACACACAGCACCATCTTCTTCTCAGCCACTGGTCAGACTTTCCTTCTCACTGTCCGGGCAATTCTCCAATGTCACCTCACCAAAGTGCAGTTGCATTAATTATTTGCTGGCTATGCCTTGGTAATTTGGTTTATGATACAGAAATATGCTTTTATCACTCATTATGACATGCCCATCTGCTCAAGTCAACAATACCCAAGAACAAAACCAACAGAGCCACAACAGTACCGCTGTGAGCCATCAATCACTGACATCCCACCTCACAGAGTAACTGCAAAATGAGAGCTGTTTTACTTGAAGGTTGAACCAAGGAATAAGCTGAATTTCCTGTTCATTCCCAATTCTACCTTTCTCCTAAATGATCTACAGAGAAGAAATCTAAGCAAGATGCATGTATTTCATGGGACCAAGGATTTTCTTCCTGCCTTTCCAATTTCATATCGGAGGCTTGATCAGAAGAGTAGAAGACAGTACTTCACTTGTGATCAGCAAATTCCAACTGCTTTGATAGCACAGCATTTAGCCTAAATTTTATCCTTCACCTCTCTAACTCATTATATAAACAGATTCCAAAATGCCACCAGGATGAAACTTGGTTACTATCAGAACAAGTTACAGGAGAAGAAAGGCACGCTTCCATTCAGTTTTCATCGGCAGTTGACCTCTGGATTAGTATGTATGCAGAAAAAAACAGCTTAAATTTCTTTAAGATACCTAAAATTTTACCATACCAGAAATTAAAGAGCTTTGTATCTGTGAAAGAAGCTTTCCAACTGAAATACTTTATCACCATCATACAGGAAACAGTATCTTCTAAAATGGAAAGGAGGGGACGGAGAGGAGACTGAAGAATACTATTTAGTCAAAAAATTACCCTGCAAATTGACAAACATAGCTAAAAAATTGCCTTAATTACCCTGATAATGGTGGAAGGTGTCACCTTGGAAGCCTACGGTAGGTACACCTAGCACGGTGGCAGAGGCAGCATTCTCTGCATTGTCCTGCCAATATACCTCACTGCTCACCAGAAGGGATGGACTTCCAGGAATAGGAAGGCTGCAGAAAGAACACCTACTTTCAATCGCCTCTCCGTCCTTAGCTCTTTTATGGACACTGTGCCAAGAGGCCAATGGATGCTGTTTATTTATATGAATACTAAAAAGAAGGATAGAAATGAAAATGGGCATTTCACCAACCAAGGGTGTGGAGGCTGTCTGACCTGAGGTTACACTGGAAACCAACTCAAAATGAAAAGCTTTACGGAACTCGGACTAGATGACCACAGTCTGAAGAGCCTCACCCATGCAGATGAACCCGCACACATGCTTATTTACCCTTAGCTGAGGCTAAGTTAGGGCTGACACTGGGTTCTATCTCCCCAAAACACCTCTTTGCAAAAGCAGTCATCTTCTGGCCCCGAAATGGCAGTGACATCTGCTCATCATTCAGGAAAAGGGAAACTTTACACGTTTTAACAATCTCAAGTCTCTGTCTTCCTGGAAAGCATGAAATATGAAGCATAAAAAATGACACCACAGGACCTTGTAAGAGAATTAAGAGCATATTCATTAGAAATGAAATACAAAATACAATGATGCCGCAGGACAGGGGTCAGCAGGTGAACAAGACCCCCACCGCACCCCACCCTCACCCCAATCCAAGGAATGCACCTATATAATACAAATTAGAGATCTCAAACGGGGGGGAGAGGAGGGGTTTTACAAAGTGATCTTCTTCCTATACAGAAAATATATTATTTGCTGGAAGTCACTGCTGAGCTGTTAGGGGCCCAGGGTCAGTCACTGCTCAGGAAACCCCCTGAAGGCACACTGACCCCTACTGCTTCCCCACCAGTTTGCTGAACACATCATAGATCTCTGGCTTTTCCTGTGCAAACTGCTCGGCTGTATTTTTCTGTAGCCAGTCGGATGAACGCATCTGTTGCTGCAGGAGGCCAATGAGGTCACCAAGGTTGGAGCTACCGGCACAGGTAGGTTCCTGGTGGCGGGACACAAAAATGACTTCATCTGTGCTATCTGCTTTGCCATCCTGATCTGACTGACAAGGCTGCTCCTTCTCCTCAGCCAGTATCTCCTGCTCCCGCTCTTCTAAAACCTTGCGGATCCGTTGCATACCTGCAGTGGTACAAGGAGAAACACTACTGGACTAGTTTAAGCCACAAATGTCCCCAAATCTGCCAGATTCAGAAAAATTTGGAGGGTGGAAGGAAAGGGAGGAAAAACGGAGAAGACAAGTATAGGAATAATAGGATAAGTTTAGGAATGAGGAAAGGAGGAAACAGTGCTGCAGAAATTCTGGTGGGAGGAAAAACGGAAGAAAACATTACTCACCTAACTGTAGCCGGTGGGTTTTGTCAGCAAAGATGATGCGGAACCATCCGGGTTCACTGCATTCAAAGGCTTTACCACAGGACAGGAGGACCTTGTTATCCAGAAAACGCCTCCAGAGCAGCATCTCCTCCTCAAACGTGCCTGTCCTAAGGTACTAGGAGAGTCAGCAGAAGGGCCAGAGGTTAGTAACATATAGGCTAAATCACTGAGATCCTCATGAATTTGTGATTCCCATGAGGTCTGCAAAGGCCAGGGGAGACACCTTTTACCTCTGAAGTACAGCAGTAGTGATATAAAGGAAGAAATGGGGAGGAAAGTGGCTTGAGAGAAGTAAGATTCCTGCAAGGAGGGAAATGCACAGACAGACAAAAGGAAAAGAAGGGACAGAAATAGCAGGCAGCCCTTCCCTCTGCTGATCAGACAACAGATTTGTTAAAACAAAATGCTTATCACAACATTAAACTTCCCTCTAGACACAGTTGCACCATGTGCCTGCCCTAGGTCCAGGACAAGGCTCCCTTCCTAAGACTACCAACCTTTCGGAAATCAATCCAGACAAAGAAGCCTGCATTGCGGTTGAGAAAAGGAACCCCAAGTGTCTTCAGCTCATCTGTCACATACGTATGGGCAGCTTTTAGGCGGGCATGGTTGGCCCTCAGGTACACCTGGTTGATCCAGTCTGATCAGAAGGAGAAGATAAAGAAAAAAAAAAATCACAAACCGAGAAAGAATTCAGATCTGTTGAGTTTCCAAAACATTCACGGTGCCTTTTTCCATTTGACCCTTCACCTCCCTTTTTTGTTTTCTGTTTCCTCAAACAGCAAAAAGAGGGGCAAGAACTATTTAGCCGTTTCATGTCTGTGCAGAAGAGTATCTTCTTGACCATCCTGAGGATGTTTCCCTACATTCATAGCTCTTAGTTGATGTGGACTATTAGCACTCCATCCAGGGCAAGGCTAGACATCCATTTCCCTCATTTCACTAGCTTGTATTCTTTGCTTCTGCTCACCTGGTTCTACACAACACTATTCCTACACACATAGCTATCACACTTGTCAAAGCTGCTCTTCGAATTCTGCTGATCAGGAGCTCTGCAGAAACGGTCCTTTTCTATAGAACTCTCAGCCTCGTGTTACATGGGCAGCTTCAGAATTAGAGAAGACTGGCAGCTGATCTGTACAAACAGGAGACCACTTGGGAAAGTAAGGGGAGGGCATCCCCCCGGTACCAAGACGCAGAGAACGGCAGAGGATCATACATTTGGCTACTGACTCACCTCTGTCTCTAAGCAGCTGTGCAACCTTGTGCTGGACAGGTCCACAAACCCCGTGGAAATAACACAAAGAAGCCACCGCATTAGCAACGTCTTGGTTCTCTGTATACAAAGTACCAAAACGAATCCCAGAGACAGCAAAATCCTGCAGAAGACACAGAGAGACTGCCTTATTACACAGGAAAACCAGGATCCTATTACTACTGCCTTGTTCCTTCCAGCATGAGGACACCGGGCCAACTCCCCCAGCCAGGAATCACAGCACGATGGCAACCAGCGCTCACCTTGCTTATTCCCCACATCACGTGAGTCCGCTGGGGATCAGGCAATCTGTATGTAGAAGGATGCAGATGGGCAGTTAGTATCATAGGTGCTGAAGCTTTTGGATCACCAGTGCAGCATTGCAGAAACAGAGAGGCAGCATTACACAGTGACAGACAGTGCAGCACGGAACATCAGTCAAGTAGGGAAAATTCAGATCCGCCCTAACTTCAGAAGCTAGGAACTCCCTGGAACTAGTTTTAGACACAAATTTTAAATATTTCAGACATACAGATACTTGCAAGTGCTGTATTTCACGTGCAGATTTCCTGCACGTATGAAGCTTGTACATATCATGCTAGAAATGAGGCCTGTACCAATGTATTTGCCAAGAATTAAAAGTAATTTTCTTTCTTTCAAACACCAATATTTTGCAGAAGGAGATAAAGTTCTTCTTTTGCAATGTTGTACCTTCAAGCCCAGCAACACTGAGCTAACACTTAACCAAGTGTATTTTATTTCCTTGCAACTGAGCACAAAAAGAGAGCGAGGACCACTGGCGAAAACTAGAAATTAAAAAAAAGATACAACAAAAAACCACACCACATTTTTATAAGATAAGATTTCAAAAGTTTTTCATCTCATTAGATCAATACCTAATAAAACCCATTCTCCAGTCTGCAAGAACACTGGGATCCATGACTACTGTACACAAAAAACCCAAACCAAAACAGAAAGTAAACAGCAACAGAAAGTCTTCACAGGCGTCAACAGAAACAAGGGGAAATGTACCAATGTTTAGGTAGGAAGAAAAGCCTCGCTCTGAACAAGTGAAACATCTGTTTCCAGTTTTGGGCACTGTCACAAGCAAATACCGAAGCACACGTTGAAAAGTGTACCAAAACAGAAAACTAGCTAACATTTTTTACTTGCTAGATTGCACTTGACAAACTGCGTTTGCCATTCAGAAATTACAAACAAAAAAAAGAAATCAGCATAAGGCAGATTCAGAATTTGCTAGCTCATGACTTAACTTCCAGTCACAAGTTCTCAGCAAGGCATCAGGTTGAACTGTCACTGGAAGATGGCCAGGGAAGTAGGAGCTGATTTTACCTGTCCATGCCTAGGACACTGTGAAACGTGGCTGATTCATCAAAAACTGACAGCATGTAGATCTCATCTACTATCACATGTAATTCATGTCTGCAAAAGGACAAAATGGAGATTACAAAAGGCGGCTGCTTCTGGTTTAGAAGCAGAGATAAATTCAGGCCTGCAAAGACTCGCTTTATATACGCAAGAGGGACACCAAATTTTGCAGAAGTAAAGCATTTTTTTCACAACTCCAAAGGTCTATTATGTGTACATTGAAGTGATTTGAGCTATATCCAGCTGTCGCCCACTGCAACCATATAACAAGATAAAAATTCAGTCATTTCCAATGCAGTAGTGAAAATTAATTCCTGTCTGTGATACCCGTCTAGTGCAAGTTGTATCATCGTGCACTCAGAATCTCACGGATTCTGAATCTCAGAGAGTATCCGTGATCCATGATGAAGCTGGGAACCCATATTCATATATTTATTTATCTTTGCACATACAGAGAAACCGAGAGGAAAGGAACTCAGCTTCCTACTAGGGAAGCACAGCACCATAGTGTTTGCTAGGACTACCAACAAATGAAACTCGCGTTCCTTGATGCAAGTTGCTTTGCCACTCCAGATGACTGCATGGTCCCTGTTCCCTTGTCCCCAGCACTCCCCTCTCCTCCCTTAAGCCCACCACTGCATGTGAAGAATAGACTGTTTGCCTGACTTAAAAGACATTCACAGCGAGTAGTCCACCAGATTCTGGAAGCCGTATCTGACTCAGGATGCCTCAGTCTTCCAAACTGACATACCTTTTAGCAAATTCCAGGTAATCCCGTAGCTCTGACAAGGAGTAGATGTCCCCAAGGGGATTTTGGGGATTCAGGAGAATTAAGGCCCTTACAGTGACACCCTGCAGAACACAAATAATGCAGTATTAAGCGAGTGCCCGTCATGGGATAAATTTTTCGTCCCTCTACTTGAGCCGTGAGTGTGACACAACATTCCCCTGAAGCTTCCACCATGACTTTTCACCTCAGAGGTTAGATTTGTATGAGAAAAATTGTAGCCACAAATTAAGATTATTTTTTTTTACAATTATATCACTTGCAAAGTCAACTGAGGAAAAGATTATAGAATGAATCTATGATTTTGAAAAAAGGGCATCTGCCTCAACCACTGCTATCTGGTCAACCAATTAATGACAAAGATGCTCTCACATGTTCTCAGCATGGAAAAGAACTTCCTCTGAGCTGTATCAGTAATTGGGAAATAGCAAAATACTGAAGATTGCCCATGAACGAGGCAAGAAAGATAGGAATTTGAGCTGTGTGGACACAAACTGTTCTCACGCAGAGCACACTCGGCTGAAGATGTCAGAGCTGCTAATGATCTAAAGATGCAGCTAAACATATATAGGGCTTAGGGCAACGTCAAAACTTACAAACTCTTCAGAAAGGTGATACTCATCTGCATTTATCCTCCAGATTTGCACCTCTCTCCCTCCTGCAAAAAGTCTCGGTGTTCTTAGTGGATTCATCTGCACTACTGTGTAGAGCAGTCAGTTTGGGGGTAACTCGGCTGGCCTTCCTGAAGGAGAAACCCTAGGTAGGTAGTCCCTACTTTTTAGTTCATGCCCGAGTACTGTTTTTTTTTTAATATGAATGGGTTCCAGTGCTTTGTGAATGGTCTGGTACTCCTGGTTTATCCTTTCTGCTGTGACCAAAATTGGACAGACGTGACACATGGGGATTCCCCCGAAGACTGCCCCTGAGTTTGCAAGCAGCCTAATCTCAGGTGCTCTACAAGGACAAGCAGAGAGCTAGGTGCTAGGTTTTGAAAATGTTTTGATCTTCAGGCCACTTCTGGGATGTGCTGTCCCAAACATGTTGTAGACTTAACTGGTGATGTGAAGGTCAGCTAAACTCACCTCTGCCCGGGCATCCTGCAAGGCTTTTTCCAGTTTTTCCACAGTAAGTTGAAAAGGCCGAGTGCTTGTTCCAGTAATCTGAAAGACATCACAAAGATAAAAAAGGCCAAGTTGTTTCAATAGAGTCTGCCCTGAGCCAATCCCCTGAGAAATTTTCCCCCAAAGAAAATAAAACGCCAACAATAATGACCTAGCAACCATCTTCTTATCCTTTTATACTACAGAGAGAATAAATAAAAAAATAAAACCAAAGAATTGTTCTTCACAGGCTGGCCACACGCAGAATTCTCTGGCTATCCTTGAGTAACTAAAACAATGCAAGATCTCCATCTGCTCTTCCACCCCTAGGACCACCTTTATTAGGACAGTACCTACTTCTGTCTCCAAGGCTCAAAAATGGCCATTTTTCACCTCTCAAGAGCTGTTATTGGGAGTAAGATACAAGAAAAGGACAAGACTGGAATCCAGATTTATGGTCTCGAACAACTTTCCTGCGAATTATGTCTTCAGTTTCCCAGCAATAAATTGGGAACTTGTCCACAGGCTGCAGCCTATCCTTGTCCTGAGGACTGCTTTCAGAGTTTTCCAAAGCTCGGCACTTTTCAGTATCCATTATTTTGTAACTACAGAGGTTGGTATTCCCTTCATTCAGATCTTACCTTACTGTCTAAATAGGCATACACCAGCTTGACATTACCATAGAGGAAGACACTCTGGGTAATACCACCATAAAAGGGAGTAGCAATCAGAACAGCTTCTGGAACCGAGAAAACAAAATTGGTTATCAACAGGTCACAGTCCTTCTCTCTCTTCTAATGTACTTCACCTAAACATGAAAGCTTTTTTACAGCTGTGCCCTCTGGAAACACTGTAATGTTACTGCCTTTTCCTCCACTTTACTTTTACATTAATTCTTTGATCTTTTGCATGAACTTGGGTAACCATGAGTATAGCCCACATTTAGTCTAACAAACTAAAGCAGGGCACCACGAAAACAGCGAAGGCAGCCAGGGCACGACACCAGTGTGAGTGCATGACACCTGCAGACCATGGAGATGATGAATTCCACAGCATAATCCTGCAGGAAACAAGAACTTTGCAGTAGGCCGATGACAATTCCACTACTTTGCTTCTGTCAAACAATATTTAAACAGAGTAACACATTATTTCCCAGCAAAAATAAACATTCAAAACATCTTCCAACCATCCACTTACCCCCTGGATCACAAAGGACTGTAGCTAACGCAGAAAATAGCGAGCCACAACCGTTTAAAACAATCACCTACAGAAGAAAGAGAGAGGCTAGTGATAAATCTGTCCACAGAAAGACAACACTATAAAATAATAATTTCTAACCATATCACCGAAATAAATTTTCTTCCCCATTCTCTAGCATGGATGTTCCCAGAATTTTCCTGCTGAAATCCCACTTCTACCAGAAGCAACTTTAAACCCCTTTTTGCTTGAGAGACACTTTGTCCTGGTGCTGTTCATGATTCTAATAAGCAATTTAGAAAAAGAGTAGGCTTTTAAGTAGGGAAAAAACTGGGGAGCAGTTCTGACCTGCTAGAAAAGCAAACTACTTTTCATCAGCTAAACTGTGTTATCGTCTCTTTGTGGTAACAGCAGCTCCAGCCTCCTGCCAAATCTGTGCAGAAGTGGAAACCACGGTCTTGTCCAGGAGCAGGTTTGACTCCTGGTTCTAGGAGACAGCTGCTCATGGGTCCTTTGAGTTTCACTCCAAGTATCAGGCAGAATCTGCTGCCCTGGAGAAGCAAAGCTCAGCAAACTGATCAGTGGTAACTTCAGTTCACGTGAAGTATGGGCTTCTGCTGCATTCTTGCGGCCAGAAAAGCAATGGCTGCACTAGCTCCTGCTGCCTTCAGCACCCAGCAGTGGCAGGAGTCCCTGATCTCCCCAGGTTCCTGCGCCCAGCCTGCATCTCTCCCAAATTCAGCAAGTCCCGCAGAGACTCGGGTCCTGATGCCTTCCTTACAACACTGCCACAAAGTCTGCAAGGGTCCGTTCTTACCAGCTAAAACTACTCTTGGCTCAATTACAGATTTTTGTCCTGAGGTGTAACAGCAGTACAGGACAAAATCAAACCCAGCTGAAGCAACAGGCACTCTTTGTCAAGGCTGAGGGATACAGGCACAGTAGGTGCCAGAGCTGAATAAGGAGATGAAAACATAAAGCCCCACTGAGAGCACTGGCATGAGGAGCTGGCACACAGAAGTAAAGCATGAGGCAAATACACAGTAGACCCCAAGTGTTTTGGCTGAAGTGCGTACCAAAAGCTACTGAAACGGCTATGAATCAATCTCATTTACATGATAAAGGCCGACATCTTACCAAATCATTTGTTTAAAAAAAAAAGAAGTTGAAACTGTTTGACAGCAAATGGCAATACGTTAGAATAGACACCAATGGAAAGTGGGTTACCCACATTTTCTGCCTTAAGAGGTGCAGGGGCCTTGCAGTAATAGGTCAAAAATCGAGCCACTTCCTCCCGCAAACTGAGAAAGACACAAAAGCAAATATCGGTTCAGCTTATTCTCCAAGAGGCTGGGCTTCCCCAGGTCCACATCTCAGGAAAATAAAGCCAGGGCACGGTAAAGTCTGGTGAAAACAGCTAGAAAACAGGACAGCTCAGGCCCACGCCACAGACATGACTTTTACATACGGTAAAGGTGTCAGGGATAACGTCCATAATGGTGCATACATTTCTGATGAGCTTTAATCGAGGCACAGAAGAGGAGGATTAAAGTCCCCAAGTGTTCACTATGTTTCAAAGAACTTTTTGAGTTACCTAATTTGTTAATGTCATCAGTGCTTTGAAAACTGTGTTTGCTTTAGAAAATTTCCACCTTCCCTCACATAAAAGGATTTTTAACCGGATGAACTGGTAGGCCAGCTAATTTACAGTTTTGCCAAGAAAAAGATGATTAAATGACTAGAAACGTTTTAACTAGTGAGTGTGGCAGAAGCAGTTTGTATTCATCCGTTCTGCTTATCAGACAAGTAGTCAAAAAGAGAAGCGTTACAGAAAAGAGAAGACTTACAACATATGTCCCTTCCAGTCAGGGTACTGAAGCAGTGGAGGGTCCATCAGATTCATATCGGTCTGTGTCAGCTGGGAGCAACGAGAACAACCATTAAAAGCACAATCACCGATATCAGAAACATGCAGATAGAGGGGATCCATGTACAGGCACATACCTGCGTAGACACACACACACGTGCAACTTCAACGGTTGTAAAACTGGATTGAGAAAGCCACTGACCGTCAAAATTAATGCAGCTGGGAGAGGCAAGGACTTAGCAAACTGATCAGCGATAACTTTATGTGACATATGGGCTCCTGCTAAGTTATTGCAGCCAAAGCGCTGCTGCACAGAGATCTACAAAAAGGATGCAGAACGGGGCAATGCACATGATGCCCCTAACCACGATGCCTGCAGAAGACTTTCTCAGCAAATGAAGCAACGCAAAGAGTCCCAAAGAGTGTTTCGCCCAAGCTCTGCGGCTAACACCTTTCAGCTGGAAAGCCAGTCCCAACTGTGAAAGCTCAGATCTAGACTGTCAGAAAGAGATAGAAAGGCTTTTTAATCACAGATACGTATTTTCTTTAATAAACTTTCAACATATTGATTTTTTTTATGAATTCTAGCTTTCATTTATGTCTCAGTTCCAAGTTACTGCAGCTCTTTCAGATCTGTAATTCTGGTAAGTTTTGATAAGAGTTAAAGCGTAATGGGAGCTTTCAAAAGACAGGAGAAAAATGAAATTATCTTCTTGATAATTCTTCCCCAGGGCAGGCACTTTGTTCCTTATTAGGAGTTCATTCTGATCTCAGAGACAGATTCACCTGAACTGTGGAGCCCTTTTTAATGGTTATATTTAGATAAAGTATGCACACTGCTTTTATCTAAATATTTTCAAGGTTGTAAGTATCAGGGTTTCACATAATCCAGTTCTATGAAGTTGCAAGGGAAAGCACAGTGGTGATGCAGGCAGAGAGAAGAGGACACTTCGCATAAACAACAAGGGAATAAACAAATATTACGTACAACGTACCTTCCAAATATTTAATGCCAACCAAATCTATGAGTTAATATTAAAAAAAGGTGAGGGTGGGGGGAAATGGCAAGTAAGTAATAGTGCAAGGGAGGAGGGAAATTCAACATGCAGTGGGTTTCTCACGTAATAGCAAAACCACAACATTCTCTATTGGTGTTTTAATAATAATCGGTGCCAAGCTCTGGAGTTTAAAGACACTGTCCTTATCAGGTTGTAATTCGGCATTGAATATTACAGGATTAAAGTTCCTTTATTCAGCTGTAGATGTTCTTGAAGCCTATGCAGCACAGAACTGTGCCTCCTTAGATCTCTCTCCTAAACTCATCTAGAGAACGCAACATAAAAGATATCAGCAGGCTTGGCCAAAAACGACTATGTACAAATAAAGAGGAGAACCCTTCAAGGTAATGCGTTACGGGCTAAGGAAACCAGATGGGCCAAAGGAAAGGAAGACCATCTGAGATCTCACGCCACAAAACATTCTCTAATTTAAGGGTGAAAAGCTGAAGACCCAAATCTGATACTTTATTCAGTGGAAACAGTAAGTCTTTACTGTCCCAAATCCCAACAAATTATTTGCCTACCATCCCAGCTGGTGCTGCGTTCAGTGCTTCCGTACTGTAACTCCAGGCTGCGATGACTGAGAAGCTGGCAACAGCCTTTGCTCGGCTTGTTACCACAAGCGTGATGCCTCACCTCGCTATAGTTGACGAAGTCTTAACTCATTTTCATAACAAGGCTAATGAAGATGCAGCTGACTATCGTCTCCCTCTGCACTACTTACTGCAGGCTTGGTGTTAGTTTTAAGGGGAAAGGACAGCAAAGGAAGGAAGGTGCCACCTACGCAGCCTAGAAGGCACCTTTTTCGTGCAGGCAGCAGCTCTGCCTTACCTGTTCTTTTAGCTGGAAGATGGAGCGGTGGGGTAGCGTCCCCCCGAGGCAGTGGAGTGGCAAGCAGAAATAAAACAAGGAACATTTTGAGGGTAGGAACTGGTGGAATGGGAGCAACCACGAACTTCAAACGACGCAGGTCGACTCTCCAACCCTGAGCCACCTTCCCTCCCCACAGACAACCTCAGGTAGGAGAAACTGCCACCCGCCTGCCTCGCGGGCTGCACCCGGGCAGTGATTTTAATGGAAATCAAGAAACATTCCTCTACGGCGTGGTTCTGGTTTTTTCTTTCGACTTTTTCTACTTTTTGAGTTGGGCCGTGTGTTTCATGCCTCTCCTTGGTGCAGCTGAACAAAGTGAGCAGGTAGCAGCTGACCCAGTCCGACTTTGAGCGATTTCAAGAGCTGCCACCGTTCGCTGCTGCTGGCACCCTCGCCCATTTCAGGTAAGTTCAGAACTGGGTGTCCAAATCGTGTGACTTTTTACAACGGACAGATGTGAAGATCCTTGAAATTAAGTAGAGTTCAAAACTGATTTCAAAACCTCCGTATCAAATCAACTACTGTCAGCAGGAGAAAACAAAATGCATCTTATTTTCATCTAGTTTTCTGAGCCAAGTACATCCCCAAAGGGAAACCCATCACGAAGAGGAACAGAAAAACACCCTTGTTCCCATCCTCCTGGAAAAATAACATAAATAAACGTACAAATAGCTGGATTCAAGAGTGACTTCCAACAAATAAAAAAACTCATGGCAAAAAACTTTACCAGAGAAACCCAAGCAACAGCAATAACTCCAGGAAAGTGCAAGCACTGAGGAGGAACTACACGGCAAATTCAGTATTTCTTTTTGGAATAGGACTTACCCGCTTAGACATCAGGTCAAAGCAGAGTTTATTCTCACTGGTGCCAAAGTTTATTATACCCTAGAAAAAGAAACAGTTTATTGTTTAAAGACACAAAACCCACCCATGTACATACAGCACCTTAGCTATCACTTCACTAAATTGCCTCCAAACCCCCTACCAAGGACAAGTCAAAACACAGGTCGCATAGACTTCACCATATATAACTCGAGACACGTATCTACGTGTGTGTTTACACATATATATCTCAGGCACTCAGCTTCTCAGTCAATATACTGTCTGTCAGTGAATACATATTAACGGTTTGTACTTCTTTACAGAATATGTTTCACTTAATCTTGAATTCACTCACTGGTATACACCTAACTACAAAAGAAACTCTAAAAAAATTCTGTGAATACCAAGGTTTACCCTTCTTCTGCAGCAGTTTTCAACAAGGTTTTGGATACATTTCTTTACCTAAAAGCGTTTGTTTATCAGTCACTACCATTCCACTCCACTGATTTGCTTGGAAACCATATAACGATGTCATCATGAAAAGTGGTTAAAACACTAAATTTTCCGCTCTGGAGACATGACCCTATAGCTCCAGGTTTAGGATTTGGCCCTGCTTATTCAGCACTACATCAGATCTCGAAGAGTGCAAATCGACTAGTCCATTTGCATTACTGGAAGAGGTTGGGCAAATACATTTTTTAAAATGTGAAAGGAAATCTAAGCAACTGTACGTTTATGATGTTACTAAAGTGCAGGTCCAGTTTTAGCTATCTGTTTAAAAAGCTACCTCCTGCACAGACAACAGGTGGTAGAAGGGGCGGTTTGCGCCTCGTAACGCACCTTGTGTCAAAAACTTCACCGTGGTTTTCTGTCTTAAAAATCTAGTTTTCACCTCCCAACACAATGTGACCAAAGTCAGGGCTAATAATAAAACATCTTTAAAGTTTCAAGTAGTTCAGTATCTGAATGCGGGATCTATTTAAAAGTAATCCACATCTAAAGCATTATTTATATTTACTATGCTTGTCACTCAGTAATAATCTGCCATGAAGAATTAACACTCGGCCTTTGTGCCACAAGGGGGGGTACGGTGAGCTACTTACAACTGAGCAGCCCAGCGTAAACAGGGAGAAAAAGTGCTGAGTGTTAGTTAACGGTAGTATTAAAAAAACCCTGTCTAGTACTCAGTTGCTGTACCTCCTGCACCCATCACCTGCAATAATCAGATATAATCAGATGAGATGCTCTTCAGTGGGCAACAGAGGCGATGAGGTGAAAGGAGGGACAGGAGCTCTGTTTGTTCCTGCTGATTTCTTACATCTTTCAAGGTCTACTACTGGTATTATTTCCCCAACAGGGAAATCAGAGCGTGGAAACCTGAGCCGGACATGGCATTCATCTTTGATACACAGAGGATCTGCAAAGCTACTTTTTACTCCTCTTCCTCAAACAAACAGCTTGACCCGCCATGTCTTCGTGACATCAACCCCCCCTCCACACACACACTTTTAGCGTTATCTGTTAGCAAACCTCTAAGAAAGTTTTTTTCCTAGCAAGAAAGCCAGGAAAACACGCCGAGGTTCTCACTCACGTTGGGGTTCTTGTCTTCATCATACTTGTCAGCATGATAAGCTTTGTACCCTTCCTCGGTGGAGCCACGAAAAATGTTGGCAATGTTGCCGCGAGCAGAGAGGTAGGGGCTTCTCTGGAAGTCGCTGGGGTTACAGAAGCCGTGCATGTCAACCCTCCTCTCGGTGAGCAGCCGAGCCCTCATCTCCTGCAGGTTGCCCCCTCCTCCTCCTCCCATTCCCACAATTTCGGACAGTGCCTGGCTGAAGTCCACGCCCCGAGGCATCGCGACGGAGGAGGAGGAGGAGCCGCTATGGCTCTGCTTTAGGATGCTGAGCATCTGAGCAAAGACACTGAACATGCGGAACTCGTGCTCCCGCTCCAGTTCAAACCGGCGCTGCTCCAGTTGCATCCGACGCTCCTCCACGTCCAAATCTCGCTGAAATCGGCGTTCTTCCATCTGCAGAAAGCGCTCTTCCATGGCCCGCTGAGATGTCAGGGTCTTCAGCAAGAGATCGTCCAGTGGGTCCTTCACGCGCTGGCCCTTCCGCTTTTTTCTCAGCCGATGCAAGGCGGAGAAGCCAGGCCGGGGAACGACGTTCTGGATCCGTGACGAGTTTGCCATGTTGGGCTCACTGAAACCTGTGAATACATAAGAGCAAGGAAGAAAAATTAAATGCCCAGCAAGTACAGCGGCATGGCCATGCTTTGCTGCCTTCCCCTGCCCTTCCTAGGAAACACCCTTCCATCTCCTGTAGGGTTTTGCAGGAAAAGCAAAGCAAAACCTGCCGGGTACATCTTGAAGTTTGCGAGGTTTTTTTGAAGTTTGTTTTTAACTTGACGCATCGGGCAGCCCGTTATGCTGCCAGCCCCAGCCCCGTACTCGGCCTCCAAATTAACCTGAGCGATCGTCAGTTCCCTCCACTGGACTAACTAGGCAACCCCCACGGCGAAGAGGACACAGCCTTTCTTCCTATCTCAGGCATTAAGCTCACGCTGGTTATCGTCTCTCTTCTTCCCCATCATGCCGTGCTCCTCCATCAGCCTGTCCTAGACCGGTTCGAAATCCCCAGGATTTCCAGACCGTACCCTTCCTGGCAGCCAAGCCGCGGCCAGCTGCACTTTCCGCGCAGGAGTCTCATCTCCTGCGAACAGATACGCTGTTTCTGCCAGTGACTTTCAAAACCATCTTCTTTCCAAGTCCTAACGAATAGCTTAGAAGGCCAGGCAATGATTATTCCCAAGTATCCTTCACTGTCGAGCGTCCTAAAAGATTAGATCCGGAAAATATTTTTAAAGAAGGCAAGAAAAGTTTCACCTGCAGGTTTATAGCGTAGCCATGGTAGAAGAGGGTCTCCTGATACAATTCAGCATGAGGACTGCAGACAGCCCTGGTGATGTTCAAATGATACCAAAAAGCATGCAAGGTTTGTTGTTTGTTGGGTTTTTTTTTTGGGGGGGGGGGGTGGATGGTGGTGATGGTGGTGTTTTTTTGTTTTGTTTTTCCGATAAGGTAAGTACCGTCAGCATCATATGCAGAAATCTTATGGCAGAGATGCCAGCCCTTTGGCTTTCATACACAATATTTAGCCTAGCGCAGTAATTTTAGATTTTTATTTACCTGCAGCAAGATACGTTTCGGGAATGGCCAGAAGACTATGAATGCAGATAGCAGCCTTCTACTTTAAAGCTTTTTGGGACGTGGAAAAATAAGGATCCAAACGTCAGTGCGAAAACCAGGTGTCTATCTCTGCACCAGAAAAAAAAAAAATCTCTCTTTCTGGGAAACCGGGCAGAAACCTTATGCTGGAATGTAAAAGGCTATCCCTACCTGAAGGTGAAACACTGGTTTCAATGGGGATCTCCACCCTGGAGATGGGAGAGTCGTTCTGGGCCCTCTCCAAGAAGGCTCTCTCCATCTCATGTTCTTCAGGGGAGCCCTGCTGGTAAGACATGGATGGTGGGGGCTCTGGGGTCAAGCAGTGCTCATCAGAGTTCACCTCCTCACATTTGATTTCCATCAGTTCGGGGTGCTGGGAGTGTCCAAAGGGCAGGGCCGAGGAGGCGAACTGGTGATGGTAGCTCTCCACCATGCTGCCCTGCAGCACCTGCTGAGCCATCATGCTGCCGCCCAGGGAGCCGTAGGCCAGGGCAGGCCGGCTGGTCAGCACCCGGTCCATCACCTCGTAGAACTTCCAGGTCCGGCCGCCCCGCGGGGCCTTGCTGTTGTCCTTGATCCGCCGGTACTCCAGCTTCATCTTCTTGATCTTCTCCCGGCACTGGTCGCCCGTCCGGTGGATGCCCTTCTCCCGCAGCACCTCGGCGATGCGGTTGAAGACGTGTTGGTTGCGCAAGCAGCTCTCCAGCTCCATCTGCACCGACTCGTCGGCCCAGAGCTGCAGCAGCTCCACCACCTCGGGGTCCGACCAGTTACTGCCGCGCTCGTACTTCTTCCCCCGAAAATCCATCGCTCCCGGGGCCGGCGGGGCGGAACGGGACGGCTTGCCCGCAGGCCGGGGGCTGGCTCCCCGCGCTGCCCGGCCCCCCCGGACCGAGCCCCGCCGGGCCGCCGGCGCCGAGGGGCGGGCAGGAGCGGGGAGGAGGCGGC
>JANZLQ010000032.1:22931225-22990588 GCA_026212715.1 Elanus axillaris
AGAGTGTGATGAGTCCTGGCCCTGAGGAGGATGAAGCAGCAGAAATACCGTGTGATGAACTGACCGTAAACCCCATTCCCCATCGCCCTGTGCCGCTGGTGGAGAGTAGATAGAGAATCTGGGAGTGAAGCTGTGCCCAGGAAGAAGGGAGGGGTGGAGGGAAGGTGTTTTGAGGTTTGATTTTATTTCTTATTACCCTACTCTGGTTGATTGCAAATAAATTAATTTTCCCCAAGCTGAGTCTGTTTTGCCCGTGATGGTAATTGGTGAGTGATCTCTCCTGTCCTTATCTCAGCCCATGACCCCTTTGTTATATTTTCTCTCCCCTGCCCAGCTGAGGAGGGGGGAGTGATAGAACAGCTGTGGGGGGCACCTGGCATCCCGGCAGGGTCAACCCACCACACACTGGCTTTCAGAGCAAGCAAGCCCCAGCAGCCATTACAGATGCCTTCCCTCAGGCTTCTTATTGCATTGGCAGGCACGGCAGGGGTACGGTTGGCCTTGTTAAATTTAGACATCATTTTAATAAGAAGCTTCAGCACATGATCACGAGAGAAGAGAAGCAAAAGTTTGAGGAACTCCCAACACATGCCCAAAGGGCTATTTAAGATTCTTTACAGGAAAGCCCACAGAGGGCAGCAGGACAATCTTCAAAGCCTTTTGTAAAGCAGAGCTGGACAAGGAAAACTACGGAAGAAGAGAAGAGTTTGGTTATTAAGCA
This sequence comes from Elanus axillaris, assembly GCA_026212715.1. Classification (NCBI taxonomy): domain Eukaryota; kingdom Metazoa; phylum Chordata; class Aves; order Accipitriformes; family Accipitridae; genus Elanus; species Elanus axillaris. Next base: position 22,931,947 of record JANZLQ010000032.1, read on the forward strand.
CCTAGACTTTCTGGGACCGATTTCTGCACACACACACCTCTCCAGGTGTCAGATTTGTAGCTGATTAAACAGCACGTTGCATTTTCTGTAAAACTCTGGCCAGACCCACAGGACCTGTCCCGTTGTGGGCACAGGGAGCTATTAGAAGCGCTGAGTGTTTTCCACCTTCACAGTCAGTGTAACATCCACACAAACAACTGAGAAACTGTGTTCTTCCTACTTTCTCTGCAAATTACTTTGCTAAGATCCAGGCCTGCTTACTCATCCCATCCAACTAGTTAATGGTACTACTCCCTGGAGCAGGAAGCAGTGATTGGGTTGGGGGTGTTTTAAGTACTGGCTAACCCCGTGACTAATAACAAACAGAGATAAAGTGAATCTCAGTGTCTGAATTCATATGTTAAAAAGACTCAGGAAAGGGAATGGATCCAGATCCCTATTACCAAGCCTACTTCTGCAATTTCAGGTCTAGACAGGACTAAAATGAAGAGAGACCAGTTCTCTTATTCAGAGATATCTAAATTCCTGTAGATCCAGCTGCCATCAGAATTTCTCTAAGTCATGACTGAATAAGCATCTGTGCTACAGATGAAATGGTGACAAATTTCAGGGCAGGAGCAGGTTGCACTTCTGCTAAACTAATGAGCAGTTAACTAGGGAGTGACAGGGTTTGTGTTTTCTTCTTCAGGATGAAGTAACAGTGACTGATGCCCCGGGCAAGAAATCAAACCCAGTGTGTCTATTAAGGTGAATAAATTTAACTTTCCATATGGCACTGACACTTGTCATACTATTATGCGGAGAAAGTTCTTGCAGTGCTTCACATCCTATGCATCCCTCCGCTAAGGCTTGCCAGGCACCTCGTGGCCGAGGCAAGCAAAGACACTCATCGTTTGCAGATTCACACGTACATTTAATTTCCGTGCAGGGCTGGTCGAAACCTTCCCTTTCTAAACACAGAGATTTTGCATTGCCCTAGAGAAAGAAACCCTGAGAGGCTTCACCACGAAGGACACGCTGTGGCAGCTGATGACGACACCTCTGTTTGCAGCTTCTTCATAGTCCCTGACACTGGAAGAGGACTGCAGGGAAAAAACACATTGGAGAGAGTAGAAGAAAAGAAGAGGTACTGGATCTAGCTGGAAAATGAGCCATCACAGTTGCTTCCCTCTTGACATGCTGTTTATATTAGCCAGGCATGCATTTTTATTTGTCTGGGTTCTTTCTTTTTTGGCCATTGCTGCTTCTTGGGCTGGCTCTGGTCTGTACTGCGAGTTCTTTGCAAGGAGACATGCAAATGTTTTCTCCCTCTCCGCTGCCAGAAAACAACATGGGTCATTTCAGAACCCATAGACACCCAGCCAAGAAGCCCTCAGCCCCTTCTGTGGCCTCCAAACTCGCATCTGGAGATCACAAAAGTCTCAGCTTGATAAGCTAAGGTTACTGTTTTTATCACAGAAAGTTATGCATTTTGACGGTATTATCCTTTATCCTGAAAAAGATATTAAAACAATAGCTAATATGCTCAGGAACACAGCAACAACCTGCAGGGATATATATGTTGCTATATTGCTCTACAAAATCAGGACAGGCGAACACCAAAATTGCATCACTGAGGTAAATATAAGAGACAAAATTCCCCAAGTAATGACACAACAAAACCAGGTATCAACCCATTTCCCTCTCCATGGCTGGCCGGACGGTGCCCTTCAGTTGCCATAAGGTTTTTTGTCCCTCTAGTTTTAACCAAGGTGTATTCAGGATCTGTCCCCATTTGCCTTAGAAGAGAAAGGCCAAAGGCAAGGAAAGGAGCAGGCTAACCATCCCTTATCTGATGCTGAAGATAGACACAGAGAACTCCATGTTTGGTCTGGAACAGAAAACAGTCGGGATTCAATTTCTAGATAAAACCATGGGTAAGAATTCTTCTGTATTTTCATTTCTAATAGTAAGGAATTTACACCGCTTCTGCCTGAAATAACTACATGAGCTGAAATTGGGATCTTGTTTCCTACAGCACGACTAAAAGCCGAGCAAGATACTTCTAACATGCCCCCAGCGAGACCTGTTCCTTCACATCGAGTCTTTTCTAACCAGGGGAGCGGGGGAGCGTCAGCACAGTTTTTTAGCAATTACAGGAGAAATTAAGTATTTCCATACGGTGGGAAACCACGTATGCAAAGAAGATTTTCCCGCAGAGCTGTAACGCTGGCTTGCAGCACCCACTGCTACGGCTGCCCTTGGTTTTCACGGGGCTCTGCCGGTGCAGCTCAATCCTAACGTGCCAGAGCCCCGCAGCTATCCTGCTCCAGCCTCGCTGCACCCACAGCAGATCGTTGTCCTCATCCTGACCTTCTTTTCTGCTCTGCCAGGCCTGAGAAAAACCAGTGATGCTAACATTTACTGGTAGTCTTGTGTCTGAGGCCGCAAAACTTATAGCATTGCTTGCCTAGAACAGAGCTACAAAGGCAGCATCAGTGTACCCATCCAGCTCAGCTGTGCTCGGCTTCTACTGCCCTGAACCAAGTATAATCCTCAAAAGGGAACGTTACCCTCACATATTGTCAGTGCTGCCTATCCTTTCTTAGTAACTGCTAATAAATTATATATATTTTTTTAAGCTTTCCTTTGCAGTCAGTTCATGAGAGCTGGAGACCTTTCTGTTCTCCTTCCCTCGTTCTCCCCATCTTGTGCAAGAGCTTGAGTGATGCTGCCCTTAAAAAGTCCGTAATTGCTCCCAGGAACGTTGATTGTCCTTGTGTAACTACCAGCACACTCAAGAAACAGCCTGAGACTCTGTGGGACAACATCGGTCCTGCTGAACTGTGTAACACCAGCTGCCTTAGCTGTACAACACTTTGGTGCCTCATCCAGCCACGCTATGTTTATCTGAACTTGATATGGCCCGGAGAAGAAATTCCGATTTTTAAATACTATTTTAACGCAAACTTCCTGAGACGAGGCTGGGGAAATCATTGCCGTCTGGCCGTGCAAGGGCGTGAATGACAGCGAGGTTTCTGAGCTGCCCGAAATAAATTTTTAAGCTAAGGCTAGCAGAAATTTTATGCTAACATTAAAATTCAAACAACCACATTGGACTGATTGCTGTCTGGAAAGGAGACGTAACCAGAAGTTAGAATAGCACAAGGATCTGATACCTTTGAGGAGATATTTGTCAATGCTGCTAAGGGTCTACCTTGCCTTCAGAGTAGCGTATGGATGAAAAAACATCGGTGAGGGAAAGAAACATGGAAGTGGCCAGGATGGAAGTCTTGGGAGAACTGACTGGAAATCCTTCCATTTCCCACATGGACCCAGAACCTGAAATCCCTTTCAAGCCAGTGGCCCCGGACACTTAAATTGAAGCCAGGGAGAGGATCCTCGTGTCCTGACAGTTGTGCAACCTGTCATGAGTATTGAGAGAATAAAATAAGGCAGAAACAATCAACAAAAGCGTGCAGGTCCTGCTGCTACCTTTGTTTCTAAAAGGGCTGCCAAGCATCTCTTTTCCTCTTTTTTTTTCTTATTGAGTGATTTCTCCTGGCCCTCCCGCTTGTCTGGCACAGACTGGCAGGGACAGTCTCTGGTCTGTCCCACAGCAAGATTACCAACAGCTCGAAACTGGAAGAGAAACTTATTTGCCCAAAGGTTTGTCTGGTTTTCACAGCAATGCTGTCTGGGTTCTCTGTTGTTCCCTTCTGTTATTTCCATCTCTACCTGTGGCAGCAGCACTATCATGACGTAATTCCTGGAAGATGCGAAGTTTTTGAAATCTCCCGTAAAAGACTTCCAGCCTCCCTAAGTAACCTATTCAGTGCTTCACTACATTTGGCGTGAGAAGGGCTTCCTAATGCCCAACGCTTATCTCCCCTGCTACAACAAAAGCTGTAAGGGAGATTTCTTGTCCTATCCGCCACTGACACAGAAAACGGTCTTCTTTCTTTCGCAGCAAGCTGAGAGGGTAGCATACGGCTGTCTCTCCTCAACAAACTCAAAAAACGTTGAGAACGTCTTCTCTAGACTTCTGATTATTTTTGTTATTCTTCTCTCAACTCTCTTAAACCCATCTCCAGCTTTGGGGAAATCTGGCACCCACAATTAGGCATAACACTCGAGCCAATGCTAAGCAGAGAACGGAGCCTGTTTCTGAGACTACACTCATGTCTGTTCGTCCTAGGATAATGCTGGTCTCTTAACAGCAGCAAAGCATTTGAAACACATTTGTTTTGTGATCCCGCCAAAACCTTCCCTAGCCCCTGTCCTGCAAGCCATTGCCTACCTCGCATTTGTGCGGTGGATTGTTCATTCCCATTTTGTACCTGTCCGTATCGAATATTTTTCCATTTGGTCCTCCAGCGCCTAAAGACCCCTTTGAATTCTGACCCCGTTCTCCCGTGTGCTTGCATGCCCCCCGGCACGACACTCCGTCACGTGTGATAAACGTTATCTCTGTTGCACCTACGCAGCCATTAGTGACAAGACTGATTGACTGGGGAGAGACCCTGCATCCCCTCATTGCTCCCTCCCCGTTTGATGCAAAGCTCCGAGGGCTGGTCAGTGAATAGGCTTTTCCATGGGGCTGTGCACCCATATTCCACGAGTTTCGTCTAGGATGCGTGTCCGTGGCTGGCTTATGAGCACGATGTGAAGGAGCATGGAATATAGGACATCTCCTTTTTCTTCCCTGGCTGGTTACTCTCAGAAAAAAAGAGGGCAGACTGCTCTGATAGGATTTCTTCTTGACAGGCCTGCATGCCTGCGACTTATCACCTTGTTATCTTCTATGTGCTTACGCACGGCGCATTTGTTCCACTTTTTCCAGGAATTGGAACTGGAGTGACTACTACCCAGTTCTTCTCACCTCTTTCTCTCCTTTCTTCAAAGACCATCCTTATCTGCATCCTTTTCCTACATTTTGGGATGTCATCCGTTTCCCGTGATATCTCAGAAATAATTCCTAACACTTCTGCAGCTGCCTTAGCCAGTTCCCTCAACCCTGGACTTCACCAAGTGAACACGGAGACACACATTTAAGCAGTGCCTGAGCAATCCTAGGATTGCACCGTGTGCCGAGCTATGCAAAGCCAGCTCCAACCCGTCACAGGTCCGTTCCCTCTGTCACTAGTCCCGAGCCAACCCAGTCCTCAAAGCAGAACAACCACATCGGTGCAATGCCAGGTCTGACCTCGTTATCTCTTTCAGACCCCACTGTTTCTTCTCCCTCCCTGCAGCATTACAGTGGTGCGGACCCATCCAGGAGGCTGCCACAAAGCTGATTAGCTCTGCTGCTCCTGAGCTGGTTTGGTCCAACATGCAGCTCCTCCATCCCAATATCCAGCATATTCTTCCCTACCAGCCAAATAATGGTGAGCTGACCAACAGTCATCCCACTACGCTGGTCCAGTTCCAAAAAAGTTGGCACAGGGAAAAAAAACCTACTCTTAAAAACATAGCTGTTGGTCATCCCAATCTTGTTTTCTACTGTAGAATAGGCAAATGCCTCACATATGTTTATGGCTGTAACCCTACGACACAGTTATACAGCTTGCTCCCACTTTACATCTGAGAAAGAGGGGCACAGAGCAATTCACGGGTCAAAAAAAACCACGTGTGGAGAAGTACCAAAAAGAGATGCTGTCTGTCTTCTCCCAGTTCAGTGCCCCACAACGACAGCAGCATCGTTTATCCAGAACTAGGATACACCAGAAACGAACTATACCCGTCGTCTAAAGCCGACAGAAGTATTTCCCCATACCTTACAGCTGAAACAAACCACAGTCGGAACAAGATACTGATATTTTATTCTTACCTGTGGCCTTCGCTGGCAGAAAAAGAAATGGGCTGGCAGACAGTCAGTCAGATTTTTGCCTTATGATCCTGGGCACAGCTGCAGTTATAACTCTGGCAAAAAGGCTGAGGAAGTGCTCTTTTTTGTGTTTGTTTACTTTGTCAGGTGTGCTCATTAGACTCAGATTGCATCAAGGAGCTCCCAGAAAACATGTGGGAGAATCACACCCCCCCCTTGCAAGGTTTTCCCAATCTGAGGCCGTGTCCTTGTGCCCTTGGCCAGGGTCACGTGCCTTCCTTGCAGTATTTAAAGAGCAGCATGTACACTAGTTATCAATCATGGGGTGTGAGCCTTCTGGGGTGGAAGAGAACATTCAGAAATCACAGCTATTGCTAGAAATTTCTGAAAATCTGATTCCTTGGAGGCTGACGGGGGTTGTTATTGCATTAAGGAACAGAGCCTGTTTTGCAGTTTTTGGCAAACCTTTTCTTTGAGAACTTAATCTCAGTTCAAACTGTACTGTGTTCAGTCATTTTAACTGCATGATGTTTACTGAGCTGTTGTTAAACAGTGATTCATTCTAGGGAACTTCACAAAAGAAGTGAACATTTAAGAAAATACTGCTAGATCTTCAGGTGACAGGCTGTTCAGCTACTCACTGGTCCAGACGTCAATAACGATCAGATATCGGTGCCATGAAGAATGCCAATGCTGACTACATTTTCCAACCCCTAACGTCAGATTTGCAAAGACTTCAGGGTTTCTGCAGAGATCACCTCCTAACCTGGGACTGTAACAGCAAATTCCCCTCCCAGAGCCTGAGGGAATACTTGAGACCCCTCTTTCCAAAGCTAATAAATCTCCAGCAAGTTGAGGCTCAGCACCCTTTGCAGGGTCTCTCAAGCCTGCCGAAAGCCAGCCTCTCCTGCTGACGTGTTGACGTCATTTTCCAAATATGACACCTGGCGGGAGCAAAAGAATCTGCTCTGATTTTGCAAGTAATTTTTAAAAACAGTACGTAAGCGTAGTGCTAGTGAACGGAGTCAGGATAGTCATGCCCTGACTACAACCAGAAGGGGCATGTCATGCTCAGTTGACAAAGATTTTCCCCATGCTGCCCTGCTATGGGTGCACAGCTTGAAGCTGGTGGGTGACTGCAAGAGGTGAAAGAAATTTCTTCAGTTTCTATTTCAGTCTCCAAAGCATCCGGCGAGACTTCAGAAAGGGACCTGTTTTGTGCCATGGGAGTTGTGCGGCAGAAACTGAGCAGAGGCCAGTTCCACCCAAACCTCCCACCCAGACTACTGGAAGGTGTCCAGGACCATCCCCACCCTCGCTGACACAGGAAAGGAAAGGCAGATCACCGCTATTGAAGGGGTGAGCTGCTTGGCTTGAGCTTGAATCAGGTGCTTATAACCAAGACTGTAGGAGCAGCCTCCATCCTTTGTAAATCACGGACAGGTGGGAGAGAGGAAACATGATCCCACCTGCAGTACTACCAAAGACTTACAAACAAGAGCCTTCACATCACATTCCCAATTTCTCAGCCTTCCGCTCTGTCCTGTTATCATCTGACTGTACACTCCAGGAGTATCTTCCCCACCCTTAAGAGACTTTGCTTTAACTAAACCCTAGTTTGAGTCTACCCTTAGAAAGTTATCTTACTGGCCAGATTTAGTTCATGTCCCTTCACCCCTTCTCCTCTGCAGTTTTGGATCCATTGCAACCAAACAGAGTAATTATCAAGGACGACACATATAAACCACCCCTTTGAAATGTGTGCGTTATCACCATCTTTCTGCCCTCTGCTTTCTCGTTTTTCAATTTGACTGAAACAGCTTTGGTTCAGAAGTGACCAACATTACGGTAAATTTTATGAAGGAAATTACTTTCATTCGAGCCCCTTATTTAGAAATGATGAATAGCTCACAGAAAAAACATTAAGTCTGTAACTGGCCCAGAGGTCATGACTGAAGCAGGCTGTTTGTCCCACAAGGAAACCTGCCTCTTTCCAATTGGATGCAAGAAATATTTTGGCAAGCAGAGGCAGCATACATGGAAGCGTGTTCTGCTTGTGCCCAGGCTGCTTCAGTCTGATGGATGGGATTTCATTCACTCTACCTCCATGAACTCCTGAAACTTCACTAAATTCAAATATGCAAAGAGAGAGAAAGCAGAATATAGTTATGTTCAGAGAGACAGCACAGATTTCCAAACCAGCTCTCCTCGTTAGCGGACTCCGAACCTCTTTGTCTACAGACAGAAGGCTACCTCGTTCAGAAAGCACCAGAGTCTGTTTAAGCTCATATTAATCCGCTTTAATAATAGTAGCTAGTTTTAAACCACTCCACATCCCGTCTGCACTACCAACCTTTGAGGCAGGGGCTTTGCGGTGGTTGTTCGGTACCCAGGAGGCAACGTCGTCTGTCACTTACATGTCTCCAGGAGTGGAAGGCGTCGGTGTGGAAGACCTCCTGTGCCAAAGCAGGAGTCACCTCTTAGCCGTATTGTCTCACCGGGCACTCTCTTGCGCTCCAAACCATTGGAGGAAGAGTGAGAGATCATTGCCGTCTCCCCTCCAAGCCCAGGTACGAGCCACGTGCCTGTCCCACGTGGAGAACTCGCCAGATGCTCCCAAGTGATGCTGGGGAAAAAGCACAGGTGATCCACCGATTAAGTGGTCAAGGTCTGGCCTCTGGTCCAAACCCAATCGTAGTTATTTACAGAACAATTTGCAAGAAGGGAGGAAGAAAAGAAGTTTTATTTACAGCTTTCATAGCTTTTTTTCTGTCAGCTGCTCAGTTAAAAGAAAAATGCGTACATTAATATACACAAATATATGTAATTCCCGGAGGTCTGTGTATCCCCTGTTCCAGTTAATAATACCAGAAATTAAAACCAGCATCTGTTTTCCACCAAAGCTTTTATTATCAGTATATTGAGTTAGATAACATTCAAAACCAGCCATCCTGACTTCCCCTTTCCAGGAGACTTGCCTCAAAGCTCTGATTTTTGAGAAATAATAAGAAATTTGGTGGTTTTTCAGGATGTTTAGACTCACTCCACTTCTAGCTTCACGCTACAAACACAAGAGTTAGGAATGCATTATTTAAATATGAATAAATAAACACTGATCTCCATGGAGCTGAGGCATTAAGAAAAGAGAAAACAGTCGCAAAGTTGACAGAAAAATCCAGACTTTGGCAATGCAGAGCTGGTTCGCTTTCTCTCCCATTTGCATTCAGCCAAGCTGTTGACTTAGCTCTCCTTCTTTCCCTCTCCCTCCCTCTCATTCACTGGGAATATTTATTCGCCTATGACCAGGCTTCAGATGCTTCCCATAAGACTGATGAGCTAATGAGTAAAATATTGGGCCTGGGCTGGTGCAAAGATGTTGTACGCCCGTGTAATTAGTAGCCCTGGTTTAATACTCACTTGTAACCCCGAAACAAACAGAACAGGAGCCCTTGATTTTGCTCAATGTGTCTTGGGCTGGAAGCAGGCATGCGGTGCTTGTCCTCCCTCTCCCAAACCACTCCGAGGGCTTGTGCCAGCTGACAAGCAACGGATTAAATACAGTGCTGTCCTTACTCGATCAGAGAAGTGTTAAAACCCTTTACGACGGGCAGGAGGCAACTGGAAGATGCAGCGTGGTTTAGCCACTACTAGGCAGGGTGGGTGTATAGAGGCAGCCAGATGGTCTTTGTCTTCTCTCGCTCATCTGGACATGAAGGAGCTTCCATGTGGAGTTATTCCAGCATCCCTAAGGATAATTTGGGCCTCTTCCCCCAGAATCCCATTTGCTCTCCATTTCCTCCACTGCCATCACATCCAGGGCACGTGGCAATGGAGGAGAAAGAGCTGCTTTCATGGACACGTCCAAGCTGAAGTCTTGGAGCTTGATTCACACAAGCGCTAACGTCCAGAAGCTACTCCAGACCTCTGGTACCTTTTCAGACTCTGCACTCTGGTTCACAGCCTCTGTCGAAGTCAGCTGCAACAGTCTAAGCAAGGCAGACGGTCCTAGCTGTCTGCTTTACTCCTCTGCCGAAGATCATCGCTCCTACAGGTTGTGGGAACCTCTGGCAAAGTTCTGCATCAAATTCTAGGAGAGGTTTAGAAATCTCTGAAACCTTTGCAGACGGTCACTGGTGCCAGATTCAGAACGCGTAGCAGTAGGTGACGTTTGTCTCAACGAAGATGAGCAGTACAGTGCCTGTGCTCCAAGTGAAATGTGCTTTGCCATAACTTCTCTCCGTGTTCGTAGAAGGTAGTTAAAGATTAAAAGAGGAACAAGATGAAGAAACGCAAAGATGCTGATATTCAGTGAAAGAAGTTGAGGGGTCTGGGAAACTACTGGATTGAGAAGTCACCACCACAGCGTGATCTTTCAGTGGGCTGGGGTTGGAAGTGAGTCGAGTGTGGTGGTACCTTACCCCTGATACGAGACTCAAGTGAGGTGCTATGTTGATCACAGGGGTTGATAATTTAAGGATAGGCCTTTCCCCGTCTGCTCCAAGACTTTGCGTAGAAAAGGTGTGATACATCTTTTCCTGCACATATTAAATAACGTCATTTTATTCTGAGGGATATTCAGAGCTTTTTGGTGACACAGCTTCATTGCTTTCCCCTAAATATTTAGCTGTGCAAGCTCATGCTGTTCAGACCTGGAATGTCTCAAGATGGAAGAGGGAAATGAGACTGCCTGGAGCTGGGCCCAGCATTTTGCTGGCAAATGTACATCAAATAAAACAAAACATTTACAGACATAAATAAGAGATGAGAGTTCAGAGGGGAAGGGGAGGGGGGAACCCAAATCTCTTTCCCGCTGTGTCCAGCTTGAACTCAAACACCAATATCAGGGATGGGGGGAAGGGGGCGGAGGAAGAGGAGAAAACAATACACAGAAAAGAATGTGGAAAGGCTGTATGCTCCAGCACAGTCTCAGACCTGCTAGGGAGACAAATGGGAATAAGCAGGTAACAGCACGCAGCCTTTTATGGGAAATCTTGCATTCACAGGAATTCTCTTCATTTCTGCATGATCACGTCTCACTGGTCTTTTTTTTCCCCCACTGTTGGCTGATTCTGGGTTCACAGGCACTCTCTGCAGTTAACCACAGCAAATATCTTGAGCAAAAGTCACTTTGCATCTCACACAATATTGGAGAAGAAACCTAACAGAGACCTACCGAGAAAAATCCCAGAGCTAATAGATTTACTTCAGTAATAAAATGATCTCCTTTAAACCAGCATGCTTAAGACAAGTGGAAAAGGTTGCAATCTTTCATCTACAGATCAGAAGGCAATTAACTCCATGTCTCTTTCAAACTTCACTTTTCTTTCTGATGTGGTCAATGAGATGGCAGCTGTGGTGGTGATTTCTGGGTGGAACAGAACTGCTCCCTAAGAACATGATGAAGATCTGCCACTAAGCACCAGGTGAGAACTTGATCGCAATGGCCTCAAGAAAGAGTCAAGGAGATGACAGAAGCAAAAGGATCTGCTTTCATTCCAGAGGTGTCCTAAGATAACAGTGTTTTCACGGGCTTTAAGTCAATGTGTTATGTTCTTTCAGGGAATTAGAGCTCTAACTTACTTTCCGTGAAACCAAAACATCACTGCAGCCGTAGTCCTTCTAGAAAGCAGGAGTGTCTATGAGTTGTGCTCAGAGATGCCCAAATGGGTGCTGATAATTTCCTTCAGTTTCCCCATAATTAGGTGATACTGGGATAGGAATGCTCATCCAGATAAATTAAAAATAGCCATTTCAGCAAAAAACGCAGCAGGTGGAAATCTGGCATAAGCAGTCATTTTCGGCATAGAAGTATCTGAACTAGGGTTTGCATCGTTTACCCCTGACATCAAGAAAAGGCACCTGTAAAAGTCTCAGAAGGTCCCAACTTGCAGAGAGAACTGGGCAATGGGAGACTAGGCAAACTGCCTTTACTGCTGTTTTAAAACCAAAATTGAACCACTTACTAATGATTCAGTAAACATATTGCTCAAGTTTCAACAGTGGTCAAACCCAACCAATCTTAGGGCAAGCTGAGAAGATCACAAATACTGAAAATATAATAGAATTATAGGAATGATAGTAGTCCATCCTCTGAAATAACTGTGTTCAGTTTTCTTTTTCAAAAGAAACAGCCAAAATAAAATAGAAAATGATGAAGGAGGCACTAGGAGGATTGGAAAATGATCCATATAAAAACATAGAGAGGGATCCAAAGAAACAGTTCATTTAGAAGAGGAAGAAAGCAGGCGAGCAGCGAAACGAGAGGGCAGACGTAGGCATAACTGTGGAAGAGATCATTTAGGCATACCTAATGACCTCGCTTTACAATGTAAGACCCAGAGAGCACCCAGATAAAGAAGCTTCAAGTGTGAAAGTGTCCCACCCACCCACAGAGCTTGCCACTCACTACTGAAACCCATAGAGCTGAAGCAAACTATTTTGAGTTATGAAGTGCAGAGCACAGCTGCCCAGATGGCTCCGCAGGAATTTGAAAGACACGGCCCTTGTCTTGAGAACTTGCTTGAGACAAAGTGCTTGCGGGAATGCAAAAAAAAAAAAAAAACCAGCGGAGATTTATGCAAACAGCAGAAGTACTCTCCATTGTTAAACACAGTTACTAACATGGTGCTGCCCAGTGTCCATTTTAATAGCATTTTTATGCTGTCCTCTGAAGCAACGAAGGCTGGGCACCGTGATGAGCCCTCGGTCTAAGCCAGCGTGGCAATTCCTGTGTTTGCTTCCTGCGAGACTGACGCTGCCCTGAGACGGTGCTGGTAGACATTGCATTTTCTAAACCACTCCCGCGAAGGGAAATCCAGTTTTCCTTCCTAGGTCACAGTGGTTTTCCTTCATCTTTCCCACTGGGAAGTCTCTCAAGAATTCACTAGTATTTTGCCCAGGAAAGTGCCTGCAAGCGGTACCTGCTGCAGCACTGGACAACAGGGCAGCCTCCCGCCTGACTTCCCCGAAGCGGCCAAATTTCTGCTGCTGCAGCCTCATGTTTTTGGGAGAGACAGCCTCACATGCCAGGTCCATCAGAGGGGCTGCCACTATTCACTGCTGAATTTGAATTAACAAAAGGCTTTTTCTATTCATCGTGATTCAACGACTTTGGAATTTTCAAGAATAGAACAAATTGTAATGACCAAATTTCTGCATTCACAACAAACTAGCACCAACCAAGGGGATAATTAGTCAGATGAATTAGTCTGGGGAGAGGGAGCCAATCTGGGAAGTGTGTGTTTAACAGAGCAATCACAGAGCTCTAGGGATGGGCTCACGGGTGGGTTTTCCAGGGACCGGGGGAATTATTGAAGCATCCAGACCAGCAAACAGCTGCAGTTACAAAAGCACAAACCAGATGCCAGGCCGCATGAGCTTAGGAGAAAATACAAATGAGGATCCGATGCCGACCGAAGCATGGGGCGCTGACGTCAACAGCGTTGCACCAGGAATGCTCTTGGCCCCTGTGCAAACCCCGCTCCACCAGAATTCCCTCTGCAAATTCCCTGTGACTCCCATCCAAACCCTCTGCCCTTTGGAGACACCGGACCTGACTCGTTGTTTGTCTGTCGAGAATACGAGGGGGCAAAAGCCTGTTTTCCACTTTGCGACCCACTGCACGGACTATGGCGTCTGTAGCAATTAAACCCAACTGGCTTAGGCTGCTTTGAACCCAGCAGCTGAGCGAGACCCGGTCTGGAACCAGGCGAGGCATCGCTGCTTTGGGTTTTCATTACAAACTGCAGCCAAGGCCAGGTCTGCTCGAGTTCACAAATGCTTTGTCAAACTGTGTTATGCTTTGATCAAGTCTGACTGTTTTGAGAGGAAAAATTGTACAGAGCGAAGGGATCCGGAGCCAGGTTTTTTTCTCAGAGGACTTTGTGTGGGAGAGCTCAGTTAAAAATCCAGGCAGCCAGAGGTGTCAGGAATTTCACTCCCATTTCCATGGGTGGGCTGGGTCGCGAGGCAGGCTCTGACCTGGAATTTCAGGTCACGGTTCAGACAGGCACCTGAAAGTCCCGATCTCGATAGGAACGAGCAAGGAGGACCTGCCCAAAGCCCCCCCTCCAGCTACAGCTGCGTCAGAGCGATAACAAAGCCAAACGAAGCCTTGGATGAGGCTTTGATCTTGGCAAGCTCGGCCCCATCTCTGGGACCTGCCTGGCCTAAGGCACTCGCTCTGTGAGGGCAACTTTTCCTCTAAGTCTTTAAGCTTTCTATAGCCTGGTAAATGTTGTAGAAGGTGGTGCACCATGTACAGTTTCACAGCTCTGTGTCAGATCCCCAAAGACACCAGACACTGAGAAGAACAAACATTTTTCAGACCTACGGCAACAACAAACCCCTCACCTGAGCTTTTTTGCATTTTCAGGGGATGTCTGAGCCCACGGAGGTTCTGGCAGGAGGCAGCAGCTTTACGCTCATCCCGTGTAGCCGAGCCACGAGGGACGTTTCTTCTGCAGAGACTCCGTGTTTCGATGGGTGCCTTGCACGTACGGCCCCGCAGACCGTATCACAGTATAAACAGAGAGCAGATGGAGCCCGAGTAGCCCATGGGACTTTTCCAGCTGTGAGTGAGCCCACGGAGAGGAAGCACTGGCAGGTGCTGTTCCCAGGGGACCAGCCCAAGCCCCAGGCACCACCCGTAGAGCCGGGAAGGGGAGCTCGGCCGCCCTGTGCTCACCCCCCTCATCATCCCTCGTTTGCTTTCTACTAACGGGGTGGGAAATTTTTCCCTTGTCTAGTCTATTCTTCAGGACCCGACCTGTCCTCTGTTCAGCTCCTGCTCTCCTTCCCTTCTCCTCTGCTCTGGATTTCACCTACGTGTTGCTACTGCCTCACAGAAAATACCAGTCGGTGCTTGTTAAGTAGCTGGGATGACGTGCAAGGGCAATTCTTATTCATCACCCGTGTGCCTCAGCTTAACACCCAGGACTCCTTCGATCTGAAACACAGTTCAACAATTTCTACTGCACATAACAATCTGAGAGGTCCTACGGGTTACGCAGGCTGCCAGAGAGAGTACACACTCAGGTTACGCAGCTGGGTAAAGCTAGTGATGGCAAAGGGAAAAGGTCCTCCAGGCCTTCCAAGTACACTGCTTTCAAGGGACTCATCCTTACTCCCAAAGGATTAGCTATTATGAGGATTAAAAACTACAGAAATAGGACATAAGGAAAGTGGAAAGTGAAAAAGGGGGGCAGGCATATTCTTGACCTACTCTATTAGCTAATTGCTTTGAAAATTAGAACTCAAAGCCTCTGGTAATCATTTGTTAGGTTTTTTTATTATTATATGCTTTCTCAAAATATTTGAATATATGCTATAGTTGTTACCCACACTTTCAGGGGTTACAGGAAAAGAAAGGTCTCCATGGAGAGTGATATCACAGCCAGCATGGAAAAAAATCTCTGCAGCGTGGGAAGATTGAACTGAATTTAAAAAAAAAAAGTTACCGACTTAAGAAAAAGGGGCTGATCTGCTTTTGCCGTGAGAAAAGGAACAGAGAAGAAGGGATAAAGGAAGGAAAGGAAGTAGGACAGAGCTCACCGGGGAGCACATACCCAACCTGACTTGCCAGTACCCCGGCGCGAGTGCAGTGGGGGTCCGGAACCCGATTTGCTGTCCCTGGGGGTCTCTTGCCCTAGTTCTGGCAGGGTCCCAGCCCTCCTCAGCTAATCCTGAAAGAGTCACATCTGCGGTAGCGGGGGAAGGGATGCGATGCTGCAAAAGATTTTTTGGACAGACTTTGAGAAAATGTATCATGTCTTGAAGGAGAGAAGGGACATTTTGATTAAGATCTGTGGGTGATGTCCTCTGGGGTACTCTCGTGCGGTTATGGGTAGCACGTTACAAGTAAGACATCGTCAAAGTGGGAATTGAGAGAAGGAAAACAAATGGGAGAGAGAGGACTGAGCTAGACTGTCAGAGCTGAGCTGCCTCTGCCATTTGGCTGAGAGACAAAACAGATATGCTAGTAAGTCTGCAAATACGGCAAAAAGAAGCAGAAGATTTTTTTAATGCATGTCAAGAAGTCTTAACTAGAAAGAAAAAAAAAGACAGATGTGACTAAAGAAAAATCATGTAATACAGTAAGTCTGAAAGCTTCGGTACAAGAGTATTTTTCAAGCTAGATTGGCCAAGATACTAACAAATCCTGCAGAGGGACGGGGTTTGTTTTAGCAGAAGGGACAGGAGGGAAAAGGAATGATTTGTGATTCTGGGAAACATCAGAGATCTGTTTCATGGTGTGTGAGGAAAGGATGTCAGGTCCTTGGGTAATTTCAAAGACCTAAACGCTTTTTTCTGGAGTACTCAGCTCTGATGGTCTGGGGAAGTGATTCCTTTGCTTAAGCAAGGATTTATTGGGAAAGAAAATGTAAAGAACAGCACCGCATCCAACTCCCTGCTCTCCAAAATACTGCGTACTTCCACAAGAGACACGGCATTTCTTAGATGCCCTCTGAATCCCACCTCGCTCCATGCCAGCCCGCCTGCTCCAGGCTGGAGTTCACAGGAGTTACTAAACAGCTCAAGTGCTTAAATAACATCAAAGTAAACAGGACAGAGGAGAGGTTGCGTGAAGGCATCTTTCCTCACCAGCCCTGTTTACCTGCCCAGCACTTCTTCCTGTACTTCACTCCCCTAATTGAATCCTGACCTAAAGCAACCTGTGTTTTTTACAAAAATCTTCCACCCGAGCAACACAAATAATCCTGCTGATTTCAGCACGCAGGAAGAAACCACTCAGTGTAAGCAACAATAATGAAATCAGGCTCTAAAAGTTTAGATTAAACTACGGAAAATTGCACTCGTGACTCATTCTGCCCGGTGACTCCTTGTTTAGGACGCCGAGAAATACGGTTCTGCTCGGAGAAGACCTTTGTACGCGAGTGCAGTAGGAAGGACGTAGAACACCATCTCTCAGATAAGAAGAGGGAAAACCTGCAGTACGCGTCCGTGTAATGGGGCAGTGAAGTGCAGTGGATCTGACCTCTTCCCGGGATCTGTCCAGACTTCTTTCTCTGTGAAATCTTTGAATCGCGCCAGATCAGTAGCATCCCGAAAGCAGCCTGTGTGCATGCCCGAAGAGCGGAGCGGTTCAGTCCATCTGCTCAGAGTTTAGCACTGGCAGCACAGCGTTAGGTGGAAGAGGCTGAGCTGGGCAGGCAACTGATTACAGCGTGGGACCTGCAGCGGAGTACTTGAAGTCACAGACATAGAAAGAGAGGATTCATAAAAAAATAATAAAAAAAAATTTAAAAAAAATAACAAAAAGCACAGAAAGGCCTGGGCCCTAAAGCACGGCAGTGGGGCTGGGAGATGGGAATAAGCAAAAGAGCTTTTCCACAAGAAGGGAATAAAAATGACAAAATGAGAGCCTTAATTGCAGAGTAGAGACGTATCATCCCCTCCGCTCTACACCCCTGTAGGGATGTGCCGCGCAGATGTCTCTGGCTGGGGCGGTTGCCAGCAGGGCTTTGCAGAGGCTTTGTCTCTGGATGGGGACTGTGCACAGGCAAATAAATTATGGCTTTTATGCGCTTGGTAACTGCAATTGCGGCTGCAGCTTTATGTTCCTGCGTGGCTAGAAGACAGCTTGTTCCTTCTTCCTCCCCATCTAGCCTTCGGGAGGAGGATAGGGGCATTATCACGGGCTGAATAACAGATGAGGAGAGAAAAGACGGATGAGTAAAAGCACAGATTTGACATTGGAGGCGGAGGTGAAGGTATCCCCATAACGCACAGGCATCACGCCTGCAGGCAAGAGTTGCTGGGAGACAAGAGAGCCAGAGGCAGCGGCTGCAGGGGGAGGAAAGTAACTGAGGCCGCGGCATCACCGCGTCCCTTGGACACTTTCTTTGGTGCCTGGAGGAAGGTCGCTGTCATGACAGCAGAAACTGTGATCCTTGATATCGTTCGAGCAAGACAGATAACTCTCAAGAAACAGCACCTCAGCGGCCCCGGGGCGCGTGAACTGAGGCGTTTGCTGTCAGTGGGTAGAGAGGAAGGTGCCCGAAGGACAGACGGTATTGTGAAATTCACCTTTTTGCCTTTTTTTCACTGGGAAGCAAACACGAAGGAGCCCTTGGGGTCGGTGGGTGCCCCCAGATTGCTCCCCCCAGACACCGTGCTTCCGTCAGCCTGAGCGTATTTCGCATGGCTGGCTGTGCCGAGAAGGGGAGAGAGTGCTGCCATACTTTCTCTGCCTTGCCTTTAGCACACGAGGAAGTGGGCTGGGGCACTAATTAATTAATTTTGTTCTGTCATGGAACAATTAAAAAAAAAAAGGAAGCATTGTTGCAGGTCCCCCCGAGCCTGACATATTTTGGAATATCTGGCAAATTGAAAACATTTGGCTTCAGATTAAGTGAAATGCTTTATTAGGTGGAAAACAAATAATTTCCCTTGGGGGGGCATTTTCTACAAAAGCCAAAGGAATCAGACGAAATGGCTGGATTCCCAAGGGAGCAGAGACTGTTCCTGGAGCTGCAGAGGAGAGGTGGTTCTGCATGGGCTGCACTACGCAGCTGGCCGTGGAACCACACTTACTGCGACCTCAGGAGTTACTGGAAATGAAGCAGAGCAGAGAGGGTAGAGGGCCCTACTAATCAGGGCACAGTAGCCCTGGTACTGGTTGTTCATCATGTAGAAGGAAATCGCAAGTTCAAACATCATGTATGTGAGCCACAACATGTACTTTTTTCTGCTTACACCCCTCTTATCCTTCCCATTAGAGAGTTCCCATCGCCAAACCACTGGATATGCTACATATGTCTTTCAGGCTTCTCTTTTGAAGCCATCCTGCCATTATCTGTTGCAACACGTAATGGAGACAGCACAGCACGACGGCCTGGTGACTGAAGCAACTGGGCATCAGTCTTTGCCCAAGGAGGCTTGAATGTGGGTCTCGCACATCAAAGGGTCTCCTGCCCTAGTGAGTGGGCAGGAAAGCCCGATAGTAACTGGTAGCCAGTTCCTCTTAGGATCCCAGCCTGAAAAATCCAAAACACCTCGTTACAGACACATCAAAAAATAGGTCGGACTACATTTTAGCTATAGATAGCTGAAACAATCTGCTTATTTTTACCTAAACAAATCAGTCATTTTGAGCGATCATGTACTGCAGTCTTTAGCAAAAAACAAACAAACAAACAAACAAACCAACAAAAAAACCCCAAAATCTGCTAAGATGGAGGAAAAAAGGAACATGCACCTATTTCTGGTTTTATTTTCTCTCACAGCTTTGCATTAATTATTCTTTCCTTTGGTCAGTGACCAAGGTGGACACACATTTTGTTGACCACATGCGACTTCGTCAGTAACCTTTGAACATGGCAAATCAACTGTGTGGCAGAACCCTAAAGTTGCACGGTACCAGGCACACGTGCAACGCTCCCAAAGAGATGGGACCAAACCTCCTCTGTTCCACTGATATGTGGGATCAGCGAGGGTGCTGCAAATACTAGAGGGAAGGCCAACCACATCTTGCATAAACAGCATCAAGGTCCTTTTTGTCAGCAGTCAGCACCTCAGAAAATTATGTCACGACAAGGCTTTCGGGGAGAGAACAGTCCTGCACAGCTTTCTAGCTTCCTTGACGTAAGCGCTTGCAACACACACTTACGGAACATGCTCTCCTTCAGGGCCAGTTTATGTTTGTTTTAATAGTCTTTCCAAAATATCTTACTGGGGTCATGGGAAGTGCTAGGCAGCCAAGTCAAGTGACAAGCATCAGCATGTTGTCAGTATATGAAAGCAAAAACAATCCTTTTTTGAAGGAATTAAAGAGTCTAATGGCTGACCTAATCTGAAACACTTCCAGAAAAAAACTGCTGCTGGTAAAGGAGAGAAACTAGAGGTTTTTACCTCTGGTTACGCCCCTAGGTGGAATTCCCTCAGCACCCCAGATGCAAAGCCAAGCATAGCAAAGAGAGCAACACAATGGCCAAAGCAGAGATCTAGCATAAAACCATGTTATTCCCAGACTAGACTGGCTAGTCCGTCGTTTCTAGTACAGCCTCAGACAAAGCTGACTCCCTGTGTTGCCTTTGCCATCTATATAATCAGGAGAACAAGTGGGTTTATTGTACTTCCAAACCAGTACTGACCAAGCGCGTCACAAGCTGTACTGTATTCCCAGCCCTGTGAGACAGAAAGGTACTACCGCTCTGAAAATGAGGATCCAAGAAGAGATGAAATAAAACTGCCCAAATTTGCATATAAAACTGATAGCAGAGCAGCTGACTCAAACCCAGTTGGCCTGTCCCTAGTCAGGACTTTAATCCTTAACACCTTTCTCCCAGCTTGACCTGAGATTTCATCTAGAAGGTAAATACGGATGGATGTGGGTGAGTTTTGTATTTATCTTGCAGGATTGCACTTCTTGGAATTCACCTCATTAAGATCTCAGTCTCTGTTTACTTATGGGCAGCAGAATTGCTGCACAGAGAAACAAAGCATGCAACAACTAGTATAATTCCAATATCCTGTGAAGCCACTTGGAAGTGAAGGTGGTGGGCATGCCATGGCTTTAGAGTCATCGTATCTCAGCTTTGATTTCAGTCTGTAATAGGATAAACCTGCATAGAATCAGTCATAGATCTCTTTAGGCAATAGTCAAACTTCCCTGGAGGTTTCATTTCTCCGGGCTGGGTTGTGGGTTTTTTTTAAGCAATAAATGTACCTGTGGCCAAATTCCCAAGAAAGCAACACCTCCTGAATACAGAAAACACTAACATTTCTTATGTTGCTGTTGAGCTTCAAACTCATTCTATAGAGACAGAACACAGCAACATATTATGAGAGCCTGTAAAACAATTTTCTTTCTTGCAAAGAGTTTTAGAAATGGCCAAACATGTTCTGCACTTAGTCTCCACTGAATGAGCCTCTAGAGCCTGTGCAGAAGTAAACCTCAGTATACATTGTATTTTACACAGCAATGAAAGCAACTGCTATCTAGGAGTACAGCGGTTGTCACAACGTCTCCAGCCACATCCCCTCAAAATCTCAGTAACAGTGAGGTGGAAGTCAGATCTCAGGCTCGCTGAATAATAGGATTCCCCTCCTGTAGAAATTTTCAGTAGCTTGAAATGTAATTTCAAACAGGCATAAAAAAGGTTTGCAAGTTTCCTGTGAAACAGAAATCCTGTATAATTTAATTTCAGGAACAGTGATACATGGTGTTTCCAAAATATTAGACATAGCCCAGGACTGCAGTAGCTGTTGAGTAAAATTACCCCACAGTTGGGTTTTTTTGCAGTATCACTACTGCTCAACACTAAACAGGGACAGTAAATTTATTTGGGAGTGAGCAACAATGGAACTGAAGAGTCACATCAGCTTCACTCCAGAGCCAAGTTTCCAGGTTCTACAGGACAAGAGAAGTCCCATCTCAGCCAGCCAGAGGATGCCCGGACTGTGACTACAGGGCAGTAATTCATAGGCAAACCTTGGAAGCTGTGCTTCTGTGCAGCCCCGAGATCAAACATACGACACAACAGCCGAGTTATCCAGCAGCAGACTGACAATTAAGTTTGTCAAACCACGTATGTTTCCATGAAACGTTTCTGCTTCAGCACATACACTTTTTCCAACTGCATCGTCTTTGTTGAAACATTGCTAACAAACTCTATTCAATTCTGCTTGCTCCCAGAATTACAGTTTCTCCTCATACACCCATGCAGGCTACGTCAGAGCTGTCATTAGGACCTTATCAATGCAGATCCTTTGAGCATGCAGATGGACAGTCTAATTCTGTCTCCAGTGGCATCAGCTGTAGCAAATCGCGCACACGCGCTCCCTTAACCAATTCGTCGTGGTACTTAGAAACACACTGGGCCACGCTAAACAGACAGCATTGGCCAGCTCTGCAACTCTTCATTAACTACTGCGGAGTCCGAACCTAGCATAGGTAGATGCTTTTCAGAGGGCAGCCACAGAGATCAACTTTGTTTTGGGAACAGGCACTTGGACCGTCCATAAAAGCACAGGACAGCTGAGGAAGAAAAACACGTTCCAATGAACCACTAATAACTGACTTTCCTTTGTGTCGAACAGACTGTGCTGAACAAAGCAAACCTAGAGCCCCGAGTATTTAAACAAAAATACGAAGCAGGGCATTGAGAGACTATAAAAGGAAGGCATATATAAGAAATCTCATTTCTGCATCTTTTTACCGTACCATCTAGGAATGCACAGTACTTGGTACAGCCACAGTATCGGGGCCATTGAGCTCTCCCACTGCAGTAGACATCCTGAGAGGCATAAGATGCTCTGCAAATGACCAAATTCTCTATTAACTTATAACAGAAAAAGACGTCACTTTGTTTCCCACAATCAAAGAGGTCACATCAGCGCGTGAAGACCAGCAGGTCCCCACTGTCACAATAGTCCTTGCCAAGTCATGGCAGGCAATCAGGGATACTGGTACCCAGCGTAAAGGCAGAAAAAGCAGGACAAAGTGATAGGGCCTCCTAGAGACACGGCTACATCCTCACACGTAGTACGAGAGCAGCTACGAGCACAGCCTGCTCGATGACCTGCCCCCTCACAGACAGCCCCTGGCCTGACTGCAGAGTAGCCTAAAAAAAAAAACCCGTGCCCAAGCATGCGACATCCCAAGAGATGGTCTCCAGACCCGCTTTGAGATCACACCAGGGTGCTCTTGAAGGAGTCCTCCAGAAGTGATGGCACTTAGGCCTCCGAGTGCTCTTTGGAGCAGGGATTGTTTCTCCCTGTTGGCTTCCATCAGGCTTGAAGCCTCTGGACGTTATTCTCATGGAGGCGACTCCTGGACCAAGAAGGCCTCGATTAGCTGCATTAGATGCACTTAAGTGGATGTGTACATGCACTGAAGACGTTACCATGGCTCATTACTGACCAGGGAACAGCAGGCTTTACTGATCTGTGCTCGTCTGTACAGTCCCTGTATCAGGCACCACATTTCATCCAGCAGAAGGAAGACAGCTGCCGTCAGAGATTTTCTCTTCAACAAGCTCAAACTTTGAAGAGTTAAAACAAAAAAGGGCCTCTGCCCCAGCTGCATAAATAAGAGTATTTCCACACGGAACAGGACTGAAATAGAGGTTAGATAAGCAAGGCCTTGGCAGCAGGAAAAACAAACAAAGCCAATCCCTGCTATGCCCACTGAGAAGCAGCTTGTTTTGCCATCAGCAGTTTGTTACCCAAGACCTGCAGTGACTCACGGGCAGGCAAGACCAACGCAACAAGGTTTCTGCGAGCCCAGCCAGGAGAAGAAATGGCTCCTGGCTAGGATTAGCCCAAGCTGGATGTTCCCAGTGTTGTGGCAGGAGGGGCTGCAGCCGGCCCAGGCGGCTCAGCGGCAGGTGAGCAGGGAGATGGTCCTGGTCCTGGGCAGAAGGTTCACCTCAAGGTTCCTGTACACCACGTCAGTTGAGAACAGGGAGCTAGTTTAATCAGACCATGCAAGTTCACGGCAATCCCCGCTCCCCTCAAAGAGGCTTTCCTCTACTAACAGCCCATCTTGGGCTTAGGCAGTGGTGTGAAGCTTAGAGGGGTTCTTCTGCTGAGATCTCCATACTAAGCTGAAAGCAAGAGGTATATGGGACCTAGGCAGATGGCCGAGCACTCACCTCCCCATACCTCTGCAAGGGCTCCCAAAGGTCTAGGACAGAGCTCTGGGCTCTCCCCAGCACCCTCGCAGAGATGACACTGCTGGCGGCCACGCACGGAGAAGATCCGGCAGCCTTGTGCTGCTGAGAGCAGTAGCGTGGCTGTGCTGAGCCCAGCTGCACCCACCAGCCACCTCTCCTCTCTGGGACACGTTGGCCTTTACGCTGCGGGGAGGCTGGATGATAAATAGCTTCCTGACTGAAGGGGTGATTCAGATACAGCTCTGGCAAGAGGAAACTCTCGTGCTACAACAGCAGCACGGAACACGGCGTCGCTGTTTGCTGCTCAAGTCTTTCCCCTCCCGCACCCCCCTCAGCTCTCTCCCTCTAATTTTGTTCCCAGAGCCCAAAGATTGCTTTTAACAAAGACAGTTGAGTCATTTCCCAGCCCTGATGTGCCGTCTACCAAATGCTTCAGATGACTGATGTCTTAAGAAAGAATCCAGCCTGTTCCCTCGCTGCACTTCTTAAAGCCGCTGAAATGGAGCAATTATACCCAATTTCTGTGACAAAGAACGAGAAGTCCTGTCATTATCACAGCTTCCCCTTGGAAAGGCAGTGGGTGAGAAGAGGAAACACATGAGCAGTGTCACAACAATAACGGGCTGATGCGTGCCATGAACTGCAGCCGGCTGTGAGTCTGCGCCGGCAAGGTGTCTCTTCCCACGTGGAAAGAATAAAGCCCGCGAGAGATTTGCCTGGGCATTACGGGAAGGCAGTGCTGTTTGATGGTGGGCCGAAGGGAGCAGGGGTGCTCCTTTAAAGGAGCTACCAGATAGCTGCCACTGCACCCTGGGGTCCAACACTGGGCTCTCTGTACAGGCTTTGGAGGGACATTAAACAAGACACACTGGACTCCACAGACGGTGCAGCCTGGGCTCAGCACAGCACAGCCTGCCCAGGACCTCCCAGGAAGGCAAGGCAGCTCCATGGGGTGCTGCTCAAGAGAGAACTACTCCACCTTTGGAGTTTCAACCCAACACCCACCTCTACAGGGACAAATGGCTATCAGACAGCTGGCAGGTAACGTTCGTATGAGGCTACAGAACAGGCATCACGTCCACTGCAGGAGGACACGTGTGCCTTTGGCTTCTATTCCCTCCCATACGCAGCCCCATAGGGGATGCTGAAGGTTGGCAGAGGAATGGCCGTGCCTGTGATCCCCAGGCAACACTGGCATCTGTTGTGGAAGTTGGCAAGGCAGCATAGATAGCGCTTTGCTGAGCGCTTCCCCGGCTACCTCAAGCAACCAAAGCCACCCACTCCTGATATCCATCCCCACAACTCTCCCACCCTTTCTCAGTCACCAGCTTCTCATGCACATAACCGATCAGCCGCTGCCTGGATCAGAGGATGCCTGGCATGCTCCAGCGTGCCTGCGTTCTCAACGTGCCTCAGGGCAATGATGGGTCCTTCCATGAGAACAAGGAGGGGAGGCAGCAGGCAAAGCGGCTGCCAGCAGCACGGCTCTCCCCCTGCTCCTTACTCTACACGGGACTCATGTACGGCAGTTTGGAAACCTCCAGCTTTGTTCAACCATAGTGTGAGGCTGAAAGATGATGGAAGAACAACTAAAAGAGACAAGGGAAGCAGACAAGTCAAAAATCTCAAACCTGAGCTTCCTTGCATGTCCCCTTGCGTCTGAACGCACAACTTGTATTTAGAAGAACTTGGATGTTGTCAGAAGTTTCAACAAGTGACACGGGAAATCTTCCACTGGCCTGATCTCTCCCGTTGCGGGGGTGCCGTACCGGTCCAGGTTTTCCCATCCTACTTTCCCACCCCATTGTCACTGTCCTCATATTCTGCCACTCCACACCTTCCTCCTCTCTTTTCACAGCCTGAATCTCTTCCAACTCACCACATGGACTTTTGAAACGGAGGGACCTGTTATGCCCGAGCCAAGAACTCTCCATCTCATGGCTAAGGCTCTCCCTGCTCCTCTCTCGTGAACCCAGCAAAGCCCCTTTCCCCGCTGACTGCTGTCTCCAGCCCCCACTCCAGCCAGCACAGGCACATCGCACACCAGTACAGCCGCCACCAGTCACTGCTCCTCACCCTTTGCTGTTTTAAGCTCAGACTAACACAACATAACCACAGAAGTCCCAGGCATACCCTTCTGCTCCCTTCTCGTTAGCTGCTGTGATTTGCTAAGGCCTGATCCTGTAAGTCAAAGACCAGACAGACCTCAGCTCTCCCAGTCGTCCTCCCACACCCAGCCTTAAACTGCTGACTGGGTCCAAACGAAACAAATTGATGAGCAACCTTGGCCTTGAGCCTGCCCTTGTACTGATTCCACACTTTACAATGCTGAAATGAAAGTGTAAATGAGAGCAGAACAAAGGTACGGACCTACACTTGGGCGTCTGGAAAGCTATCTGCTATTTGTGCTGTTGATGGCAGGCTGACTTTACAAGTAAATCAGCACGTGCTCATGTTTACGGGTTTGAGCGTAGCCTATATCCCTTGGATAAAACCCATGCACACCTTCCCAGCCACAAAGGACAGTCCCAGAGAGCAGCTCTTTCGGGCATTTTATGTCTTTTAGCAATATGAATACCCTTAGACAAAAGTCACCGTCACTCTGTGGTGGAGTCACTGAGCCAGCCTTGCCAAAACCACAGCAAAGTTTTCTTTAAAGATGAGTGTTTCTCTGCCCAGAGCAACTCCCTGCCTCAAACACCAGTGCCTGTCAACTCACTGCTCTGTTGTCATCCGAAAGAAGGAATAACAAGTGAAAACCACAAACCGGGGTGGCCTGGGAAAATTCTGACAGTCTGACAAAGGAAAGCAGAGGAAGTATCTACTTGTTTATACATTTTCAGATCTTCAGATAAAGATTTCCCTGAAAAAATATCGTGACTTCCTCTAACCAGCTGAAGAAAAGAAGGTGTCAACTTGTATCTCATCAGATTTTCTGGTGTAAAAGCTAAACCAGGTATTTAGAAGGATTATGCCATTCAGTGACAGTAACGTCCCTTTTACAAAGCACAACCTGCATTTAAACACCCAGACTTAACTAACCCCCCCCGAAAGAACAGAACGTACCGAAACTACAAGCCACCCACTCAACCTCACAGATGCAAAACAACCGAACCCACAAGTAGGAAAACAAAGCGGGGAGGCAGCCAGAGCAGGACGCCCGTCTCGGGCGGCAGCGGCTGCGGGACGGAGGTTGGCGAAGGGCTGCAGAAGCACATCCCGGGATGTGCGGTTCCCTGTGCCACCTCAGAGGCTCCGCTGGGAGATGCCAGGGCTCCCGGCTGCCTCCTGCCTCTACGGTGCTTCTCTTTAGCACCAGAGCACATTGCTAAACACGAAGCACGCTTGCAAAGCTGCAGTGCCCCTGCGCTCCATCGAGTCCAGCGAGTACGCGCGTGGCCCCTGTTAATTTAGGCACTTTGGGAAGGGCAGCCGGACTGACCTGGGAAATGGAAGGGAAAGCTTGGACAGGAATAGAAGATCTCCGTAAAGGGTACGGCAACAGGATCACGTGCAATCGAGACAGGACAGAGCAAGGGAATTTCCCCTAGGTAATTAAACAAAAAAACCACCAAACAACTGATGAGGGTGGTCGAGCGGTACAACAGGCACCTGGAGAGGCTGTGAAATCGCCGTTCATGGAGATATTCAATAATCGACCAGACGTGGTCCTGAGCAACCCGATGTGGCTTTGAATTTGGTCCTGCTTTGAGTAGATGGAAGGACCAGAGATCTCTTCCAACCTAAATTAGATTCTGTGTTGGATCGCAAGTTGTCATTAAGCATTGGAAAAAACCAGGAGCTTGAGAATGGCTATTTACAGTATTTTGGAAGGGAACTGTGGTCAGGGTGAAGAAATCAAAAGCAGGAAGATTTGGAAAGATTCCATTATTAAAACATTCCTAATATTGCTGGATGCATCCAGGATGGGAAAGGCAGACTGGGGAGGAACAGAGCAGCACCTTCCCCCACCTTCAAGAGATGACTTTCCTTCCTACCGTCCTGCCGCAGGTCGCAGAGCCGAGGGTAAGGACCAGCTCTGGGAGGAGGCAGCTCCCTGGCTGGTGCTGGCAGGTTCTGGCAGACGGGAGTGACCTCTCCTGGAAACTGCCAGCCCCGTAATCCTGCTCCAGGGATGGCAGGAGCCCAGCCACAGGCTCCGGTTGCCTCTCTTTGGCCAAAGCAAGCGAGGGGCTCCCGGCAAATCTCTGCAGGCACCCCAAGTGCCAGCCACATCCCCCAAGAAACACACCTCAAGGCAGACACCCTCCGTAACATCGTCAGCCTGCGGAGAAAGACGTCTTCTGCAAGCACGCTTGCTTTGTGTTTGGCACGAGCGGGATTACCTGATAGGGAAGTGCTCTCTATTTCATCCAGAGATACAGAGTTCTTTAAGCAGATGTTGGTATAAAAGATATTTAAATCTGTGGGGCCTCTTCCAGTTACGCTGTTGTTGGAGCAGGGTGAAATGCAGAAAAGTGACTGTAGAGAGCAGTGATGATTATTAAAAATAGTAGCCGAATTTGTCACATAATTACACAATTACAGAAAAATTGGGGTTGGAAGGGACCTCTGGAAATCATCTCATCCCAGCTCCTGCCCAAAACGGGTGTGATTAGGTGGTCAGGTTGCTCAGGGACTTCTCTGGTTCAGTTTTCACTATCTCCAGAGACGGAGATTCCCCTTTCTCTCTGGGAAATGTGCATACCTTTTCATGGGAACAGGCCTTATTAAAACATCCTTGGTCCCATATTTCATGAGATCACTAGTTCTTTTAACGTAGATAAATGTATCATTAACTTTACATCAGGAGGCATTTTACAGCCTCACTTGGCATTCTCATATAAAAACAGCAACCTGCAAAATGAGTATTGCTCATAGGAAGCAGGTAGCGTTAAGAATGACACAAAAATGGTGGGGTTGGTAAGACAAGGAGCATGCTCAGCTGTACAGGCCCCCCTAGAAGACTGCCCGGCACGACAAATTAATTTGTGCAATATGGTGGTTAATATATCCAGTTTGAGATCATTCATACAATAGCAAAGGATGGTGATAATTACATGTGTACAGTGGAAGACACTCTTTTGCCAAGTAGCATCTCCATAAAGGGTGATTACAAATCTGACCCTACCCAAGAGTCATGGTAGATAGTCGGTTAGACACGATCCCTTAACATGATGCTGTTGCTAGGAGAAATGTGGTTCTTGGACATACAAGCAGGAGGGTGTCACATAATATAGCAGAGAGGTGGCATTACCTCAGTATACATTGCTGTTGAAACAGCAGCAGAAACTACTACGCTGCATCGAAAGAGAAATGTGTGGTTGTATGTCAGTGTTCACAGTTTAAAAACACCACAGAAATTGTCAAGAGTTTGGGAAAGAGCTTCAGGAAAGATTCAGCATCTGGAAAACATACTTCTAGCAAGAAACTTAAGAAGGTCAATCCAAGTTTATCCAACAGAAGGTCAAAAGATGAGTTGAGCACTGTCTCTAAGTCCCAGCACAAGAAGAAATGATTAATATTAGAGGTCTTTAATCAGGCAGAGAGGGGGGTAAAAAAAAAAAAAAAGGAATATGATTTGATGTGGTGGTTGGAAACAGAAGCCAAGCAAATTCAGATGAACTATAGGGAGCACTGTTTAACAACAGCCATCAGCCATTAGAACAATTTACGTAGCGATGGGGTAAAGCGTCCACAATTTGAGGTCTTGAACTGAAGACTAAACAGCCTTTCTTCAAAGATTCAACGTATCTCAAGAAATGTTGAAGCAGAAATTATTGGGTGAGATTTGTTGTCAGAACAGATAATCATAAAGTTCTCTCTGGTCTTAAAAATATGAGAAGTGCCCAGGAAGAACGGCAAAGACCTCTGAAAGCGCTGAAAGACATCAGAGCAAATTGTGCTGTGTTACGGAAGAGATTTTAATTACTATTAGAAGTTACAAAAGAAAGTGAAATCTTATTTTTAAAAGCCACAATTTCTTTAATAAAGATGAAAAACCCATAAAGACGAAAATCCTTCATGTAGCTGCCAACAACTGAAGGAAAGGGAAAGGACGTTTGTAGAAGACAAAAAAAGGACACAGAGCAGCATTCCTTTTCTGCACAACCCCAGCATAAATCCAAAATGAAGTAAATCCAGATTAAAGTTGCTGCAACTCAGAGCAGCACCTGGCTTCTCCTTTTAGATAAATAAGGCAGAGTTTTGTACTCTCATAAAGAAGTCAAACACAGAAAACGAAGAAAGGTGTACAAATTACAATCTAGAGATTGCTAAATGTCTTTGGGTTTGCTCTGCCTAGTTTTTGAGAGCTGGCCTTGTGTTTTGCCATCTTTGCAGGGGCTTTGTGGGTGCAGAATACCACCCAACCAGCCCCTTTGTGCTGGTGCCAGTGATAACTCACAGTTGCAGGCTGCAAGGGAGAGTCAAGTGGGCTGGCAGAGAAATGGCTGGGAAGCGTGCTGTTTTGATGTGAAACCAGATGGTGTTTCAGTCGTGTTTTGCTTTGAGATTTCTGGGTTCGCTCAAATCCAGGAAACTCGGGAGGAGGGAAACCATAAGCAGATGAAAACATACCCAACTAACAAAGGGTTTGCACAAGCCTCCCTGCGCACAGTCTGGAAAGAACCGTATCCTCACGCCTGCCCGCTGGAGCCGCGCTGGGACCCGGAGCAGAGGATCCATGCCACGAGTGAGGACACGCAGACAGCGGGAGATTTACAAACCCAGCTCCTCAGACAGATGGGAAAGGAAACAGGAACTCAAAACAGAATAATGCTTTACAGAAGATGTTTTTCTCTAAAATAAATCCCAAACAACCACCAGCTGGTTCTCATTTCAGCCTGCAGATGAATAGATTTCGAGCAGAAAAGCAGCAACAGATGCCTCTCTGCTTCCTGCAGAGCATTAACGTTCCGCACCGGATTCAACCCTGGGATTCCTGACAACTCCAGGTTGTGCCGCGTCAAGCTGCCCTCGGCCAGGGGAGCTGCGCCCTGCTGATGCCCTGTGCCTGCTTCTTTCCCAGCCCCTGGGTGCATCCCTCTGGGGAGGCACAGGACATGGGAGCTGAAGGAAAAGGCTGTCCTCTCCTTTGACGCTCTCGGAGATGATCACAAGCCCAGCAAGAGCGGAGGGAGGTACAAGAAGATTGCTGGCTTGGGTTGGCCACAGCAGGCGAGCCTTTCGCAGGTCCCCTGCGGAAGGGAGGACAAGGCTGGTGCTGGGCTCTCAGTAGTCTCTCAGGGACAGAAAGCAAATCTCGTCTGCCAGTGACAGGTTCTACCTCCTCAACTCCACGTAGTTTTTCACAACTTACATGTAAGGGAAAGCAGCTGAGAGCCCGTAGGCTCTCAGGAAGCCTGTTACCTTCCTCCGTGTGCTAAACCCTCCCCATCCCAGCAAAGGGAGGGAATGCCCCCTGACACCAGCCCTGCTATATTCGCTCAGAGACCCTCTCCACTTGGGCTCCAAAACTTTTTGGACCTGGATACCTGCTGGAGCTGGGGTCAAACGAGGAGAGGCAACGTGGGTAGGGATGAGCACAGCGGGTTCATGGCAATCGCCGTCTCTAATGAGGGCGAGCCCCTGTGTGTTTTCCAGCCATTCCCACCTGTGCCACAGCCAGCGTGCTTTAGTGCCAAGCTTAGATCGTAAGCTTCCTGGGGTGGACATGACGTGAATTTGTGTATAAAACAGAGGGAGAGCACATACACGCTTTATATAAACAGATATCGGAGTGCGGAACTCTACCACGGTTGACATATCCACAGGTCAAGTAGAGTCCTTGTTATGATTGCAAATGGTTTCTCAAGTACAGCTCTTCTCATCAAGGAGCGTGCGTTTTAAATATCAGTAGCATATTGTGCACAGATACATCACTGTGTAAACAGTACATACACCACCACCCCACCACCCCGCCTCGATATTCCTGTATTATGTGGTTAGATTTACTTCGTGCTCTCTCCTGGTCAACAGTCTTCTAAAAGCCTGCGTGCTTTTCAGCCACCCTGTTCCAAGAGCAGCCTGGACTTGCTAGTTAACGGCACATCAGCTTGTTGTGACAAATCAAGAGGACTGATTAGCTTTTTTATGATTCTGGAAAAGCAAGTTATGGTTTCTTTGAGAGTAAATAGTCCCATTTCTCTGACCGTTCCTGCCACCAAAGAGCTGCCTGGCACAGAAAGCTGACGACCCTGGTGAGGGAGAGGATCACGGAGGAACATGGGAGGAGCAGGCAGTAATCCTTGCACTTGTTTAGAGCTGGACTAAAAATAGAGGTTCTGGAACCTGTTTCACTGTTAAAAGCCTGAGTAATTCAGACAAGTTTTACCAGTAAATTGCAGCGATAAAGGAAAAACCCCACAGCCTTAAAAGGTCTCTTGAAGCCCATCCAAAACAGCGTTGTGCCCAAAAGTGCCCTGGACGAGAGGGCAGAGGAGGGAAGGGAGGGAAAGCAGATGCTAAGGGCAGCTCTGGCCCGGTGGGGAAAGAGCAAAATTTGCCTCTTGCCTCTGAGCTGTGCCTGCTGCTGGGACGGCGTGTTCGAGTGCTCTGGGCAAGAGGCAGTCCTTTGCTTACTCATTTCTGTACTGCTACCCCAGTACACGCGCACACGGTGTCCTGCCTCTGCCTTGGGAACTGACTTCTTCCAAGGGAATTGCTGGAAAGGATGATGAGGAATCTTTGCTTGCCAGACTGCAATGCAAGCCTTTTAAGAGAAGTTCTGCCCCTGATTTCATGCAAGCGTCCAAAGGCAAAACCAAACCTTAAGTGCATTTGCAAAAAAACACCAAAAAAAATACATTGCCTGGATACACAGGGATCACTCCTCTGGTTGCTCAGGTAAGACCTTCCCTTTGTTTCTGCAGCCCTGTGGGTGTAAGGAGTTGACATTTTCCTTCAGTCTCCTGTCTTCAAGCCTCATTTCTGGTTTTCTCTGCCTTTCTTTCTTAAGCCCCTGCTTACTTCCTCCTTCCTTCTCACAGTCTGCTCTCAGTATTGCCTCAACACAGCAACAGAGGCAGTGACCTGCAGAAGATGATGTAGTCAAGGGTGAACTCTGGCAAGGTTCATCCCCTTCTCATTTGGCCACAAGTACTCGGGCTTAATACACCAACTACCACTTTTAGGTGCGCAGAGATGCAAACCTCCTTTAACTCCAAATGTTGAATACACTACCTAAATTCAATGTCTTAAATGCCCCCATCACGAGGTGAGGAGCAGCACCTATCCCTGAAAATACAGGTGAGAGAGTACAGCTGAGCCAAGACGAAAAAGATGGGCTTATTCTCCAGTTGAAAGCGCTGCGGCGCTTTTAGTAGTCTGGAAGGTGCCCCAGCTTTTCTACGTAACACGCATATCAAAACTGACCTCCGTGGCAAACCTGCATCAGAGTAAATCCACCTCTGTAGTGAGGAGGAATGGCTGTGACAAGGCAGTGGGCTCTTCAGGCTGTGAATGCAGGAGTGCATGCGTGGAAGGGCATCTCCGTGACTCAAACCTGTTGCTAGGACATTCAATGACCCTCCCAGCTTTCCCTGCAACCATCTGGACCGCTCTCTGGCATCTTGGCACCAGCCCTACCTGAGACGGAGATGCTTTCATCGGGGATATTTATTGAAGTAGTAAATCAGCAGCAGCTTCCCCAAAGCTCCAGCTGGCACAAGAGGCAAGGCACCAAGGCGGGAGGCAGCCAAGAGAGCGTGGCCTGGGCGTGCGGCCATGGTGCAGTGCCTGGAGGCATCCGAGGGACGGTGCTGCCAGGCTTTCCCACCCGGGACCGCAGCATCGTCACAGAGCCACGTGCATTTACGGGAGACGGATCAGATTTTTTTCCATTTAAAGATCCACCTAGAAATAATGGGGGAAGCCCAGGCAGGGAAAACAAGCACAGTGACGTTCAGCAGACCAAAACTCTCCCACCTTCATGATAAATGACTTAGTCCGGAGGCAGCGAGCAGAAGCATCCCAGCTCCCCGCAGCAGAGTGAGTCATCCTATACTCTTCCCACAGCAACGTTTAAAGACTTCCCCACTCGACAGCCAAACATGTCTGTGGAAACAGAGAGTGTGACAGAATTGACAGGAGCTGGTAGGCAAGGGCTGCTGTTTGGTGTTTGCTGGGACCCTTTCGCAAACACAAGTTAAAGGAGCTGTATTTCATTGGAAACACCTAAATTGCCTTACTGGAGGATGTCACACAACCGGTAAGTCAGGTTTATTGGCATCTTTCAGGCAACAAATGCACAGATCACAAGACCCTGATGGTGCACTGGTGGAGGTCGACAAAAGCCACGAGGATGGTCTACTCAGCCTTCAAATTTCTAATAATTAGAAATGTGTGCTACCTGCTTGCCTCCAGCTGAGTCTCCTTTCCTCTCGCAGAGCCAGTGAAATTAGGTAGGGAGAATAAGATTGGCTAATATTCCCGAAAGGCTTGTTTCCATCTACATGTTAACGTATCTGATCAGTTGTGTTACTACTGGGCTTTACCCTTTTAAATAATACAGAAACCAGAAGTTAGCGGCATTATGTCATTTCCCACATCACCCTGAAATGTTTACTGTGACTAGAAAAACACATTAATTTTGCACATCGAAAAATATATAATTGGGTCTCAGGTGGCAGGAGAGAGAGAAAAATGAACAGGTACCACTGTATTCTTGGTGAAGTGCAACAGCTTAGCAAAGAATTTATCCTTATTATGCTGTTTGGCCCGGATCATGGGTCCAAAACTGCCTCAGGTATCACACGCTCAACAGGCCTTCTGCATAGTACTTGCTCATGAACCCCTTCTGATCTGCTTTTCAGATGCCTGGTTTTGAATACAAGAGATATCAATAGATCAAGACCAGATCAAGTGGTCTTCGAAGTCATTCTGAAAAATGCTGGAGGAGAGCAAGACATCACGAATGTAGCAGTATTTTCCTCAATTTCCCCTATGTCAACCTCTACCAGGCCCCAAGATCTCTTGTGCTATCCTCCATCCTTCTGCTGGATCTTTCTCCCTTGCCTGTCACCCCTCGCCCAGGGAAATCGGGCAGTAGGCCACCACACATATTATTCCTAAGATATTTTAAAATTTATTTACAACTGGTGAAAGATGGCCGTCCCAGAGCCCAAGACAGATCACAGAGATAGTGCAGTAGGGCAAGCTGCCCAGATACTGCCCGTTACCAAAATGCCTTCAGGGAAAGGGGGAATTTAATCTTCGTGGCCGGCTCCACGTTTGCTTCCCTGGGAATGCCAATTAGCGCTCAGCATGGCACGTTCTAAAATGTAACTTTGAACAGTCTATGAACTCGGCAAAGATCGTGAACTCACCAGAGACCACCGAGGGGCCGTGAGATGACTGTCAGCGAGGATTTTTGGATACAATGAGCTGGGGTCACATTCTAAGCAGTGACTCAGAAACGAGTGGTTCTCTTCTCTAACCTTGTCGCCAACCTTGCTTCTTGCCTCCTAATGATTGCTAAATTGAATCTGAAAACATCCACACCGATGACAGGAACAAGAGCTCTGATTCCTGGGAACAAGTGTTGATGACAGGGGAATTGCTGGTTTTAGCAAAGCACTGGTTCCTGGGCTCTGCTCCATCAGATAAATGTTTCCTTATTATGTCCCCAAAATCCCCTGGGCAGGGGACATGCAGCAGAAGCACACTCAGTTATTTTTCAGAGACTTTCCCCTCTGGGCTGTCAAAGATCTGAAGGAGCTGGCGACCAGCCCACTCTTATTCTGATAAATGCTATTTGCAACTAAAAATGGATTAAAATAGCCTCTGAAAGCTTGTCTGAAGGGGAACGAGCAGTCTTCTTCAGAGATGCCATTAGCAGGAAGATGTGGAGAGGGCTATTCTGAGGGCTGCTTATTTTGGGTTTCACCCCACTTTGTCATTTGCCTTGACCAAAGCAGAATAAGGAGGTTATAATTAGCACTTGGGACACTGTCAATGGGAGCAGCAAAGAGGCCCGGGCCAAAATTCAAACTCAGGGTTCCTCTGGTTCTTCATCCATTCCCCTCCCCGTGATACAGACCTGGGGAATCTGGGCTTTGGCCACCGTGTCCATCAGAGAGCATGGATTCTCCACTGACCACAAAAAGGCAATAAATACATCAGGAGGTACCCACTGGCCATCTTTTTGCCAGTGTGATCCTGCTCTCGGTCTTTGGAAATCCAAATCTCCCCTTCACAGCTAGCTGGAAGTGAGGGAAGTGCCAGAGTTTTAAGGGTTAACAGAGGGGAAAGTGCCAATTTCCCACTACCTTCGTTAATCACTGAATAGCCATATGCAATTACATGATCAACCCTGGAGGGAGAGGTGAGCTGAGGCCGCTAAGAGCCAGGTCAAGAGTGAAAAAAAAAAACCTGGAGCCTGTGGTCTTAGAAGGCAAGCTGGGTGGCAGTGGTAGGGCAGGATTTCCAAAAATTCATTCTGCTGCTGTAAAACAGCAGCTGACAACAGCAGTGGGGGTTTTGCCATGCATCGCACTAGGAGCAGAGCGACTTTCTGGGCCCAATGTCCACCCCAAATGCAGGAGCTTTTGCTGTCACCAGGGTTAACTGTCACAGCTCAGCTCTCTGAACTAATGCTTCTCAGATGGGACAACCCCAATAGATCCCAGATAGGCCTAAAAAGAGGAAGATGGGGCTCCTGCCTTCACTTGCCGAGATGGTTGGTCTGTACCCCTGCCTTGTCACCACCACGAGTCTCCCCAGCCCGTAGCCCAGGCACTCGTTACAATCTCAACAAACTGCTCATTAACTCGTCCATTAGCGTACCTTGTCAGAGGTCACGGCGTCGTTGCACAGAGCAATATTCGGGCTTCACAGTGAGGTGGGTTACAGTCTGTTTCTCAGAATGATCTCAGAGTTTTGTACTAAGAAGTTCCCCACTGCAGCAGGGACCTAGGACACCGGGGATGCTCTTAATCTCTCACGTCCTGTTCCTGTGGAACCTCAAAGTTTCTGCAGCTTTTGGTCCTCTGTGCTAGAGGTCTGAAGCTGGTTTGAAACAAAAGCACGGTGGGCAGAAGGTGCTCCGTGATCTCTGGTGGGAAGGATGCAGGGCACGGGTGGGAAATTTTCACGTGCCCTTCAGAGGCTGAGTACCCTACTCAATGGCAAACCTTCTTTAAGGTGCACCGTGACTCGAGAGCTTTGCTGTCTTTCCCAGTTTTTCCAGTTTCCAGTCTCTTTCTGGGCTACACGGGACTGTGACAAGCCTACATGACCAGCCTTTTCTTCTCCTAGTTGATACTCCGATAATCAGCAAGCCATGAACAGAAATTTCAATTATTGCCGATACTGATACTGCACCTAAGGTGGCAAGCTTACTACTGCTTCACAGCAGCAGCCTCCTGCCTCTATGTAAACATATTTTTGCATTGTAAGACAGAAGCTTTACACATTCATTGGTTAAATAGAGATTCCTATTACAAATAAGGAATTAACAAATTATACCTGTGTATGTAATGAATCATAAATGAATGTACAATATTTTCCCTTGAAAGCATAACGAGTTACTGTAAGGAACCTGTAATACATTATATTTCCATTTCGCACATCATCACAGTCCTTACCTTCCTCCTCCAGATATTTGCTGAAATGATCCTGTGCCCGGTCCTCTTTTCGTTACGGATTTGCAGCTTGTGGATCTCTGCACCGGAGTTCACGCTCCTCTGCTCCATTGACTGACCTACTAGGATCTTTCTGAACAGGTTTCTGAACTGAGATCTCCTTTCTTTTCTTTTTCTCACAGGCAGGTGAGCAGTAAAATGATATATTGACGTGCACGTATTCAAAGTCCAGGGGATCATGGCCCAGATGCAAAGCAGTTGTAACATCCAGTTTCCCTGCTTCGAAATCCACGTAAACCCCTGCATAAAGAATAAGAAATACAAAACGTCATTAGTTTTCCATTGCCTTTCAGTTAACGGGAATAAACTTACAAAGAGGCATGGTTTGTAGAATGGGTAAATGTAAAGGGTTCTTTCAAAACCTGCTTGACACCCGTTGTCATAAATATTGATGTTATATTGCAATGTGCCTTCCAAAGGGGCCGTAATCAAAAGTTTGTCATCTGACAGGAGGTATTTCCTACCTCAGATGTTTCAAACCCCTGGAGCCTGCTTCAGCATTGACCTAGAGATTTTTCCCTTGGCACTATTATTGCTGTCACGCTCTTGTATCACACTAGCATCCACAATTTTTCCAGCTGTGAACAAGCTGCAGCATTTTTAACATTTGCTCTGTGGTACATTATCCTCACTGATATTTTTGTTGACTCCTAAAGCTGGTGTGTGACTGCGGACCTGGGCAGCTCTCAGAGCAGTCCACAAACTTACTTTCGTAAGGGATGCTGCCATGGCTGTTGCATCTACTGGGGCCGTGTGTTTTCCACATGCATTTTCTTCTGGGGGAGAACACTTGCTGCTGCTTCTCCTTACTGTTTAGCTGAAAAAAGAGTGACATTGAGGTTTCACATCACGAAGAATAATAAACTTTGTTTTGAAACTGGCACTAAAAATAGCTGAAGTTATGTAAATAAGAACAGCAGTAATAGGCAGACAAACTAAAATTATATTGTGGCACCTGATTTTCATGACGGAGCTTCTAGGAAAAGCTTCCCAGGGATGAGATTATCACGCAAAACCTACAATAAATAACTCTCCCAAGCTTCAACTGACACAGATTAGTTACCCCTCCAGCCTGCAGACTGTCAGCCACCACCGTGAGAAAAAAGCTACGGTGTTTCTCTTTCAGTGAGGCCTCCGTGTTCCCAAATCAGCTCCTTCTGATCTGAAGCTGGTAGAAAGTCATGATTATTTTTAATAGTTGTTGCATTTCCCCTCTCTTTTCCCAGCCTATTGAGAATACTGGAATCCCATTTTCAAGCTTTTTTCTTTCCATAGACAGGAAGCATGGAAAGTGTTACAAAAGCAAAAGCAGAGATTTTTGCCAGACCAGAGGCTTCCAGGAGCCAAGACAGTAATAAAAAAATCCTCAAACAGCAGAAGATTTACAGTCAAATTGCAAGAGCTGGTACTCAGAGCTGAGTTACGGTGGCATGAGTTACCATGAGTAACTGGCCACGTGCACAGGACGAGCCAGGACTATTGCAAGGCAAATTAAATTAAGCTCAGCCCGTGATGAAAGAGGGTGAGACGATCAGCTCACCCCGGGCTGTGGCACGTACACATAGACGAGTGCCCCAACTCAGCAGCGTCGCTGCAACTTGCAACTGCATGGCAAAGCGATGGAGCATGGGAGCCCTTTGCAACCTGGAGCCCTTCAAAAGCAAACTCACCCTTAGGGATGTCTTTGTCACCAAGGGCCAGAGCAAGCGACAGAAGCAGGAGAGACGACCGCCTGGCACCGCCGTGCCTTCCCAGAGCAGGCTGGGCGTGCGTCCCGCGAAGCCGTGATCCCGGGAGCCGGGGGAAAGGGGCCGTGGGAGCAGGCAGGACAGGCAGCCGGGGTAAAGAGCTGTCGCTGCAAGGGTAGTCACAGCCCCCAGGATCGGTCCTTTTGCCCTCCGTCCCTTTCCCATGGCACCCACAGCCAAGCCCTCCCTTTTGTGCTTATCCTTTTCCCTGTACAAAAAAATTTCTTCTCCAGCTGTAGGTCAGCCACCTCCTGTCCCCGTGCAGCCAGGTTAAACAGCAGCAGTGACACACCAGCTCTACTGCAAATGCCTCCAAAGGCAGCCTGCCTTCGGGAGGATGGAAAGCCAATGCAGAAAGCAAATTCCCCGAAATACCCCTGGTCTGCAGCCCAGAAGCAGCACTTCATTCGTTACTGCTGTGATGGCTCTCAGAAAATGTTCGAGGCATGACGGGAGCCATCATGCAGCACCAAACACGTCACGTACCGACACGAGATAAATGAGCTGCTCTTCCCCTGTACTCCCCAACCCTACCAGCTATAAGAGAAAGCAAAGCTCAGCCCTAGAGAGGACAAAACGATATCAAACCAGTACTGCAGGAGAAGTTTAAGGGGGTGGGACAAGTGCCCCACAGTGCCCAACTCACCCCAATGCGCCCTGCCTGCACCTGCAGCTGGCTCCAGTACGGGTGAGCTGCTGGGCTTTCGTTCTACAGGGCGGTTGACTCTAAATGCTAACAATTTTCCCGGAGACTTCCTCACCTGAAATGTCAAAGAGAGGTTTTAGCAGAAGTGGTTGTGGCAGGGCCTGGTGCTGGGGATGTCCCATAGCACTGTTCTCTCCCCAGTCCCCCCCCCATTCCGATCCTGGGGCTGACAGATGGGCTTTTTGCAGCAAGGAGGCAGGACTGGAAAGCGGTGGCAAGAAATGCATAGCAAGGGAAATATTTTGAGATAGGCTAAAAATAGAGCTCTGACCCTGCTCGTTTATATATAGCGAGGTCTATATGTGCACTCGCTGGCAGTAAGGCAGCGTAGGGGCAAAGACATCCCTGCGACGCGCGCAGAGAGGGGAAAGCTGAAAGAGCAAAATTGCTGGTTGCAGCTGCCAGGCAGCCTCGAAACAGCGGCTCCCAAGGGCAGAGGGGCAGCAAGCACAGCCACCCCACCGGCAGAAGCGGCAGCCACAAAAGTCACGGCACACACGGCTCCCACCTCAACGGTCCTGCAGGTGCCGTCGATGAATCCACAATGCGGGGGAGCGACAGCAGCTCAGGGCTGCAGCTGGAGGGGTGGCTTCTGCCAGGACTCGGGGCATCCTCAGGGGTCCCTTGGGAGCCGCTGCAGGGTGGGAAAGAAGGCACGGTGCTGCGCAGCAAAAATGCAGATGCTATAGGCCTTGCAACAGGGGTGCAAACTCCAAATGCAAGCGTCTGGCTCATGGCTAACAGCTGGGCTGCACAAGAGCAAACCCTTTCCTTTCACCCCACTGCCCCCAAACACTCACACTCCAGTCTGGCACTTCATCCAAGCCCCTGTTGCTTGGGACTTTATCATGATCGCTCAAGACATATTTATTGCTATCTTTAAACCCCAGCCTTTGGCTTTGCACAAGGTAGTTTCTGCTCAGGAAAGAAAACATATTTCTAGTCGTCCTGTGTACAGAAAAGTGCTTGAGACTATTGACTTAGTTGTACCCAACTGTATCTGGAAACAAGGAAAAGGAACCAAAAATGCATTCTTTGTTCAGTCTCAAAACTTTTTCTGCACGGAATTCATGTTTTCCACAGCCTGGAGCCACTGCTGAGCAGGCAGGGGTGCGTGGGGCAGATTGCCTCCAAATCCCAGATACAGAACTGAACCAGGTGTCTGATCCTGTTCCATCAGGATACTGCCCTGCCAAGTACCATCTATAAAAAGAGTAATCCTCACTCTTGCCTTAGGCCTCTTGCGAGCTCCGTGTGCCCACGGTATTAAACGCACCAGAATTCCTTTCAAAATCAACAGGATGACAAACCTCAAACAGTTATTCCCTCCTCGATACCGCATTGCCCATAGGGTGTGTACCATAGACCTCTGTTGGCTGAGACCAGACCTGGTCTCAGAAGCACCTCCTGAGATGCTTGTGACCTCCGGGATCTGGAGCTGGTTTTGAAATCGTCTCCCTCCTCTGCGATGCATTAGGCAGGCACGAAAGGCTGAAATAATTGCAAACCGTGCTGCCTCACCACCAGCTCCCCACAAGCTGCGAAGACGTGGTCGCAATTAGCAGCAAGCAGAGCTTCGCTCACAAGCAGCCCAGTTGCATGGCAATGCCGAGCTCTTAGGGGTCTTCCCACCCACAGACAGGCATAGCCTAGAATTAGGTTCCCAGGGCTTACTTCAAAAGATGGGGAGGTCGTTAAGGTTGCAGAAGAACAAGCTGGAAGTCAGCTAAAGTAGCTCAGGAGCAGCCCAGGAGAAGGGCTTAGGCGACAGCCGCCGGGCTACGAGCTGCAAGTCTTTCTCCTCGGGACCATGAAGCTTGAGACCCTGCCTCGGGTGACAAAAC
This sequence comes from Elanus axillaris, assembly GCA_026212715.1. Lineage (NCBI taxonomy): Eukaryota > Metazoa > Chordata > Aves > Accipitriformes > Accipitridae > Elanus > Elanus axillaris. The sequence continues at coordinate 22,973,333 of JANZLQ010000032.1, forward strand.
CGGCCACGGAGCTTCAGGCAGGGGTTTTGCAGCCGCCTCTGGCTACGCTGCCCTCCGGGATGTCGGGGAATCAGGTTTATTCCCCCAGAGCCACATCAGGCAGAGTGAGGACTAAAGACAAATCTTCATTTCTGTCCCTCCAAAGGTTAATGCTCTATCTGCTGGACTGGCGGGATAAAATAACATACAAATGCCATTGTTTGTTGACATTTATCTGAGGGCTATTCTAGGAGACCTGGTCTGAGGACATTTATGGGTTCAGGCCAGTTCTCTCGGAGACCTCAGCCAGCGCTGTTGGGCAGACAACCAGAAACCTGACTGCCACGAATAGCTGAGCATCTATAGGTTTAAGCTGGAGTGATTGGGACACTTATAGGTTAGGTACAGATTCCTAAAGACATGGTGGGTCCTGCTTTGGATTTAGGCCTTCAGGACTAGGACAGGCTGACTTTGGGGGGGATGTTCAGCCTTAGCTTTGCCCTCTGAGCTCTGGCAGTACAACAGATTCAATATCTGGTATTGACACGACTAACTCCACTGCCCGCACTAAGCAGACACCTGAATGTAAAATGCATAAATAAAATAAAAAGGAAAATGTATTCAAAAAGAAATACATAAATAGAATTAATATAGATCTATATTAAATAATGAATTAAATTACTAAAGAAGAGCTCCTGGACCCAGCTGGTTCCGAGATCCTGTTTTCTGAGGCTATGCCCAAAATAATAAACCTGCCCAGAGCTGAGGAAGCTGGAGCTGAGCAGCGCGGCTCTGGCACAGCCCTGCCAGTCAGTCCGGGAGAAGCCAGAGCCGCTCTGCTCTGACTGCGGTAGCCCCAGAAGATCTGCAGAGGCCCCAGGGCCACGTCGAAAGCTTCTGCCGCTCTGCACAGCTGTGCACACAACCGCTGCACCCCACTTACCACAGGTTCACGTGCAGGGGAGCTTGCCAGGATAATACAGAATACGTCCCTAATGCACAGGACAATTCCCCTTCGTTGGTTATACAGGTGAGGCCCACTGATCCAGCCAGACGACTTTCTTACCTGAAGGTTGTACAGATCCACGGGTAGATCCATGGGCTTGGAGCCCCTCTCACACCAGTCCAGAGCAAAGCTCTTCTGTTGCAAGCTGGTCCCCCATGGAGGGCGTGAGGTGCTTCAAACCACATCCCCTCCTTGCTTAAATATCAGCACCTCCTGGGAGTTGTTTCCCGTGATTGGCTTCCTACCCAGGAGAAAAACCCCTGGATCAGACTCGTGGAAGAAGAATTACATCCAGCCCCAGCCGGCTCCCCCAGGGTCCTGTCCTGCAGACAGGACACCGAGGTGCATCAAGCACGCACATTGCTGCGGTCAGGCACGAGGCTCTCGGGAAAGGAAGGTTGCAGGCGGGGGGGGGGGAGCTGCGCTTCCCACTCCTGCAGAGACTTTGGCAGAATCAAGAAAACCCCATTAACCACATCCCTGACCTCACCATAAAATCCTTTCTGCTGACCCCCCTTGTTAGAAGCAGAAGTCAGAAGCAAGGCCCTAGTGAGAAGCAGCAGCAGCCTTAAGTCTGCCATGCACTGCCCTGGCTGTACTTTGCACTTCAGAAGCCAGTATTTGGGTTTATTGCTAAAGATACAAAAAGATATGTGGGTTCCCACTGCATGAAGAGCATTTTGTTCTTTGCACCAATCGATAATCGGTGAGCGAGCAGAAATCCCTCTTCTAAAAGCCTTTTTGGATCCCCGTCTGCTGGAACCTGATATGTGAGGAGCTGAGGGTTTATGCGTTTGGTCTCCAGGGAACATTGCACAGAGGGAGAGCTGCACAAAGCCAGGTCGCTGGGACACACAGAAAGGATTAACAGGCACCATTTATCTTTCGGATTTTATTTGCTGTCTCCTTGTCCCAGGACAGCTAACTGCAGAGGAAGCCTGACCTCAGCTCAGATACAGCCCTGCAGAAAGCGTGGGGAGCTCGAAGCAGGCTCAGCGGTGTGACCGAGGGCGAAACAGGTAACAGAGGACACCTCTTCATGCGTATTACCATGCTGCCCATCTGCACAGCAAGACCCCCAGGGCCCAGCCTGCCCCTCCTAGCTCTTCCACAGCCTGAGGCTATCAGGCATCATCTTTTTTCGCAGTGTCGCCTGTGGCTTCCCTAGGATCCACAGCGGTACCAGCTTCCACAGCTTGTCACAGGCTCAGCATTGCTGGGTATCAAGTGCCAACAAAGATTCCCACGGTGTCCAAGTCTTTGTAACGTTTCACCCCTGTTTTCCTCTAATCTTACACTATTTTTTCTGCCTCGCTTAGCCTTGCTGATGGGAGACAAAGGAAAAGACAGCTCTGGTACCTTCATGTTGCCTATGGCAAGAATCCTTCCCCAAATGCTCAAGTTTCGGGGGAACAAATACCACTTACCTCTCCTGGTTCTTCCAACCTTAAATATTTGAGCACCAACAGTCAGGACCCCAAAATACCACAAGGTAATTCTGCTCTGGTTTTGCTTCATGGGAGAGGAGCAGAGCGGTACATGGGTGATTATGCTAAGAACGACATGTTTGAGGTTCCTGTTCCTTATCTGCCAGCTCAAGAGCCCTAAATGCATTTACTCACACCTCCAGCTTTCCTCCAAGGATTGGGAGGGCTACTAACAGCCCCCTGCAGACTCAGCCTTGTCCTGCACTTGCTTGCCGTCCGTTCCCCAGCTCCAGCATGTACACGAAGTATGAGAAGCCGGGGCGAAACCTTGGCTCCCGGGCGTGCTGTTGGGCATAACCATGACAGCAGCTGAGCTGGCAGGACCCCAGCCCGCTCGGGACCCCGCGCCCCAGCAAAACCCACTTGAATCCCACAGTTTATTACACGGTCACTGCAAACTCCTGGGGCAGGAGGAGACCACAGAAACTCCTTTCTGTCTCAGCCTGGAGAGCTATTAAACCAAAGCTTAAGTCTTAAGACTTAACTAAAAAGTTAAGTCCTTGTGAGACTGCAGCTGAAACACAGTGAGCGCAATCCAAGAACAGGCGGTCACAATTTGAGGGCTATTTGTGCTCTTTTTACGGCTTTCAGTTTTAAGGACGACAAGAGCTTGTGTTGTGTGTTATTCATAAGCCCTTTCTCAGCAAGCCAAGGGCTGGTTTTGACTTGTCAGAGGTGCCTCTTGGTGCCATTGCCATTAACGGCAACCGCCTTTTCCCTCCGGTTGTCACTTCACCACTGCTGGCCAGCTAATACTCTATGCTAATTGTTCCTTCGCTAGCAGATGCACTCACCATATTCAGATACCGAGAACCCAGAGGCTATCTTCCACACACTTGTTAGCCACCAAAATGTCATAAAGTCCCACCTCAAAAATCCTGGTGGCATTTCAGTTTGAGGTCTATACACTTCTATACACTGGCCATCCCTACCAGCCTTGCCCGCTCCTGCGTTTCAGTCACTGCCGGAGGCTGAGGTTTCCTCCGCAGAGAAAGGTTCTGAACACGATGTGTAGTGCAGGCACACGGTTATGTGCGACACACCGGAGCTCGCGTGTGGCTTTACATGCTGCACAGGGCACGCACGCTCTTATGGATCCACAGAAATGCATGGAAATCCATGTGCAGGGCATACGCTAAGCGCACATGTTTCTGGACAGCATGTGGAGCTGTGCGTGTGGTTCGGGTAAATATTGACGCAACAGTTTTCTCCGCAGTTCAGTCTGGCCACAGCCGCCCCAGACGACAAGGAGTCTTTGTGTTCGGCTGGCAGCTCTCGCTGCAGCCTGAATCGGCTCCAGCAACAACCACCCAGCAGCAAAGCTGGGCTGGAGGCAGCTCTCACCCTCCGCAATTTATTCTCGTGGAGCCACTTGTCCAGCTCATCTTTTACTGCACACACCTAGGACAGTTGTATTCTTTGAAAGACAAACCCTATGCCGTGAGGACACATTTCGGTGCCAGGGTAAGCAAAACTGTGGGTTTGTGTTTGGTGCGCTCGAGCAGGAGGTGCATGTGATGTGCTGGGTTTGCGTTGAGCACACACATCTGTAAATCGTGGATAAACCGAGAGCGCTTTGTGTAACCACAGGTAGGTTGTATCCCGTGTTTTACAAGGTGTGTGTTTGTGTAGGCGTTTGCAGGTGGCTGGAGGATCTCCAAGGAGCTGTAATGCTGCGAGAGCAGCTGGGGCTGCGACTGCATTAACCGTGCTGGAAGAGCAACACGAAAAGGTCAGAGTTCGCCCTGAGTTTTAATCAGGTTAAAGCATCCCCAAGGGCAGACAGGGCCGAGGCACACCGGGCTGAGGTGTCCGCGCTGGGAGACTTTAACCAGAGCCGTGGCCCCACAGCTCGTGAGCGAAGAACAACGTGCACCCTCCGGAGGGGTGAGTGCCCGTGTCCGTGTCCGTGCCCGTGTCCATGCCGCGGGCTGCTCCCATGCTTGCACACAGCCTCCCGCAAGAAGTCAGGTCCTCCTCCTGCCTTTTCCCAACAACAAGGGAGCCCTAACGCTTTCCTATTACAGCATCGTTAAACAAAAAGCCTTATGAGGTGCTTGAACCGTTTTTACAGGAGGAATTGCAAAGGTTACCTCAGTCCGCTGCCTTGCTGATGTGCAGCAGCACACGTTTTTCTTCCAGCCCCCTTCCAGCCTTTGCACCTGGCTCTGTTCACCGGGCCCGAAATCAACGGCAGCTCTTTGGCTTAGGCAGAAAAAGAGGCAAAAGCAATCCCCTCCTGAAAATGGCTCGCTTTCTGGTGAAAGAAACAAAAGCAGCACATTTGGAAAATTTGACTTGAGCTGTCGCTTGGGGCATCTCCCACTGCTCTTCCACCCGGATCCCCCCCAGAGTGGTCCGCTGCCCTCCCTGCCTCGCCAGCACCCTTCCCGGCTGCGCTGCCTCACGAGGCTTGCACAGCCCCGGGGTGCCCTCACCCCAGCCAAGAGAAGGGCAGCGTCAGGCATGCCATGAGGCATTGCTGCAGGATGGGCAAAATGAGATTTTTCCAGTTTTAATCTAAAGCAGGTATTTAAGGTGGGTAAAGAAAAATCAACGTAGCAGAAAAAAAAAAACAACAAACAAGCACTTTTCTGGCCACCCCCCCCGCAACATTTTGACAGTAAATATTTACTTACTAATATTTTTAATTACTCCTTCTATGTGCTGTGGCAGTCGGAGATAGAAGGAGAAATCTCCATAATGCATCAAGCACGAGGCAGATGTTTTTGCACAAGGCGAAGCACATGGAAGGCCTGATCCTGCATCAGAAGAACCATGAAATGAGGCTGGGGATGGGAAGAGATGCCTCTCCCCTCCGCAGAGCACAGGCATCCCTCCCCCAGGCTGCCTACGTGATGCTCCCACCTCGTTAGGCACGATGGAAGATGTTGGCCAAAGCGCGTGGTGGCCAGGAATGCGAGAGCTGCTCTCGGAGCAGTGCCACTGACAAGCTGAGGGAGATGGTAAAAATAACATTTGGTTTGAGAACCGTGATGTACTTACGAGCTGCTAAGAAGGAGGCCGAGTCTGATGTGCTGTCCCACTCGAGCATGCGTCAGGCCGAGAGATAGCAAACTGGAAAACACGAATCTGCTGGGGTTACAGAGACAAGCGGTCGCTGGGCTGTAAATCAGAGTTGCGAGCACAGGGAAGACTAGGGAGAAGCGGGCAGGCAGTGCAAACATTAAGTAGAGTTACAGCTTGCCGTCGGGTTTTTTTTCGCTTTGGGATGATGGCAAGAAAGAGCAGAACATTGTGTGATGGATGGGGTGTGCGGCGGTGGGAAGAGCTGCTCTGCTCCGCGGGCTCAGCGCTGCTTCCTCGGGGCAGGTTTTATTCGGCTGGGAACACTAACAAACCAGAGCTTTGCAAAACAAAGTGTACTTGGGGAAGGCTGAGTTAACATTATGTCAACCATATTTACGTTTTGAGGAAAAAGGCTGAAAGAGGTAGCTTTCTGTGGGCTGGATGGCCTGTCCTCCTTCAATGACCCCAAACTGGTGTTTCACAGGGACACAACAGCAGGAGGTGCGAGAAAACAGTCCCCAAAGGTCCCAAGTCCTGCCCTCCTTTCCACATAGCCATGCTGATGTCCAGGGAATGAAGCAGAGCAGCCCGGGAGGAGTTTGGCACGTAGCTCCCGGTCTGCAGCGAGCCCTGCAAAGCCCACATTCTGCTGCAGTCTGGCCTGGTGGGTTTTCCTTACGTCCCTCAGGTCCAGCACGGTCTTAAAATGTTCACAGAGGACGTGGCAGGGTGTTGCAGGCTTCAGGCCACAGAAGCCCGAAGGATGGGCAGGATCCAGAAGGCTCCTGAGAGCCTGTGGATGGGGGCAAGGGAGCCCTGACGCTTCCTTGCCTTAACAGCATTTGGGTTTGTTTTTAAACTTGAACAGCATTTTTTTTAATTAAAAAAAAAAAGCAGCCTGAAGGCCCTGTCAAAGAAGCACAAACAGTTCTTGCAGGAAAGCCAGCGAGACCTCCCGGCCCCAGTGTTTTCCGTAGGAAATCCTGCCCCTGCCCGCGGAGTGCCAAGGATCACTGCGATTGCGGCAGCGGCCTTCCTCGTCGGCCGGCCTCCTGCGGGAGCCAAGCAAGGAAGGGACTTGGAAAGCTCTGGGAAAGAGGGTCCAATAGGCTCAGCGACACCAGAACCCTCTCCAGAATTTCACGGGCCTGGTCCAACCCAGCAGATAAGCAGCAGGAAAAACGGGAAGCCGAGCTACGAGGATCGGCCAAGATCTTGCACACGTGTACGGGTTAGTTTGCGTGGGAAGCAGGGGCATCGCGCAGCAACGAGAGCTTTCAGCCCATCGTATGTGAGCTAGGAACGTGCTCGATAAAAATAGGCACTGCACATTTGGTAACAGCAGGGAAAAGCACAATCCCAGCTTCTCACATACAATCCCGGTCTACCTGTTATTATTGTCTGGGCTCCAGCAACGAACCCTGAGCCAAATTCTGGGGTGCTTTATTCCTCGCTCGGTATAATTCCATTTATTGAGTGGAGTTACTTAGTCACTGCAAAATCTGGCCCGATTTTTTTCTATTTGGACGTTTATTTTGTTTTTCTAATCATGCCCCCCTGAAACGTTAACCCTACAGACTTTGAAAATAACCATTTTCTCTAGCAGGACCAACACGGCATTTGGAAAGGAACCATATGCTGGCACTCGACTTCTGCTTTATTTAGCTACGTTCTGGAGGTGGTGCTGATGCTCACTTTAAGATCAGTCTCCAAGTGCCTACGCAGGAATTAAGCACAGGGTAGGAGATAAAGCTCACGTCCCTGGGGACACGGACATGGGAGGAGACAAGGAGATAAATCGTTGCCTTCTGCGTCTAAAGCTGAATTTCCAATTGCTTGAAAGCAACCAAACCGGTCAGCACACCCACAAACGCACGCACTGGGGATGGCATCGCCGTGGGGCAGAGAGGGGCTCCACAGGGACGCGCAGCCTCTCCCCTCAGCCCACCCATGAGGGTGTCCTGCCAGCTGGTGGGACGATGAAGAAGAGGATGGTCCTGCCTGGCTCCTAACAAAACTTTCCCCCCAGTCTTGGGCTTAAGACAGCAGCAAAGCCCACGGCCTTGAACCCCTCCCTCCCTCCCTCCAGGTACCAGGAACACTCTCGGTGGGACCACACCAGGGCTTCTTCCCTCCTGGAGACCCGGGGCCGTGTGGGAAGGGGCTGTTGCTCCACCACGGCCGTGAGGACCACCGAGAGCTTCCCACTGCCGCCTGGGAAGCGTCGGCGGGCGATGGGCACCACCGACCCACCCTTGCTCTGCCCGGACAGGCAGGGTCACATCCAGGACGGAGCGGGCAGCTGGACTTTGCCCCAGAGCAGCTCAGGCAGCCGGTACAGCCTGGGGGTGTCCGGAGGCTGCTGCCGGTTGGATAAAGGTCCCTCATCCCGGTTGCAACCACGGCCACATGCACAGGCTGCAGGGAAGCGCCGGTACATCGCCCCGGAGCGCCCACCCACCTTCTTGACACCAGCGGTTTGGGGAACCTCTGTACCCCGTCCCCACGCGATCGTCACTAGCTCTGCATAAACCTGTCTCCTAGGAATTTGCCTAATTGCGTTTTGAGCGGGCCAGTTCTTTTGGCATCCACAACATCCTTTAAAAGTGAATTGTGTGATTCTGTTATTCGTTGCGCAAGAAAAATATTTCCTTTTGCTTGGCCTAAACCTGCCGCCCAATAACTTAGATGCTGCTGCAGCTCTTGTATTGTCGGAAATAATTAAGAAGGTCCTCACTGATCTTCACAAGCTATTCATGAATTCCTGCATCTCCCACCTATCTCCCTTTTTCCTTTTTTTGTTTCAGACTGAAAGGTCCTACTCTACTAAATTTCTGTTCAGCAGCAGGAAATCTAGATACCTTTTTTTGAACTTTTTTTTTTTTAAATAAATAGACCTAAACAGAAGATTCAAGATGCCAGGGCACTGTCATTTTAGTTGCCAGATTAGGATTTTTGTTTGGCTCTTGATTTCTTTCCGAGTAATTGTCAGCATTCTTATCAGTTAATCGTTGCCGAGTAGCAAGTTGCCTTAAGACTATCACCAATAACTCCAGCATCTCTTTCACCATCAATAACTGCTGCTTTAGAGTATGTCATATTGAATATATAGTCAAGTGCATGTAGTTTATAGTGTTCCAGGGAATAGACTTAGCTTTTCTGCTATTGCCTGATCCTCCTTTAGTGTTCACTCTAGTTCCCTGTTCAGCCAGAGGGCCAAGGACTTTCTAGCGAGCTTCCTTCTTTCAATGTGTTTGCAAAAGTTTATAGCAGAAGCTTCTAGCCTTTTACAAGCCATTCTTCAAAAATCTTTTTTTAAGCCTGTCTTATCATGATTTCACATTTAACATCCCAGTATTTATGATCCTTTCTGTTTTTCCCCTTTGGACATGACTTATGCTTTTTGCAGGATATCTTTTTACTTCTAATAATACTCTTTAATCTACTATTTAACTCTGCTAGCTATTTTTATTCTTTTTGAAAAGTCTTTCTGGTAGTGAAATTTATCATGGACTCCTAATATCCAGAGCCTAGATATCTGCAAGCCTTTTTTACTCTCTTGACTTCTTTTAATTTTCATCCTTGAAGCTAAGGCTTTGCTGTAGAGGATGGGGGGAAGAAGGTTTACCCTACAGAGTCATGAAATTTGAATGCTTGACCATCTCTATTGCAAAGTGCCTCCTCATTGCATCTGTATAACCCCTGAGCTAAATCAAGAGCTCCCCGAGGCTTGTAGCTGCTCAGACTTGTAGCTCTAGGAAGCACCCCTTATAGTACCAAATCACAGCATCACCATCAGGCCCTCTTGTAATATTTACCCGGTCTGTAGGAGGTTAGGTGAAATTTCTTGTCATTGCTTTCTTGGCTACCTTGGTACACTCCCTTCTCTCAGAATCGCTCATCCGTTCCAGCATCCCCTCTGGGTGCTCGGTTTCACCACCCTCGTCCTGTACCGATCCGATGGAGGCGAGACAACTCTGCCCGTAAGGACTCAGCGGCACTCGCTGGCACTGTCTACTTAGCTATGTGGTTTAGCTCAGGTTTTCTGTCACATAAAGCGTTGCTCCTCTCCTGGTTGACCTACTCAGTCATCACGTACTTTGATGTCCTACTGGTCAACTTCTTTCCACTAAGCTCCTGAAGCGACCACATTTCGGCTCCGACACGACGCCAGCCTCTTCTTTCGGATGCTCACATGAAGCCCTCCTTCCTCCCTGATCCAGACTCACACTCATGCTGACAAGATAAGCCCTTTCCTAATGTAGAAACACCATGGGATCCCTGCATAGCAGCAGCAGAAGAGCTGTCAGGCCCAGGTGCCGGAGCAAAGGGATGGGACACCTGAGAAGACTGCCTACAAGCCCACTTAATGTGCAAATACCATTCATCCGCTTTCTCAGCCTGAAATCCTACCACAGTTCACCAACAAGCGGCAGGAGGCTTTTTTCTCCCCGCTTCCCAAAAGTCTCTGCTGAGCAGCAGAAAGCATGTGCGTGTCCCCAAAGGGCAGGTGCCGGGGGCTGCAGGGAGCCTCCGGCTGGTGGCAAAGGGACTCCGGACCGGAGGGGTTTGGGCTCTGTGTGGGGCTCCCCGGCAAAGCAAAGCCTCCTTCTTTGGGACAGGTGATCTCACCACACAGCTGTGAGTTTTCTAAACCATGACATCATATTGCTGGGCATTTGCCCTCTGAATAAATCCAAGTCCTCTCCATTCACCAACCGAACGCATCTCCTGCGGCTGCAAAGCAACAGACCTCCATCTGCAGGGATGAACGAACCGAGCCTCATCAATTCCCAGCTCTCTTACAGGGAAACTGAGGTCCAGAGAGAAGCAGCTTGCTCAGGGCCATGCCGTGCACCAACGGGAGGATCGGGACCAGCACTCTCTCCTCTAACTCCCCATCTCCCCCTGTGAGCACAAGACCATTTTCTGTCCCCGAACAAGCAGCCCGGCACCCCTGCTCTCAGCCCCAGAGCACCTTCGTGTCTCAAGCTAAGTAGAAATCTCAGTGATCCTGCCACCTCCCCTGCTTTGCTCGCTTCATTGGTGTGGTAAAAATATGGATACTCCATCCAGGAGTAAACGCACACGTAGACACAATCATAAACCTAACAACTAAACTCTTAAAGCTAGTAGATTGATTATTCTGAGTTGATTTTCTGGGAAAAGGAGGAGTTGGTTGATAACCCTCACATTTATTTTGGGAAACAAACAAAAATGTCACATAAAAATGCCAATGCGCTTCAGAGCTAGAAAAAGCAGGCAAAACTTAATTTCATTTTGTCGGATCCCAAGGGTGCGTAAACTCAAGGGTGCTACTAATGGAAGTTGATTAAAAACAGGCTCCCTTGTTTGCCTTCTTAGGCAGGCGGGCCACATCCAATTTTGCTCTGAGGTTGGGTATTTTTGTCTTCTTTCTTTCTTTCCTTCCTGCTTCTCCCCTCTCCTCGCACCATTTGGTTCTGCTCCAGCAGTTCCATACCCAAACAGCCCTGCTTTAGCTGCCTCTCTGCAAAGCGACAGAGCTGTGTCCTTCCAGGTTTCAGCACTTCTGCATCTTTCCAACCCTCCAAACCCCAACCATCCAGCCTGCCTCCAAAGCACAGAGTACCTTGGAGCTGTGCAGGTCACCCCGACACCACATCTGCGCCTCCGTGAAACTCCCCTGAGTGCATTCCCAGCTGAGAAATGCCAGCCCCGTAAGCTTGAAATCTATCCAACTCAGCTTAACAGCAAATGTTTAACAGTAAGCACGAGCGATAACCTATGTTTCCGAGGCTGCTTTCCTTCTGTTTGCTTTTACATAAGGAACAGTGGGAAAAAACATGTTACTTTGCTGAATTTCCCCTGAAAGATTCAAGGCAGCGGAGTGCAGGCTCCCTCAGACATTAGAGGTTGTTGTGAAAAGAGACTAAAATGGATCTTTAATGATCATGGTCAGGACCTCCAAATACTTCTCGAAGGGAAAACAGTGACTTGCCAGAACCCGAGATTAAAAGTAACAAGCACATAAACATCCTTCACATGGTTTTGTATTAGCCAAGAGCCGTTTCACAAGCGAGCTGTGTTCTCTCCCTTCTTGCCAGTCCCCTTCCCTCCTGCCCAAGAAAGGTCATTTTCTTCACAGGGAAGAAAAAAAAAAAAAAGAAAAAAAAAAAAATCTTCCACAACAACAGTGTTTTAAATCAAGCCAAGGAAGAAAACTTCCCTTTCACCAGTTCCTAATAAATAACTTCAACCTCTTCAATGCAAGTATTTCCAAACAAAGAATCTCTGTTCAAGACGGAGTCGTAAATTATCATGGTAGATCTTGTTTTGTTTGAAATCAGACCCAGGCGAACTTCAGTTTGGTTTCAAAGAAAGTCTTCTGCAGTCTCATATCAGTAGGGACTCGTGGAGGAGCCCAAGGAAAGTCCCTTCCCCTCTTGCTCCAGCTCCCCCAGCTTCTCCCCATCTCCGCCACCGGCTCCTGCTCCGGCTGGGAGCAGGGAACAGACGTCCCAGCCAGGCGGGTGCGTATCACCCGTGCTGCTCCCGAAGGACAAGGACGATTACACTTGTGTAAGGTTGTGTGATGCCTCAGAGTATCCCAGGCGTGACGGAGCAGGGGAGCGATGGCTCGGACGTTTCAAGCCAGGCCATAAATGCGCTCAGCCACAGCAGCAAATAGCGTGAATGGTCAAGAAGCAAATCCAGATCAATTCCAGAGTATGGCTGGACCAAAGCCAGTCCGACACCAGCGCAGCCAAAATCAGGATCTGACCCTATGCTATTTATAATATTCCATGACGTTTGCTAACATAGTAGTCATAAGTGCGTAATTACCGAGTTCGCACATTTAATAGCGTTAAAGCTGATGCTCCAAATGGTCACACGACTCTGACACCACCGTTATTGGTTATGGAGGAAGTATTTCCTTCTCCCCTGGTACCGGTTAAACTAATTGCACTGTCAATTAAATATCTGGAGGTGCTTTGCTCTACAGCCAAGAGCTGGGCTGCTCTGTTAGCAGCACTCACCCTAGACTAGACAGGCCAAGCGCAAGGACACACCCGTGCGTACGTGTGATGAGATGCTGTTTGAGAATTAAGTCATTCCCACAATTAATTAATTCAGCCACCTGACTTCAGGTAGCGACTCAAGTGGAAGTGAAAGGCCACGTACTACTTCTTGCTAAAGCCTGCAGGGTTGAACTGGCAAACCTCCCCGTACTCGTACTGTTCCATGGCCTCCTGCTTCAGAAGGTGAGCTCCACTTGCTCGTGTAATTACTGGGCACCAGATTATTCTCTGCTCGGGATATAATCTTGCATCTTTACACCTTAAAAAATACGCCTAAAATTAGGAGCCAGGCTTGCTGAAGCACTGCGCACGGCTTGCACGCTCTATTTAAGATGGCTGTGAGAAGCTAAACCGCAAATCCAGGGCACGGGTGCATCATTGCACAGGCAGCCTGAGCTCCGCTCAGGGTTTTCAGGCTAACTGCACCTCCCCAAGGGTTTATTTCCCCCCTCCCCACTGCAGAAACGCAAGTCCCATGTACAAGAGACAGCTCAAACCGAGCCACGCCACGGGAGCTGAGGTTCAAACAAGGCTGGATGCAGCCTGGAGAGCCGCGCTGATCTCTCTGGTGGTGGCTTCAAAAGCTCATAGCCCAAAAGACCAAGACAAGGGGCCACAGAGGCTGAGGTCCACGCTCGCTGCCGGGCAGCTGCCACCCCGCAGAGGGCAGCCAGCAAACCACCAGCACTGCTAATGTTTGAAAAACCACAGCAACCAGATTTGCTAGAGCTCGCCTGTCGGCCCCCGTTACACAGCAATTTGTTTGCTGTCAGCCCGACAATTAAATAGATGCCTCGGTTTGTGTTTTGTCCCACGGCTTCGCTGGTACTGTGGAGGTTAGATAAGGACGGTCGTGTGGTGTTTCTTACCCAGGGCAGCGCCCCACAGTCTGTCCACCGCGCTCCCGCAGGATCAGACCCACAGCACTGGTCAGGGTCAGGAGATACGTCATCATTAACCAGCTCCTAAAGCAAATGCGTTCTCAGGATCCCGGCATGGAAACCTGCAGGGATTACAAGCACCTTCTCTTATTTGTTCCTGATAACAGCTCCACTCTGAAGTGTCCCCGGTGAGTCACCAGAAACCCAGAGATGAGAGAAGTCATCCAACAGCAGAAACGGTGCACATCCAGCGAGGCGAGGAGACTGTCCTCAGCCCCTTGGGGCGGACACTAAATTGCAACCAGAAATCCTCCGTGAATTACTGAGTCAAATTTAATTAAAATATTTTGGAAAAAAAAAGCAGAAAAAGCTTGTCTGCGAGATGCACGGGGTGGGGGGAGGGTTGGTGGGTTTTTTCCTGATGCCAGGAGAGCAATGATACCGCACCGTTCAGATCCCTCTACGCTCATCAGGCCAACGTAAGGCACAGAGGTACAAATCCACCACTCCAGCACGAGTAGCTTTACACTAACACAGCATTTCTACACGAGGACAGGGGGAAAATGCTGACGAGCTTGAAGGGGTAAGAGGAAGAGAAGAAAAGAATTCCATAACAGGAAGAGAATAAAAGAATTGCTTGCAAGTTCAAGCTTTTACTCACCCCACCGGGCGCTCCTCTCGCCACAGAGGACAGGACGATTTACACATGAAGCGATGCGAGAATAAAACGCAGGTCCCATTAAAGGCAAATTCTGCTGTGTGATTTCCCGTGATTTGGAGAAATAGGGCTGAAGGGACCCTGGGGTGCTCAGTCCCCCCTTTGCCCCGAGACCCGTCCTGCTGCACCGCGAGCGTTCGGCTCCCAGCTCCTTCTCGCGCAGGCATAGAGTGCTCGTGGCTACTCAGTGCCATGCTGAGCATCGCTGTAAGTGGCATCTGCTGGATGATTTTAAGCTGTGAATTGGTGAAGGGAAACGTACAACCCTCATCTCAAGCCTGGGTAGTGGTGACAGACTCAAAACCCTTTAATATAGTCATTACCCTCAGTAAAGTGAATTGAATAGGTCTTCCTGCAATCCTGACGGGACGAGCATCCGTGATGCTAAAAGGGTTCCACTGCAAGAGAAACCTTCAAAATTAGCAGCACAGGAAGACTGGAAGGGAGGTTTATTTTTCTAGCTGCATTCAGGAGGGGCTCTCCAGGACAGAGCTAAAACACCCTGGCTTTTCACCCTTCTGCCTCGATCGCAACTGTTTGGAAGATAAATGCTAGCCTGTCTTAAGCACTGGCATCTCCCGCGTTATTCACTTTGAGATGGAGCAGAAAAATGTTAACAAAGAACAGTTGAAGAGAAACTTCCTTACGCAGCCTAACCCCTGGAATAAGGCCTTTCCTCAAATATTCTGCTACAACAGATTCTCAAATCCTCTTTGTCCTCTGTGTTAACATCCGTATTTGTTTCCTGAAACAGAAAAGGGAACATGGCTCTTTTCCCCCTTCCACGAAGCAAGTACCCGATGCTCTGCTGCTGGCTGGCTCAGCACAGCCTCCTGTGCCTCCTGCGTGCCGGCAGCACAGCTGCACCCTAAAGCAGGGATGGGAAGGGCGACGGTAAATGGCTTGCTATTAATCCCAGCTGCTAAACAGAAATGATGAGCAGGGAAGAAGACTGTGTGCTCGCAGCCTCTTGAAGCTATCACACACTTTGTGTATCGCAGGGGTTTGTACCAGAGCTGAAAGCAAAGCAAGGCTGAAAAGTAGTCTGAAACCTGCAGCATGCATGGGGAGGATGCTATGCAACCCCTGGAAATCCTACGGAGCTCAATTAGCCTGCTGTGGACATTATGTGACATTTGGGCACATGGCTATAGAGTTCCCATAGACCTTTCAAACCCCAAACTCCCACAATTGTAACAGCATTAGGAATTGGGTGAGGACAATTAGCCCAGCTGCTGATTATTTCTTAACCGAGCCTGGTTTGCCTGGCTGAAAGCTGTTCTGGAGGTCGAGTTGAGTTGCTTTGCTTTGCACGTAGATGGTGTGTACGTACATACTCCGTCTACCCAGAAAGCAGCTGTCGGGGTCTAACGGTAAAGGGAGACAAGCTGTTTTGCAGACTGCATGCAGGGGGGATAGGTGGGGTGGTTTAAATGCCCTTTTTTTTGGTTTTGTTTTTTTTTGTTGTTGTTGTTTTTTTTAACAAGGAGGTCGGGTCAGAGCCCAGACCTGTTTCCTTACCTGCTGAATCGCGTGCACACCCCTCCCCTGGTGCTGGAGGAGGTCAGCTGGCTCTCCTACTGCAAGGCAATGTTTAAACCTCTTCCTGGACTTCGAAAAGCTGGTGAAGGACCTGTCCAAAACCAAACCCTCCCCTCCTGATTTTCCTCAGCTTTAAGCTAGAGAGAGAGACAGGCTTCAGCTGTGCCTGGAGTTGGGAGCCTCCAAGGTACAAGCCCACAGTTGCCAGCCCTAACTAGACACCCTGTTCTCCATCTGCATCGCGTTCAGCTTCTTCCCCTGCCCCAGCCCTTACCTCCCCCCAAAACCTCACAGCAAGCTGTTTATCCATCCCTATTGATCAGTATGATCGCACTTCAAGCCAGGACATAAGAAAAGCTGTAACTCCCCAGAAAAGTCTTAACCACGGGAATGTTAAGTTAGAGGCTACCGCTCACTGCGGTCTATATACCTAGTTAACGGGGAAGTTTCAACCGCTGGCGGCTTGCCTCGAAGGAAGATGCTCCCATGGGATTACACTATTAGCACAGGAATATTTCAAGAGAACGGAGAAAATACAGGGAGTAGATTCCCGGTCCAGGAATTTGCTTTTCATTCTGCAGAGAGCTTCAGGTGCTCCTCGGCACATACACCGTAGACAGAAAACCTTACGTGCGCCTGCACGCACACAGGCATTCGGAGAAGCCCCACGTAACCTCACTCCTATACCACCACATCAAAACACCCGTGCTTTTCAACCCCAGGAAAAGCACGTCCGCATAGTACCGCTTGCTCTAGTAAAGAAAACTGCATCACCTCCGATTTCCAAACCCATCCGCGGCACTAAACGGTTTACGGGTCAGGAGGGGAAGGGGAGAAGAGACAGAACCGACTTGGAGGAGAACAGAAAGTACATACGCGCTTTTGTGAATGCATGAGGCTTGCCCAGTCGCATTAAGGCTCTCCGACACAACCAGTTACAAACGCTCCTTAAACGCCAATTCAGGTTAACACAAAGATCTCAAAGAAGCAAAAAAAAGAAAAGTTATGCAAGGTCAGTCTAACTCGGCTCTTGTCTCATCAGCCCCTACCTGCCAGCACAGACCGCAAAACCTCTCCGAGCAGCATCCCCGAGGAAAGCATTGCGGCTTCTGCCCTGGCTGCCGGGAGCCTTTGGATCCCTTTAGCCTGCCAAGGGGTAACGAAAGCTGAAAGAGGACAGTTAGATCCCTAGAATAAGGCCAGTCCGCTATGTACTGTGCAAATATATCAGATTTTATTACTCTTTTATGGAAATAATAACAGACATTCAGGTAAAAACATATTAAATTAATGCGGTCCAACAGTTTAAATGCAAAAATAAATATAAAGTCCAGCAGCTCGATGCATCTAAACCAGCTCGCTTCTCTCAACGAATAGAAAAGATTTTTTTTTTTTTTTTTTTTGGCGTATGTCTTTTAAACGGAGAGTTTCATACAATCAAATAGAAACGAAGGTACAAGCGCTTTCTTAGAAAACATCCCGAGCGGACCCGGCTGCCCGCCCCGGGCCGATCCCCCCCCGGGTGCTTCCCCGCGGCGCAGCCCCGGGCCGG